>CM040431.1:54595976-54938383 GCA_022702705.1 Papilionanthe hookeriana x Papilionanthe teres
TGTGATGAAATGCCTGGATTGGCTTAGGAAGTTGCAGTTCATAAGCTGGGATTGGAACAAGCTACAATTCCAGTCAAACAAGCTCCTAGAGAATGCGTCATAAGATTGAACAATAAGTCATAGCCAAGTTAAAAATTAATGTACGATAAGTTTGTTCGTGAGGAACAGTACCCAAATGACTAGCCAATGTGGTGTCAGTTTGAAAGAAGAACGGTCAAATTCGAGTATGTGTTGACTTCTAAGTCTTATACAAAGCGTGTCTAAATGACGAATTTCCACTAACGATCACGGAATTAATGGTTGATATTCTTCATACTGATGAATTATGAGCTGGGTTATTTGCTACGGCATATCTACATGACATATCGTCGCTTTGCAACAATAATAATTTTTTTTCGATGGTTTTTATTATTAGTGACACACGATACTAATGATTATAAGCAAATATTAACCCACAATCATATTTTATTGGTTTCTTATCAACCTTCCATTTGGCGAGGTGTTAACTGACAAGTCTTTTTAATAAGTGATGAAAATTTACGATGGTAATAATGTTAATTAACGACTGCTTAAAATCCATTTATAAGCCATCGGAACGAATCCTTTATACCCCCAAAATCACATCACTCTCGGACTTGCTTTAATCATCCCCCCTCTTGGACTCGCCTCGGTGCTCAAATCCTCCCTTCTCCCGGTGAATCCACCACTCCGGCGACATCAGCTCTGGCAATTCTACCGCTCCAATGACCGACCCTCACTTTCCTTCTCTCCCATTGATGCTCTACCTCTCATAGCTTGCGGCTCAGAAGGATTGGTATGGTGCTATAAAAAATGTAGTTTAGGTGTTAGATCTATAAATCCTTAGGTAATGAATGGAATGTATGCAAATTTTCCTTTTTATTTTTAATTTTGATAAAATGCATTTAGGGTTTAGGGTTTAGCAATTAGAGGGAGGAATGACCACATACTTTTTTGTTTTAGTTGGATTACATTAGAGGTCAACATTAAGCCCATATATATTTTTTTCCTTAGGGGTTGTTTGGTAACGAATTTAGAGTGGGAAATAAGCTAAATCTCGTCAGATGGACATTTTAGACAAGATGAATGTGCGGACTTGATAAATTCAAATTTCAATTGTAAACCCTGTAGATCCTAAATCCCACTAATCAGTGGATTTATGGGATGTATGTGATTTACAGCGACAACGATTGAGATCACGGTGGATTTATGTGATCTTCCCAAAAAGTTTTAATGGAATCACAATATTTAAAGGACTTCGTTGCCATATGAGATTTCATTCAGGATTTAGTAAATCCGAATTTATAGGATTTACTAAATCTTAATTCCTTAAAATAAATCTATTAACATACCACCCCTTCATTATGGATGCTCTTACTGGACATTTACAGGAGGATGTACCTTGATGTATGCTTTCCATTGAAGGTATTCTTCTTATGGATAAGACTAGAGAAAGAGTTAAAAAAACATAAATTATGGAAGTTGACATTGGAGTCTAAAGGCTTTCATTTGAGTAGATCTAGAATTGAATACATGAAATATAATTTTAGTGATAGTAGCTCTAGTGACAGAGTTGTAACTATGTTTGATCAAATCATTAAAAGGTATGAATGTTTTTGATATTTTTGGTCTTGTTTAAGGTGATGGTTATATAGCTGGGGATGTTATTAGTAGAATTCAAGTTATTTGGTTGAAGTGGCGAAATGCATCTTGCAGATTGTGTGATAGAAAATACTGCTTAGACTTAGAAGGAAATGTTCTATGACATAAAATGTTGGCCTTTAAAAAACAAGAATAAAACAAAGTTAAGTTTTGCTGAGATGAGAATGCGTAGATGGATGAGTGGCTTCACGCATATAGACAAAATGTGAAATGAATATATTTGTGATAGGGCTTGTATAGCTAGCCGTTATTTTTTATGGTTAATTTGTTGTTGATAAGCTTAAATTTCTTCTTTGATCTTTATCGGATATTGATATTAGTTTATTGTGCTGTGATGAATTCCAGTCTTCATTAAATTTCAATCAGTTTGGAATATATTTTTAAATGTCAAATTCTAGGAAAATCAAGCATATTAATGCATTCTTCTAGCTATTTTCATGAAACCTTTTTTTTCACTAAGTATTTTTTTGTTATAATAATTTAGATCCTTTTTTGTTTAATAAAAGAAATTGATTAATTTCATAAATCATGATAACCTTATGGAGTTTGCATGTTTATCAAATACATTTGAGCCCTTGAGATCTTTTGTTTATCATCAAAAAATTTTAAACTTATTTTATCCTATGATATAATTTTAAAAACTATAATTAATTTCTTGTTTAGTTATGGGATAAACAACCAATCATTGTTTCAACATTCTTTTCATTTAAGAAAAAAAACTAAGATTTTTCTTTAATATACTAAATTATTTGTTAATATATATCATTTTTTAATAATTATTATATATTAACTTTAATTACTACAACTTTTAATAATTTTAATGATTTCTATAATATTTTGATATGCTTAAAACATTAATTATAATTAATTAAAACATTACTCCCATCTTATTGGATAGAGTTGGATATGAATTCACATTTTTCTAATTAATGTCTCTAATCCTTCACTAATGACCTAATTAATTTGGAAAACATTATTGATGCCTCATCAATGAGTGTTGCATTTTCTAAAAACATCTTATAACTAGAGAGTAAATTTAATAAAAATACTAGCATTAGAATCTAATTTAAGCAAATTTTCTTACTTAATATTAACTATTTAAATTTGAAATTAATTAGATTTAATGACACTTTATCTCAAATTCTAAATTTCATTATATAAAGTATGCAATGACTTTTCCCATAGTGATTCCTTTATTTAGAATAACTATAAAAATTTTATCCTAATTTTTTGAACTTTTATATCCTATTTATTAATTTACAAAATTTATAAATTAAAATTTTTAAAAAAGAAACTCAAATTTGACATTGATGG
Organism: Papilionanthe hookeriana x Papilionanthe teres; assembly: GCA_022702705.1. Classification (NCBI taxonomy): domain Eukaryota; kingdom Viridiplantae; phylum Streptophyta; class Magnoliopsida; order Asparagales; family Orchidaceae; genus Papilionanthe; species Papilionanthe hookeriana x Papilionanthe teres. The sequence continues at coordinate 54,598,971 of CM040431.1, forward strand.
TTAGATTCCTTTTGTGTACATTAGTAAAATGTGTATTATTTCTTAATCTAAAGAACTAACATAACTACCTCTAGAGTGTTAATTCAACCTAATTGGTTGAGCTAAATTGACTTTTAAGATAATTAAATCTTAATTGTAATTGCTTTCTAAAGCCCTTTTAAGTTTTAGAACATCCATTGCATGCATTTCCTATGATAGCCACTACTATCGTCGCTATTAGCTCCTACCTCAATCGCTTCCAAATCTTTATAGCGACCGTCGAACATCTGATGATCCGATTAGGAGAGTAGATGTTTTAGATTCGACTTATGTTAAGAAAGACAGAGGTAGTACTAGGAAGACTTGGGCTTATTCTATAAAAATTGATCTTAATTTATTAGAATTAAATGAAAATATGACACTAAATAGAACGTAATGGAGAAAAATGCTTCATGTAGCCAACCCCACTTAGTGGGATCAAGGCTTCGTTGTTGTTGTTGTATAGGACTCTCTCTTAAGATAGTTTTAACAATATTTACAGATCATAAATTTCATCTCAACTGTATTTTATAAATATTTAATTATGACAACATCTCTTTTAGTTTTAAAATTAAAATAATTAATATATATATATATATATATATATATATATATATATATATATATATATATATATATATATAATTTCTGCACATGTACTGCACTTGACGTAGCCTGCCACGTTTACGCTGGACCATGCTTTCACACGTACAACATTTTTCCTCTCCCTGCAATGGGATTGTGGACAAACATGAGAGGACAAAACAGATGTGAACCATATTCTAAATTCAAGTCTTCTCTAAAGAAATTCTCTGTTAATTTCAATTAAATCTCTCTTTAAAGATAAATTAATTAATATAACTTTCTATATTTTAATTTGATTTATTAAGCTAGTATAACATAGTTGTGAAGGAATGTACAAAGTGGTGATTATGACTTTGTTAACGTGCATGCATTAAATGTGTTTTGAATCGTGAAAGCCTTGTAAAAAGCTGTTAATTTGGTGTGATGATTTCTTAATTAATTTCATGATTAGTTTCTAATTATTATATTTATTTGTAGGTCAAGATAATATTGTTGACCTATACAATATTTTATGAACACAAGCATCAACTAATAAGCTACATGAATGCATATGTAGTCTGCATTAAACAATTATGCAGAGAATTAATACCTAAACTAACAACTAAAACTTGGTTAGGCCTCTATGATAATAAAATATAAGCATTATGGAAGTCCACAATCCTTATACAAATGGATTGAAGCTTTAGTTTGTACGTTCAAATGTGAAGACATAAGAATATTACCTTCCTTCGGTTGAGATCACGTTAACTTTGATGATTTTGCAAATGGAAAAAAGATAAGAATTGAAGTTTAATGATATAATTTTATATAATTTTCAAATTCCAATGTTCTTTGTGGCCTCCACAAACCTTTATTTCACTATCTTAAATGAGTACTTATCATTGTTAGTTATACGTTGCTCTAAATTTGATTTAATGGCCTACTTACAATAAATATGGCATCTACAAACCTTTGATCTAGGTGTCATTTAATGCTCTAAGTTGCTCTCAAAGAGGTTAATGTTTTGATAAAATAGTACAAAAAATTATAATTAGGGATAAAATGACAACATATTATAAAAGTAAGACTTGATTCTATGCAATATTGAGATTTTATAGCAATCTAAATTAATGAGAAAATCTCATATTATAAAAAATCTTATTGAATTAAGCTCAACTTGGTATGCCGGTTAATAGTTACCATTGATCTCAAATCCAATTTTATTATCATTTTTGGTTGGTGAGTTCTACCTTCTTTAGAGTAAGTTTTCCCCAATTTAATTAAGTCCTTAGTCAAATATATCCCATTACTTATTACTCCTTAAGGAAATTGGATTGCTTTGATCTTCTTTAACAAAGCTTCAAATCCGAGCAACCCCATTCCCTCTCCAAAGAGTGGGTAGCTTCAAATGCCTGAAGTCACTTGACCCGACTTGCAATTATGAAGATTTTTATGTTCCAAAAGATTGCCAAAAATTTGACCCGAATTATATTTAGCGTCTAATGTGAAAAAATAAAATATTTTAGAAAATAAAAGATAACCTTTCATACTATGGGTAATACACAAGTATACTTATCGTTTCAAGTAATACAAAGTTTTCTTTAAAAACCGTAGTAACGATCCTATAGGGGATGCCCTATCTTTCTATATTGAATTAGAAAAGTTAATATTAAAAACTGCAAACACAATTTTTAGGAGAAGAATGTTGAAATGTTTGAAATGATTATAACTAAACTTATGCAGCATTTGATTCTATGCAGAAAGTAAATGCAAGCTAAGAATATTTAAAAGATTGCATAGAGATGATAATCAGTCTAAAATTTGAATGTTTAAAAATCAAATATGGAATTGTGACAAATAGAAGAATACCTATTCCTTAGCCTCTCTGAGCAGCTAAAAAATATTGGCTAGTCTAAAGTTTGTACCAGCTAGTATAGTAGTTCTGAGTAAGTCCCGGCCTCTCACTTCCAGATTACCCATCGTGCCCTCTCTATCGGACCTACTAGGGACCCTTAGATCCAAACTGAAAATCAAATTGAAGAATCTAGCCTATCACCCTAGAAACATCAATTTTACACACAACAAAACTTATCTCCCTATCTGTTTGCACCCTCTTGAATTTTGGCATCATCGTCCTCCAAAGTGAAGCATGGTACTCACTAGTTGATGAAATCATAGCCCTCCCAGATCTTATGTTTCACAATAGACGTTAACCTCACAAGTGGCTAATTTGCAACTTCAATGAAGCTTTGGTGAAAGTGCCATCACAATTTTTAGAATAAAAAAAAGTCTTCAAACCATTCACATATTACACATGATCAAGTCTCATAGAAAGGAGAAAACAATGAAACTACTCAGAATTCATGTAGATGAAACAAAAACACATTAATTTATATTGATACTCAAGTTCACAAAAGATAGTAAAACTCAAATAAAAATACAAATTACTTATCTTGGCTTCTCCCCAAGCAAACCCTGAAGTCCCTTAATTACACTTGACTCACAAAAGACTCACACAACACAAGAACTCGCCATACTATTACTGTGGTAGTCTCACTCACAAGACTCACACCAAAATCACATTAAAAGTACTCCTCTCATTCTCTCCTCTTTTTTTTTAGCCAAAATTAAATCTAATATGTAAAGCTCCCAAATAACCAAGGGTTGCTTCAGTAACCTCTTCGAAATTCATCCAAATTTAATGTATAATGCTCAAACTGATTCTTTCACCTATGCGTCTAACTGTGGCGCCTAGGCGCCACTCTTCTAGAAGCCATGCATAACTGTCTTGCGCTTGGGTCTGGCGCTTAGGCATCAATCTTGTTTAGACTCCGCCACTTAGGCGCTAGAGGTGGTGCTTAGGCGCCACTACTCCATAGCTCCAATTTGCCTCCAATTTCACTTCTTTTCCTTTAAACTTTATTTTCTATACCTAAAATAAAAAACATACAAAATACCTTTTATTAAAGCGAATATCATCAAAAATAGACATAAAATGAGCATTAAATGTATATTTAAAATAGGTAAATTTAAGGCGTATTAATTCTCCCAAACCTAAACATTACTTTTCCTTAAGTAAACCTTGTATTATACATAGTAATATACAACTTTTGGTGTTGGGTTTGACTTAAAGATTTCTATTGTTTTTGTTCCATAAATGTAATAGTAAAACCTTAGAAAAGTTTTCAATAACTTAGGTTAGAACCAAAATCTAAGAATATCTAGTAATCATGTTTAGGAGTTCTGATTTTTTTTCTTTTCAAGAATAACTGTAATTTATTATACATAGGGATCTTAAAATAATTAAAGTAAAATAATTTCATGAGAGCTCTACTAGTAAAGATGTTAATACTTTTAAATTGCGAATAAGTTCAGGAATGTAATTAAGTCACTTTCCTTAAGATAATTCAAGTGAAACCAATTTTTAATTAGACATCTCTCCAAGCTTCCACACACACACACACACACACACACACACACACGTATATATATATATATATATATATATATATATATATTCTTTTTATTTTCTTTATTTTCTTCTGATTTTCCTTTTCTTTTTCTTTTATGATTTATGTGAGGGTTACTATATTTAGATTTCTTTTAATGGTTTTGAACCTCACTATCCTCTTCTTAAAATTAACAACTTCTTACATTTCCTTACTTAATAAAGTGCATTAGCTTTAAAAAGATTTTTCATAGAGTCTCACATCTTTTTTTAAAGTGTATATCTAAGACCCTTAATATTTCAAAAATACAATTTTCTTTATTTTGAATATTAAAAGCATATTCCTATACTCTTACACTAAATATTTTAACTCTAGAACTAAAATTTATCATTTAAAACTTTTAATTAATTCAATTATGACATTTATAAAAAAGAAAAATATAGCTATCTTAAACTAACACCACATACAAAGGTTATGTTAAATAATCTTATATATATGGTTTGTTGAGGGAAAATAAAGTTTTAGTTCTTAAATGTTATTCTCCCTTGCCACAAACTTAAATTTTTAATTAATTTTAAAGCAATAATGTTCAATATAAGCATGAGAAAGAGGAAAATCTAAAAGTTCTAAACAGAAGAACAGTACAGATAGAAGTAGTAAAAACAGGTGCTAAGCACTAGTAAATCTAAAATAGAAATGTAAAGCATGAAATTTGCAAAGTGAAATACTACTTTAACACACAAGCAATTCTAAATAAATTGGAGCAAAAGTAAATATTAATGCATTAAAATAAAAGGTTTACACATAAACTAACAAATGTACACCAAATGTCTAACATTAAAAATCAACAAGAACAATAAAAGACAGAAAATAAAAATAACAACAATCTAATCATCATCATGCACATCATCATCATAGAAAACATCTATAGATCTACGACTCTCGAATGAAGAATATCTACGACAAGTAGGAAATTCAACTTAATGACCACCCCTCATGAATTTAACCAACATCTCATCAAAAGTCAAATCATAATTGCTTTTTCTCTAAAGATACTAATTGAAATGGTTCAAGCAATTTTGTAAAGATAAAATGTCTCCTTGTTGAATGAATAATTGCTCCATAATAGTATCCAAAGTAGTACTAGAAGTAGAAGTTCTTGAGGTTGAAGTAGATGGTGCATCAGATGCTCTACCTCAAGGTTTTTTATATACATCCACAGTGGCCCTTCCAATTGGCTTTAGTGGCTGGATCAACTCCTCCCAAGGCTCATTCTAACTCCAGATTATTGTTCCTCCCTTAGAAGAATGAAAAATTTTGTGATAACTTAGGTAGCCAACATTGATAGGCTTCATCATCTGAATGCAGTAGTTCAGAGTATCCCTCTTTCGGGTCACCGCGCTCAAATGGTTCGAAGGGAGAAGGGAGTAGAGATAAAATAATGTCAAGCCTTAGATGAGGCATATAGAGTAGAAGAAGGGAAGTTTACCTTTTAATTGTTTCTCACTTCTAGTTTCCACGCCCATCAGTAAGATATGCAATAATTTCCTCCAGTTCTCCCTCAGAAGGATCAAACTTAGAATAAAAACAGTCAGTCACAACATGCCACTGGAATAATGTGTTGATATTACAGGGTTGAAATCTACTTATCTTTCTCTTACATAAACTAAATCATTAGGATCTTCTAGGAGGTTTGCATAGAATTCTCGAACAATAGAAATAACGGCAATAGCAGAAGACTTCCCAATTCCTGACAACAATAAGATTTTCAATTGAACCACTAGGAGAAAGGAAATCCCGCACCTGAAAAGGCTTCTTTGACACCAAATTTTCACTGTAACGATCTTTTTCCGCACTACAAATAAACTTCTTGGAATCATAAGAACTTTTGCCCTTATACCTCTTGGTTTTAGGAGCCATTTTTCAATCTAAAAAAACTGAATAAAAATAAAAATAAAAATAAATTCCAAAATCAATTTCTATGGACTCTGATAAGTGTTTTCCAAGCAAATATTTTCTTCATCATGCATTCTCCATCATTTTTCTCCCAAATTTCTATTTGGAGAACATACATAATAAATATCGAAATTTCCAAAAGGCAAAGTTAAGCTCTTACCCAATGATGATGATTTCCAAAGAATTTGATCCAAAAATCCATCAAAATAAGCAAGATCGAGAAGCCGTAAGGTGAATAGTTGTGAAACTTTTGTTTCTAGTTCTTTATAAGTAAACCTTCACTATACATGATTTCTGATTCTTCTTAAGACCTAGGGATAGACTAAGAATATACTTTTTTTCCTGGTTGTCAATAATAGTGTGATTTATATTGAAATGTTCTGAGAAACCATTTGACCAGTGTCATAGGAGAACACATGTATATTTTCTTAATTGAGAGTTTTCTCAAATTCTATAATCCAAAATACTATTAAATACAAAAATGCACATTTACATGAAATCTCAACCACAAAATAAAATTAACTTCCTGTCATCTTCACTTGCTAATTTGAAAACCCCTTGAGACATATCTGATTTATTATCCAATGCTCTTGCATTACTATCTCATACACATTCTATCAACTACATGGGTCTTTTTTTATTCCCACAATAGATTTTGATATGCCAATCATTTCATTTCAAATATTTCTTTCATGCACCAACTACAAATACGGATTTCCCATGTGCCTATCCGACCCTTCCGTGGGGATCGAACCCGGGACCTTCGGGGACTTACAGTGAACCCTGCCCAAACCACCAGGCCACGGCTGCGGCACCACACACACACACACACACATATATATATATTTATATATGTATATAGATATATGTATATATATATATATATATATATATATATATATAGATTTTCATTTCATTTCAAATATTTCTTTCATGCATGTTGTCAAAATCAAGTCAAGTTAATACTTTTATAGAAGAAAACATACATTTCAAAAAGTGAGTTTTCTTCATGTAATAATTGGTAGTAGTAGATTGTGTTAAGAGTATCTATTATAGATAAGCAACTTTTTAAATCAGATTAGTTCTAAAATATGTTGGATGATACGAAGATTAGGGTTTAAATTTGAGGTGCCCTACATGGGACTTTTAATATGAGTCTCTTTCTTAAGGTGGTCTTCATCTACACTACTAGAGTTAAATCAAAAGATGAGGACCACTAGATAATATTCATAGGCAAGTAATTAATTCCATGGCCATAAACTTGTAATCTCTGTCCTCTTCGGAACGTGTAGGACCATTAATAGTTCCTTATCAATATAGTTTAAAACAAGGGGAATTTACATACATACCACCCAATTCCTAACTATGTATGAATCTAACACCTAAATTTTACTTTTTACATTTATACCACCCAAATCTGTCATAGCTCATCAAATGTACCACCCTTTTAAATATTAAAATGGGATGTACATATTTTTTACATAGATAAGGCAGCATGTAAGTAAAAATTGAAGGGTAGGTGTTAATTAATACTTAAATAGATAGGAATTGAGTGGTATGTATGTAAATCTTCCTATAAGCTATTATAAAATAGGCAAGCAAGTTCTCCATAGAATTAATAAAAATAAAAATCAATTTCAGGTAGATTGAGATTATGAAGGAATAGCATTACAGTAGATGTATTAGAAGACATGAACCAGTTTGCTTAACTAAAATTTAATTTTTTTTATCATTAACGCATTGTGATTAGAGATCATAATTAGGCTGTGTTGTTTTCTTTAATTATTTTATTATTATGTTATTTTACTAACGTGCAGGCTAGTACTGGTCGTGGCAACCTTCATCTCACCCCACAAGTGGACAACCAAATTTTCCACTGCAATGAGCAGCAGCAACTCATGTGACAACTGACATTGTTTTTTGGGGAAGGTGAGAACTGCTTGCATACTCTAATTTGTTCTATTGTCAATGGTCATTTCACCATATCTGCTATCCCTGAATGATATATATATATATATATATATATATATATAAAGAAAATACCCAGAAGGAAATTAATATTTCTTCACTAATGGTAGGCCAAAGTTGGTCACACCAACCTTCAATGGTGCATGGAATGTGCCGGGACTCTAATTATAATACTACGGTTATCTGTATAAAATTCCTAATAAGATTGTTTTAGAGGTTCTTACATGTATTACATGAAACTAACACCTGAACTTCAGGTTTTATATGCATGCCACCTTTTTTATGCATAAAAAGAAAGTGAAATACGTATTTTTATGCATAAGTTTCGTGACATGTATGTAAAAATTGAAGTTTTGGTGTTTCATGTATATTTGCATAAGAATTCCGTGGTATGTAGGGCTGTCAAAATGGCTAATTGTTCGCGAAATGCTCTTGTTCGGCTCGTTAAAAAGCTCGTGTTTGGTTTGTTCGTTGGTTAACAAGTTGAACACGAACACTTTTTTTGTGCTCGATATATAAACGAGACGAACACGAAAAAAGAATTGTTCGGTCGTGCTCGTCTCCTTTTGACTTTAAACACTAATCATCAATTATTAAATAGAATATAATTGGCTACAAAGTTATAAATATTTATAATCAATTAAAATTATTAATTAAAAAATAGAGTAAAATAAATTAAATTATATTTAAATGATGTTCTAATATAAATAACAAGATTTAAATCTTTCTCTAACTCTTTAACATGCTATGACTGCGTGAATTTGGTTGTCAAAACAACTCTTTATTCGCGAACAGCTCTTGTTCGACTCACTAAGCAAATGAGTCGAACACGAACACACTTTTTTTGTTTGAAATATAAATGAGCTGAACATGAACACTGATATTTTTAATGAACCGTACATGAGCAGAGCTTGGGCTCACTCGTGTTAAGCTCGTTTACACCCGTAGCGGTATTTATGTAAATCTTTCTTTGTTTTATTTGGTGAAGGTATTTGCTTTATTTATTGAGATTTATCAAATGAATGCTCTTAATAAAACCGATTGAGCGGCATTTTCTTTAGTTTGCCTGAGCAGGTGATTTGTGGTAATAAAATTCGCAAATAAAAATTGGGGCATTTACATACGCATCACATACTTCCTATGTATTTACATTTATAACACCTGAACATTGTTTTTTTTACATTTATACCACACACATCTTAAATCAAATAAAAAGTACAACTATTTTAATTTCTAGAAAGTGAAATATAGGTTTTTTTATGTATAGATAAAGTGCAATATATGTTAAAACTAAATTTTTGGTTTTAGATATGTAAATACATAGGATTATATCGTTATGCATGTAAATCTTCCATGGAAGGATTGAAAATATAGTTTATATTTTATCTTTACCGAAAGATTAATTTTGATTAAAGGGCCTTGAAGAGATCGACTTCCTGATCAGGTTGAAGAGGAACTCCAGTTCGATGAGGTGGCACTAAGGAAGTGTTATTTGCAGTGAAAATTGCCCCTTAGTATAAGAGCGATTCTTGTAGACTTGTAATATGAATGAAATATGAAATTAACACCCTACGACAGTTGTGCCCAGAACGTTAACGTGAACGACCTTTCGATACTACAATAAATTTTGCCCCCCATTCTAAGAATGCTCTAGGGATGATCTTCAAGATGCAAATGAGATTTCTTTGCCAGTTGGATGATATACATAATTGGGAAATGAAGTAGGGGATCAGCGTTTCAGAGTTGAAGACAGTGTCGAAAAGTGCTTCGTTTCCAACATACGGCGCTAAACTGATGTATGTTCGAAAATTCATGGCGTTAGATGGATTATCGTTTTAGCGTTGCACGAGATTCAACACACACTCAGGTGAAAAGACATAACTAGTAATTGCACTAGTACTTTTAGATATGTATAGATAAAGTGGAATATATATTAAAACTAAATTTTTGGTTTTAAATATATAAATACATAGGAATTATGTCGTTATGTATGTAAATCTTCCATATAAGGAGGGAAAACATAGGTCATATTTTATCTTTATCAAAAGATTAATTTTGATTAAAGGGCCTGGAAGGGATCAACTTCCTGATCTGGTAGAAGAGGAACTCCAGTACGATTAGGGGGCGCTAAGGAAGCGTCATTTGCAGTGAAGATGACCCACTGGTATTGGTCAGCGGTGGTTGATGAAAGCCGATGAAAGTAGATCAGCGGATGTTAACGACGGTCGACAGTGGTCGACAACGATCGACGGTGGTCGATGACAATCAGTGGTGGTCGATAAAAGTCGGCTGTGTTGACAGCGGTCAGCGGTGGCCAATGGTGATTGCTAGTTGGTGGCAGTCGACAGTGGCTGAGAGCGGAGGTCGACGGTGATCAACAACGGTCAATGGTCATTGGGATAGTTTTGGACTTCAGCTACTTCTCAAAGCCTCAAGTTCTCTCTTAAGGCTCTAGCGCTCTCATATGAGGGGTGTGTGTCTATTTATAGTATTCTAAGTGTGATTAATGCAAGAATATAAACTTTTTTGACTGGACAGTCTAGAGAGCTTCCTTCGTTCAGACGGAATTTAACGGACATTTGAGTGCCTTAACGATGTCAGAATTGAGCAATCTTGAGCTTGTTGAATTCACCTTGTCGAGAAGCTCGATTTGACTATGAACTAACTAGATTCGGCAGCCGCTTGACCTTCCAAATATGTCCGAAAATATTCCAAACATGGTTTACTGACTTGATCTAGGCTTAATTTGACTCAGATTAGATTAGTTTTGATATCATTAGGTTTGTCGCATCGAGACAGTCAGTTTGTCTATAAGCTTGCTAAAGTCAGAGCTCTGGTTGATTTTTATCAAGATTTGAACATTTTTTATTCTAAATATTTTCTCGAGATCCTTGTCATGCCTCGAGATTCGTGCCGGATAATGATAATTTGTGGTTGGCATTTTAAAAGGGCTCATGTTTTTTTAATAAATTTGTTCGCCTCAATAAGTGCACTCCAATGCTACTAATAGCTTGCAAAGTAGATGACTATGGGAATCATTGTAAATCCAAGTCACTGGAAATTAACTACAATGTTCCAATAATATTAACACAAATTGTTCTTCATTTAGTTAGAGAACCAGGGTGTGTTTGGGACAGCTTGTGCGTTTCAGGATAAGTAGCTTATTCTGAAAAATGACTCGTAGGGTTCGACTCGTGGTCTGTGTTTAGTGTAAAAACCAACCGCGTTTTTGGATAAGTTGCCGAAACGCGCGATCCAAACGGTATCGAGGAGTTTTTAAAAACGCCCCCGCACTTATAACTTGCCCCGAACGAGCCATCAACCGCACTCCATTCAAAATTTTTTTATTGGCTTCATCACATTTTATAATGCTTATTTTCTTCACTCTATAGATCCCTTGGTACATTTCAACCCCCTCGCGCAAATTTTTTTAGTTTGAGATGCAAATTTTGAGATACATAGGTGGGATTATCATCTTTGTTCAAATTTGCACGATTAAAACTAATATGCTCATTTTCAAGATCAGAAAACTTCCTTAGATCTACTTGTGTTCCGACGTCATTTTTTACAAACAATCAAATCAAGACGTATCGCACCATGTCAAGGCCATACTAATTTATTGATTTCCTAAGATTCTTTTAGAAGAATTCTTCTCTTTAATACTTGCAAGCATGGTCTTATTTATATTTGTAAATAAATATCAACATATTTTCATTCACGCCATTGAATTATGTAATGAAAAGAGATACAATTATCAATATATAATATCTCATAATAACATATGCCTAATCATGATTTTCAAATGATTTAAGTCAATGATACGCATATCTAAGACTTAATTATCTCTTAATTAAATAGGATAGATGAAGTTATTGTTGAACTTGAATCAAAATCTAACTTAAAATTTGAATTATCTCAAATCCCATCAAAGCTAGAAAAACCATGAAGGCATTCTAGAGATGATAAACGATAGCAGATACAAACTAGAAATCATATTAAGATCATCACAATTAATATTCCATTTGTAGAAGCTCTTAAACAGATTCCTAGTTAACTAAATTCATCCAATATATTCTAAAACAAATATGAATTTGGTGAATTTGAGACCATGGCTGAAAGCGAAGGGTGTGTTACAATAATCCAAAGAAACAATCTAAAAAACTTGAAGATCCTCGAAGTTTTGTCATATTACTCACTCGGGATATGTTCTTTGAAAAGCTTTATATGAGTTGGGAGCCAACATAAATCTCATGTCTTTATCCATTTTTAGAAGATCGGGCCCAATAGAGGTACAACTGCCACTATGGCTCTATAATAATTATGTATATCATATGGAGTGAAAGTGGATGTGCTACTTGAGGTTGATAAATTTATCTCCAATATTAAATTTTATTATTTTGGAGATGGAAAGAGATGCTAAAGATCTAATTATTTTAAGAAGACCATTTCTTATAACGTGAATGGTAAATATAAATTTATGATAAAATGAGTTAACTAAGAGAGCATAATATCAAGAAATAATTTTTATAGTTTGAAATCTAATTCAATACCTTACATATCTTCCAAAGTATTACTATAATTGAAATGTATAATCTGAAATGTTATTTTAGCATTACATATTGTTGAATTAGAAAATTCTCTAGTCCAATAAACAAGTTTAAAGAGTAAACAAGTATTGTTGAAAGCATTATTGAGAAAAAAACTTAGGTAAGATTTAACTTTTTCATGTTGAAGAAATAAAATTAAGCACTTCTTAGAAGATAACTCAAGTGTTATCTTATTATTATTGATTACACAATTGTGTTACTTACTGTATGATGTATGTGTGTTGTGTTTTATGTAGTAAAGTTGAGGGCATTATAATAAGTATTGATGGGGAGGTAATCTAATGCATATTATTATATGTTTTCTTACTTTATTATGTGAGGTGCGTGTTTTAATTATTTGTAGTTCAAGAGCCACCTACCTTCTAACAATATTCAGGAATAAAAGCCTGATCAAGCTACAAAAAAAAAATTACTAAGAATTTTTTGTTGTTGTTTGTATATTCTTATTCAGTTAATTTTTATTTTCTTACTGTAGAAAAACTATGTTTATGGGGAAATGTTTATTTGTGTAGTATTATATGAGAACTATTAGTAATTATTACTATGTATTATTGTTCTTTGCTAGAATTTGTTAAATTTTGTGTTTATATTCCTTTATTTTAAATTTGTGTGTTCATAAAAACTTATTTGTAACTAATGTTTCATTATTAAACTCAATCTTTAGCTATTCTCTTATTAAGATTATTATGATTAAAATCATTAGAGTTATGTCATTAACTTAATCTTGTGGCTAAGTGAATTTAGAGAAAGATATATTAATTAAAATAATAATAATAATTTAAAAATAATGAAATTCATATTGAATTAATAATAAGTAACTAATTAATTTAATTTAATATTTTAGTTTTAATTAAGAAATTATAAATAACACTTATTATAATGTTTCATAAATACTAAAATTATTTAATTGGATAATTATAAAGTTTCATAAATACTAATTCAATGAATGAAAATTGGTTAACAACACATTAAAAATTTTAGAGTCAATGTTTTGACGCTGTAAACCCAGTAAAGTATGTAGCTCTCTAGTATAGTCATTAAATATCATAGAAGGATCCCTAGAAGCCTAATGCCCAATGGCCAACTTCTAAGATAGTTAGGTCAGAGCATAAGGTAGGAGTTAGTCCCTAAACTGTCTGCATTAAACTGGCCGCCTGACTTGCCTTCAGTTTAGATTCCCATTTTGTCTATACTGATCAAGTCGCTCATGTGCACCTCTTAGGATGATAATAAGGGTATGTTTGAGACAACTACAGCTTATTGAATAATCTGCTGATAAGCTAGGTGTGGTGGTTATTATAAATTTTTATTTTTTTAGAAAAGTCAGACCGCAGACAGAAAGTTTCCACTGCACTAATATAGATGCGGTGTGAAAAAACTGTTTTAGAGTTTTGAAAACGCATAAGCTGCCAAAATGCAGTTTATCCAAACAGGCGAAGTGCGTTTTCAAAACGCTACCGCACCAAATAAGCTGCCCCAAATGAGCCCTAAGTCATTTGCACACTCTTTCTTAATGTGTTCAGATACACACAGATCCACATCACAAAACAAATCTAAACTCCACAAAAAAATAAACTACATCCTCTAAAATATTTTTCTTGACTATCTATCAGGATGAATGATCGATCCAGTATTTTCCTTCCCAATCTAATCATTTATTCTATCCTTTAGGTTGGATATTAGTCCCCGTGCTTTCCTTCCTAGTCTAGGCACTTCTCATAGCTTCTCTGACTAGTTATTAGGATGACTGACATGCTTCAGCACTGTCCTTTCTGATCTACTCATTCTGTCTTCTTCTATATTAGATGTTAGTCTCAGTGTCTTCCTTCATAGGGTGGACATCTTATTTCTTCCTCTGAATAGTTTCTAGATGAATGCCAGGCTATAACGTTGTCCTTCCTAATCTAGTCGACATGCTCACTTCTTCAGGTTGATGCAAATCTACATCAGTCTTCCACCTCAATGGTCGAGGCAAACCAAAAATCCCTGACAAATCATAAACATATAATTCACAAAAATCCAACTCCCAATTTATGAAATATTCAAATCAAACAAAAATTCCTTCAATCTTCATTGATCTTTCCAATTAACGCCAATATATTCGGTGTACTTTGGACAATACTAAACACATATTGAGAGTCCATTCATACCTCTATTTTGGCTAAAAAAGTAGTTTGCTCCTTTTTTTGGCCTACATGGTCACACCAAGATGGGGCGTGACCACGCAAGAAACTTCCTTGGCATGGTCATGCAAGGGCCAAGCATGACTATGTCAGGAAGTTTCTTAGCATGCTCATGCCAGCCGTGAGTGTGACCACACCCAGACAAATCGTCTTGACATGACAACAATCTGTGACATTCATCCATGGATCAGGGCATGAAAAATCATATCATTTCACCAGGGGTCACCTGTCGACAGTGAAAAGGGTTTAGGAATAAAGATTTAATTTAATATATATATATATATATATATAATTTCAAAAAATATCATTTTTTTAATTTTTGAAAATATGAAATCAAATTGATGTCATATATGCAATAGTTTATATAATCGAGCACTTCACCAAAAGACGTGTATCTATCCCGAAATATAGATACATTACTTGGTGGCAAGGCTTGATCAAATAAACTAAAGAATTTATGACATCAGTTTGGTCTTCATATTAACCGACAATTTCCTCTATCTAATATGAAGGAATTAGATAGAGTTTATATTAATTTGGGTCTTTAAGATTCCTATAAGGGCAAGCCCTTATAGTTAATCACATCTTAAATAACCGAAGTGACCTAAAAAAACTCTTGATAAAGATCAGAAAATATTGTATTCATGACTTCCAAATGGTAGTATTTTCAAGAAAATGTGATAGTAGGAATTCAATAAGTGAGTAGCTCAAATTTTGGAAGATTTATTGTGGGAATCCAAACGAAGAGAAAACTAGGGGAAGGACATGGATCCAAGAGGAATCTCGACACCTTACCAACTAACCTATGATTTGGCTTCGATTTGAGATATTTATTTGATGTTTCATCCTTCCAATTTTATTACTTAGGGCTTACGTTCACCTGATATAAATCTTGTGAATAGCGTGGAAGATAGAAGGATTTATGTCACATCCGATGACAACCTCAGAACCTAAGATGAGTTAGGGCTTATATTGCACGAGGTGCAAAGGCCTAAAGAGATAAAGTGAGGGTTTATGCTGGACTAGACAAGCTACCTTGTAGTTGATCCACTTTTAATATGTATGCAATTTATGTTTATAGCAACGACACCAAAAAAACTTGATCCCGCTTTAAATATAGATATATGATTTAATGTATAATGCGGATTCTACGCAAGTATACATATCGTATCAAGTAATACAAGGTTCTAGTGGAGTCCTGGTTATCGATCCCACAGGGAAGTTTTTAACAGATTTGTTATTAGCTAAATTAAAAGGAATTAGTTACTAATATAGTAAACGGAAATTAAAAGTAACTATCGCAAACTAAAGTAAACTAATGCTTGAAATAAGTTGATTTAAATAATTCAGAAAAAGTATCCTTCTCCTTGTTTTTAGAAAATTAAGTGAATGATGAATTTAAATAGAATTTTTAAATTGTATTGTGACAAATAAGAGCATTCCTATTCTTTACCCTTTGGTCCAGGTGCAAAGAACATTGACTAATCCTATGTTTGATTACTAAATTTGCGGCTAGGTTGGGAGGATACTGGCCGCCACTTCGCAGCTCCCACGTTCCCCTCACCCGAGGGCTAACATCTACACTTCAGCTCTCAAACAAGTAGGACCGAATTGAATATTTTAGTCCGTCACACTAAAATGTCCAATTTTACGTCCGATAATTAATATTTCCCTATTTATTTGCACCCGCCTTCCAAGGCTTTCGACTTCCTCGAATATTGGATGTAATTTTTACTATAGTTGATAATTCAACATATTTTAACAACTCAATTGGCCAGATTGAAAGTAAATTATGTTTTAAGGAAAAATTATCACAATTTATTTTAATATATGAGGTGCTTCTATTTAATTTCATCAATCCGCATAATTTTCATAAACAAGGAGAAAGACTAAGAAAACTACTCAGAATGCATGAGAATAAAACAAAGCATGGATTTCATTTAAAGTTAACAATAATAAATAAAGATACTTATCTTAATTTCCTTCCCAAGCGCACTCTCAAGTTCCTTCGACTTTTCCTTCTAATACACCAAAATTCTAAAAAGCACTCAAATAAACTAAAGAAACTCACTAAACACACTCAGACTTACTAAAATAGACACATAAAAGACTCTAGAGAAACTTTTTGAAGACTCAAAAGACACACTAAGACACTAGAATTCGGTCTCTATTTATAGACTTAAACAAAGGTCCAAGGGGTGCTTAAACAGCTCTTTAAAAAGTGTCCAGGTTCAATGTATTTGCATTTTGAACTGGCTCGCCGTCGGCGGGAAACGACCTCTCCGTCAGCGGGGCTTCTAGAAGGTCTTCAAACAGCGAGATCTCGCTGTCAGCGGGCTCGGGCTCGCTGTCGGCGAGGTAGTTATAATTCCTTCAGAAATTCTCTTCAAGATCTCGTCGTCGGCGAAGTAGTTATATTTGCATGAATTTCCTCCTTTTTGATCCAAATTCGCTCCATTTCATGCTTTTTGCTTCCATCACTTATAAATCTTCTTTCCTGCAATAAAATAAAGAAAATACATTTCTTTAAAGTGCAATTTTATCAAAAATAGATATGAATTTCTTAATGAATTTTTCTCTGATCAGTAGTCTTATGACTTGTTGTTTTAGCTCTAAGAACTTTTGTTGTTGAAGATGGTCGTGCTGCCCACTGTGCATGCTCCAAGCTCCTCGCCATTGCAGATTCAGTTTAAAAAGTGTCAGTTGAAGAGGAAAAGAGAATTATCAAATTTTGGAAATTTTGAATTGAGGTGTCTTAATGTCTTATTTAGGGGAATATTAAATTTGATTATAGCGACACCAATTAGGATCCCACAGTTCCCTCATTTCGGCACCACTATCTTCTTCAGATTCACTTAGTCAATATGAATTTACTAAAGCCAGCTTAATGAGTTTCATACTTTCATTTAGACCGTGAGAAATCTCGTTAGCAGCCGTAGGTTGCATCCTCCGAGGTATTTCTAAGCATCTGATAGAGATGTTTTAATTTAGTTACAATTATGATATTTATTTTGTTTGTGATTAAATTTTGAGTTGTCTTATATTTTGACTATTGTGGCGATGGATTTTATCTTGTTTCCATTTTTAATTTTAATTTTGGTCTTGATTTTGTGACTATCCTAAAAATTCTGGTTTTCATGCATGGTGACATTGTTGTTTAACATGCAAACTTGTAAGAAAGAACAGTAAAACCAAAGCAGTACAGAAAAGAAGGTACTATAAACTTATAAACGCATACCTATCGAGTCTTCTCGTTCCTCAACCTGAAACTTTAATATCTTGCAATAAACATTTATAATTTGCAGGAAAGTAAACGCTGATAGATAGGTTCGTCACAAACCTACAAAACCTGATGTCATAACTTGGTGGACCCTATCTATTTATTGTGAGAAATATTTTTCTTTAATAAGTATGATAGACTCATTCGTCCTACAAGATGTTCAGAAGACTTGTGAAAAGGTCTAGAGGATACCTAATATTTCACAAGCCTTTTGAACTTTCTTGAGTTCATTTTGAGCTTATCATAGTTATTAAATGGTTCATCTATTTCATACCCTTATGCTTAGTGAATTAATGTTTTAATTGTCCCAAAAGGTGGGTAAATATCACTTGATATTTAATTTCAGAATTATGTAAATGTGGCCCTTAAGGGAAACTTAATTTATGAAAGAGTTTAACCAATTTTGATGGACTTGTAGTGTTTCAAATGTGTTTAAAATTAATTTTATTTTACTTTTCTATACCTCATTAGTTAAATTTGATTAAGCCTAATTTCACTACAAAGCTCTTAAGACTTTAAAGGGTATACATGTAATTTTTAGAAGAGTTAAATTATATAACTATGATTCTTATTAAATTATGAATTGTCAATGAACCATTGATTATGAGTTTTAAATCATTAAATATCACCTTTTAAAGATAAAACCCCTAGCTTTAAGTATCATTTAGTTTAATGTTTTTCCAAATTAAAATAATTAAGAAAATTGTAAGTTTATCCTTTAATGTGACAAAAGTGAGATTGGTTTCTACCACTTATCCCTTATGTATTTCAATCATTCTAACATATTTATTAAGACTATCCATTGCCCATTTCCCACTCTAATTAAGCCTAAATATTAATTAAGACTATATTCTTTAAAATTAAACTTTTGCCCTAAAGGCCTTATCACTTCATAATTCATTAAATTTAATCCAAATGAATTTAAAATTTTTATGCTACCCCACACATGGGTCAATTAAAGCATTAGAGGAGAAAATGCGATTTTTTTATTTAATTTAATTTATATAATTATTTTTCATGCAAAATAGAGATTTTTAAAGGAAATTTAATAACTTAGTCAAATCAAAGATTATATCCTTAAAGAAAATTATTGGAGGTTCACATAGACTAGAGAATCACTTGGACCAAATTTCATGATTTTTTTGAATTTTAATTTAATTATTATAATTATTTTTATAAAATATTATTTGATTGGAAAATTAAGTTTCATAGGTCAAGAAATCCAGAGGATCAAATTTCATATTTTTATGATTTATATTTTAATTATTAGAATTATTTTAGTGATAAATTAAGGAAATTCCATTTTTAGCCTTCAAAAATAATTTTAACCCTTTAAAATTTAATATCTTTATTTATAGAGATAAGAAAATTATTCCAATTGTTCCTAAATAATAAGGAGACAATTTAGAATATTTCCATCAATTTACTAATTTTTTGAATTTTATTAATTTTAAATTATTTAAATAATATAATAATATTTAGAAATGAAAACTTTATTTTAATTACAATTTTATTTTTTAGAGACTCCTTTGATCACAGAAAACTCCCAAAATTAATTTCATAATTTTTTGAAGTGTATTTTTTTTATAGTTATATAAGTGTCCAAAAATGCGATTTAACTTGAAAAATTCATTTAAGTATTTAAATTAACTCCAATTGAATTGAAATCTTTATAAGGAGTTTTTTTTACTTTACATTAAAGTGGAGGATGATTTTTAGGTTAGTTTCATTTATATTTAATCTAATTTATTTTATTAAAGTTTTATGATTTAATTACAATTACGGTTACACTTAATGAGTTAAACCAAGTTTATATTTTTTCTATGTTCCTCTGGTTACAATGAACCTTCCAAAATTTACTTTGCATTTTTCTGATAGATATTTTTATTATTATAATTTTTATACCAAAACAGACACATACAATATGAAAAATAGAGATCTCTTCATAGCGATCTCTGATCCACTTAAAAAGAACTCATTTTTATGCCTTATTTATGATTCAATTTCAAAGAATATTATGCTTTAATGAAAGGTATTTTTATGTTTTTGGATATCTGTGATGAAAAAAGAGTTCAAGAAGGAAAATGGAGCAAAAAGAAGAAAAAATAGAGCTAAAAAGAAAAGTTGCCAAAATTATAGGTCTGGCGCCTAGGCGCCAATTCAATAATGAAGTAGTTAGGATTTTTGACAACTTTAGACAGTTGTTTTGATGGTGTAAGCAGTTATCAGACATTCTAGAAGACTGGAAGTTACTCCTAATACATAGGACATGTGATACAATGCATCTGGACACAGGAAAACAATTTTAATCACGAAGAGGTGGGATCCAAAGTGAAGGGGTGAGAAGATCTGGTCACGGAGTCCAGCTCCTAGGCGCCACAGTTACTTTCTAGAAGATTCATTGAATTTGAATGAATTTTGAAGAGGTGCCTTAAGCAACCCCTGGTCATTTTTGAAGCTCTATAAATAGGAGACATTTCTAAAGAAAAGAGAGCTCTCCCGCTCCCGCAAATAGTTCTAGAGAGCCACCAAATATTCTTCTTAAGTATTTAGTGAATTTATTTAGTTTATTTTAGTTACTTTGAGTGTTACCACTCAATTCCTTGAGGATTAAGTGAGAGTTTATAAGAGTTGGTGATGTTGAAGTCTTGTACTTTGCATTAAAGTTAGTTAGAGTTAAAGGATCACTTGAAGGAACATTTAAGATAAGTACTTGTAACTTGGTTCAAAGTTATATAAATATGTTTTGTTGTGTTAATTCAATGTGTCCTGAGTAGTTACTTTTCTTTCTCCTTTCAACCATGAAAAGATAATAAAGATAATTTTATTTCGTTGGAGAACTTAAACTTAATTTTAAAAATTATTGTGATGATATTCATACCTGATCTTAATTTAGTTTTTAAACTGGCCATTTGAATTCTTAAAATCTGTTGAAGAATTCTGAGACCTATCTAAAGATGAGTTCTTAACTAGTAGATATCACATGAATCCTTGGGTAATCGATGGTCATGTGTGGGTTATTCAAGGTGAAGTGTAAATAAATAAGAAAATATTATTTATTGGGTGTAGAATTAATTAGTCTTTAGAGTGACAGACTAAATTCTATTAATTTAGTTTATAGAAAGGGAACAGGACACTAGTAGGGCCAACCATAGCCACCCTTAGACATCTAGAAGTGTGAGTCTAGATTAACCCATTTTACTAATAATACATCCTGAACCAATCTATAGATTAGCCAATGTTCTTTATACTATCAAGCGAAGGTAAAGAATAGGAATGCTTCTATTTGGCGTAATACCATAATTTTAAGTTCTCCATGAATGATAGTTTTTCTGAAAAATATTGGATTAGTTGAAAAAGAGAAAGTTGTTTTATTTATGCTTGCATCAACTTTTACTTTATTACTACTTTACTTACATCTAGTAAAAATTTCATAAAACTTAAAATCTGATTTTTGAAAAGAGATAAAAATTATAATTACTTTTAATTTGAAAATTTATTAATTTCTAAAATCAATCTTCCCTGTGGGATCGATAATCAGGACTCTAATAGAGCCTTGTGTTACTGGATACGGTACGCATACTTGCGTAGTACAACTGGTATGCAAAATATTTTCTAAAATTATATATTTATTTTTGCATACCACCCTTTGAAATATAAATTAAAGGATAAATTGTAGGCATAGTTACGGGTCGAGGTCATCACCAGTTTTTAGCGGCATTGCCGGGAAAGTGAAAGACAATTTTTAGATTTTCAAATTAAAAATATTTTATATACACTTTTATTCTTTAAAAATAAAAAAATATTTTCAAAAACAAAGAAATACCAAAAAGATTTTATTTTATTTTATTTTCAAATCCTTTTATTTAATTTTTATGTGTAGTTCTAGATCTGAAGGATTATTACCTTTTGATTCTGAATTAGAAAGAACTGTTAAAAGAATTAGAAAAGGAAAACAAATTCAAAAATATCAAGAAATGACTAACTTACATAACAATAATGAAAATCTAATAGAAATTAATGAACAAAATGTTTATAAACCATTAAGGGATTATGCAAACCCTACAGCTGATGAACTTCATATTAGTATTCAAATGCTCGCTGTAGATGCTAATTCTTTTGAGCTTAAACCTTCTATTATTCAAATAATAATCAATTTGGAGGAACACCAAATGAGGATCCAAACTTACATCTTTCTAGTTTCTTAGA
This sequence comes from Papilionanthe hookeriana x Papilionanthe teres, assembly GCA_022702705.1. Lineage (NCBI taxonomy): Eukaryota > Viridiplantae > Streptophyta > Magnoliopsida > Asparagales > Orchidaceae > Papilionanthe > Papilionanthe hookeriana x Papilionanthe teres. The sequence goes on from CM040431.1 coordinate 54,621,205, forward strand.
ACTTTGTGCTACCTTTAAATATAATAATGTTTCTGATGATGCTGTTAGGCTTAGACTCTTTCCTTTTTTCCTTAAAAGATAAAGCAAAGATGTGGCTGAACTCATTAGCAACTGGTTCTATTAAAACTTGGGTAGATATAACACAAAAATTCCTTGCTAAATATTTTCCTCCTTCTAAAACTGCTAAATTAAGAAATGATATTATTTCATTTATTCAAATTGATGGAGAGATAATTTATGAAACATGGGAAAGATTTAAAGAACTATTAAGAAAATGTCCTCAACATGCTTTACCAGATTGGTTAATTATTCAAACATTTTATAATAGAACTATTGGATCACTTAAATCTATTATAGATGCTGTTGCTCGAGGTTCTTTAATGGCTAAGACATTTGACGAAGCTTATACCTTAATTGAAGAATTGGCTAATAATAATTTTCAATGGCCTTCTCAAAGGGTTAATCCTAAAAGAGTGGCAAGTATTCAAGATAATGAAGCCTTTTCTATTTTAGCTTCACAAGTGGCTGCGATATCTAAGAAATTGGATAATTTTGCTATTAATGTATCACATGTAAGTAATGAAAATTCTGCAAACATTGGTGATTCTCAAACAATGGAGACATTGCAAGCTATTGCTAGAAAACTAATAACCCTTATTCGAATTATTATAATCTAGGTTGGAAAAATCACCCTAATTTTAATTGGAATAATGGACATCAACAATGGGGTAATAATCAAGTAAATCCAACTGGGAATTAGAACAATCGAGGAAGTTCAAACTTTAGACCTACTTATCCTCCTGGTTTTAACAATCAACAGAAAAAGTTATCTTTAGAAGAATTGATCTTGCAACTAGGTAATCAGTTACAAAGTCAAAACACTACTATTCGAAATATTGAGAATCAGATGGGACAAATTGCTAATTTAATTAATTACAGACCTCAAGGAACACTTCCTAGCAACGTTGAAATTAATCCAAAAGAAATTGGAAAAGACCATGAACAAGCAAAAGCTCTACAATTTAGAAGTGGAAAGGAATTAAAAGAGAAAATTTAGAATGAAATTGAAAAGGAGAGAGAGGTTGAAGCAATTGAAAAACCTAAAGAAACTCTTTCTTCAAGTAAAGATCAGACTGTAATTCCTATTGAAGTGGAAGTTGAAAGACCACCACCACCTTTTCCTCAGAGACTAAAACAACAAAAGCTTGATCATCAATTTTCTAAGTTATTTGAGATTTTTAAGAAACTTACCATCAACATTCCTTTTGCTTAAGCTTTGGAACAACCGAGTTATGCAAAATTTATGAAGGATATTTTAAGCAAGAAACTGAAATCTGAAGCTTATGAACCGTTGCATTAAGTGAAAAATGTAGTGCAATAATTCAAAAGTAACTACCTCAGAAGCTTAAAGATTCTGAAAGTTTCACTATACCATGTGCTGTTGGAGAAAAATTTTGTTGAAAAGCCTTATGTGATTTAGGAGCAAGTATTAATCTCATGCCATTTTCTATCTTTCGACGGTTAGATTTAGGAGAGATTTCTCCCACCACTGTAACCCTTCAGTTAGCTGATCGATCTATTACTTATCCTAAAGGAGTTATAGAGGATGTCCTTGTTAAAGTGGATAAATTTATCTTCCTTGTGGATTTCATTGTACTGGATATGAAAGAAGATAAAGAAATACCTATTATTTTAGGGAGACCTTTTCTAGCTATCGGACGTGCTATGATTGACGTGCAAAAAGGAGAATTAACAATGAGAGTTAATGATTAAGAGATAACATTTAATGCTCTGAAATCAATGAGGTATCCTGACAAATAAAAATGCTATCGGATGGATATTATTGATTATATAATTAAAAAGCATTATCAAGAAAAATGTGAAGTCATTGCTAAAGAAAAAAATGATGAATCTATGTTATATAATGAGCCATTAATTGAAGAAAATTTATTTGAAGAAACTCATTATATTCATGATAATTAGGAAATTATAGACACGACTAAAAATGATATACTTTTACCCTCAGTTGAAAAAGCTCTTGAAAAGGAATTAAAAATGTTACCTGCACATTTAAAGTATGCATTTCTTGAAAATTCATTAACTTTAACTGTGATTATATCTTCAGAACTAAGCAAAGATCAAGAAGAAAAATTAATAGTAGTTCTGAAGAAATATAAGAAAGCTTTTGGTTGGACTATTGCAAATATAAGAGGAATAAACCCTTCAATCTGTATGTATAGAATTTTAATGGAAGAAAATTGTAAACCTAATATTGAACCTCAAATAAGATTGAATCCAATTATGGAAGAGGTTGTTAAAAAAGAGATTTTAAAATGGTTAGATGCTGGAATTATTTATCCTATTTCGGATAGTTAATGGGTAATTCCTATTCATTTTTTTCCGAGGAAATGAGGAGTAACTGTCATTGTTAATGATAAAAACGAATTAATCCCTCCAAGACAAGTTACGGGATGACGAATTTTCACCGATTATCGAAAATTAAACAATGCCACTAGATAGGATCATTTTCCTATACCCTTCTTGGATCAAATGCAGGATAAATTAGCTGGACACTCATATTTCTATTTTTTGGATGGATATTCTCATTATCATCAATTACCCGTTGCTCCTGAGGACCAAGAGAAAACAACATTTACAAGTCCTTATGGAACATTTGCCTTTAGAAGAATGCCTTTCGGTTTATGTAATGCACCTGCTACTTTTCAGAGATGTATGATGTTAATATTCTGTGATCTAATTGAAAAAGGAATTAAAGTATTTATGGACGATTATTCAGTATTTAGAACTTCTTTTGAGTCTTTCTTGGAAAATATAAGAAAAGTTCTGAAAAGATGTGAAGAAACAAATTTGGTTCTAAACTGGGAAAAATGTCAGTTTATGGTCATAGAAGGAATTGTACTTGGACATAAAATTTCACAAAAAAGGATGGAAGTTGATCAGGCAAAAGTGAAAATTATTGCTGAACTTCAACCACCTACTACTGTTACGTTTTCTGGGTCATGCTGGATTTTATAGAAGATATATAAAGGATTTTTCTAAGATTGCTAAACCTCTTTATCATTTATTAGAAAAAGAATATAAGTTTGAATTTAATGAAGATTGTCTAAATGCTTCCAATATTCTAAAAGAGAAATTAATCACTTCACCTATCATTAATTCACCTAATTAGAGTAAACCTTTTGAATTAATGTGTGATGCAAGTGATTATGCAATTGGAGCTGTATTGGGAAAAAAATATGAGAAAATTTTTAAAGTTATATATTATGCTAGCAAAAATCTTAATGAAATTCAAATAAATTACACTACTACTGAAAAAGAGCTCTTAGCAATAGTATTTGCCTTTGATAAGTTTAGACATTATCTTCTTGGGACCAAATGTATCGTACATACCGATCATTCCGCTATTAAGTATTTAATGTCTAAAAAGGATGATAAATCTGGATTGATAAGATGGGTTCTACTTTTACAAGAGTTTGATTTTTAAATAGTGGACAAAAAGGAGCTGACAACCAAATTGTTGATCATTTATCAAGAATTAAAAATGATAGTAAGAAGAATACTGAAGAACATAAATGAGAAATTCCCTGATGAACAGTTATATGTTATTCAAGAATTACAAACGCCTTGGTATGCAGATATAGTTAACTATTTGATTAACAATATTTTACCGTATGGATTGAATAGCAAATATATTAAGAAATTCAAGAATGATTCTAAATCATATATTTGGGAAGATCCTCATTTATTTAAATTAGGCAGAGATTCTGTGATTCGAAGATGTGTACCTTATGAAGAAACTTTTGCAATTATTCAAAAATGTCACTATTCTGAATTTGGAGGACACTTTGGAGTGGATAAAATTGTGTTTAAAATTTTAAATTCTGGATTTTATTGGCATACATTATTCAAAGATGTTGGACATTATGTGAAAACTTGTGATCGATGTCAAAGAATGGGGAATATATCCAAAAAAGAAGAAATGCCTCTAAGCTATATATTAGAAATTGAGATTTTTGATGTATGGGGTTTAGACTTTATGGGACCTTTTATACCATTATCTGAAAAGATTTATATGTTATTAGCAGTTGATTATGTTTCAAAGTGGATTGAAGCTGTAGCTTTACCTAATTGTGATTTTAAAAGTGTTTCAAAATTTTTAAAGAAAATGATTTTTTCAAGATTTGGAATACCGAGGGTAATTATCATAGATGGGGGAAGTCATTTCAGAAATGTAAGAATTCAATCATTACTGGAAAAATTCAGAATTCAACATAGAATTGCAACTGCTTATCACCCACAGACAAGTAGAATGGCCAAAGTATCAAACAGAGAAATTAAAAGAATATTAGAGAAGACTGTTAATCCTAAAAGAACTGACTGGGTTGATAGACTTGATTTTGCATTATAAGCTTGTAAGCCAGCTTATAAAATATCTATCAGAATGTCACCTTATCGGTTAGTTTATGGTAAACATTGTCACTTACCTGTTGAACTGGAACATAAAGCTTACTGGGCAATAAAGGAGTTCATTTATGATTTGAATGCTACAGGAGAGAAATGACTGTTACAAATGAATTAAATGGAAGAGATAAGAAATGATTTCTATGAAAATGCAAAGATTTATAAAGAAAAAAATGAAGAAATTGCATAATAAAAAGATTTCAAGAAAAATATTTGAGCCTGGACAAGAAGTATTATTATTTAATACTCGTTTAAGACTTTTTCCTGGAAAATTAAGATCTAAATAGATGGGACCAATTATAATTGAGAAACTATACCCTTATGGAGCTGTGAATATTAAAGATCCCAAGAAGGGAAAAATATTTAAAGTTAACGGATTAAGACTGAAGCCTTATATGGGAGAAATGAAATCGATTTACAAGGAGGCTTACGAGCTGAGTCTACCTGATTAAAATAACTGATCAGGTCGGGCTGACGATGTTAAACCAGGCACTTTATGGGAGGCAACTCGTATATTATCATTATGATTGCTTGTGAATTGAATTTATCTAAATCAATGTGTGTGTTGATCACACCATTTTAATAGACCTATTTTATGGCTGAAACTTTGTAAATTTGACGATAGGTGAAACAGAGTCGAACATGGTTCCGGCGCCTAGGCGCCCAAAACTTGGCGCCTAAGCGCCAGCATAACTTATGTATCGATGGTTTGGCGCCTAGGCGCCAGATTTCGGCGCCTAAGTGCCCCACTTACAGGTTCGTGCAAAAACTAAAAATCTTCATTTTTTCACACAAATGCTTCCTATAAACTACCCTATCTTCATCCCCAATCCCTAAGAAACCTTAATTTCATCCAGCACAACTCATTTTGGAAGAGAAAAGAGAAGTTTAGAAGCAATGGAGAGAGGAAATCATGGCAATAAGTTAAGAGATGGTTATATTGCAGTAAGTTTAGAGAAATTATTCAGTCGTCTAGATAAGATTGAGGCGGAATTGCTAAGTGTTGAAAATCGTCTACATGAGATGTATCACAAAATCAATCACTTGGAATGGCAGACGAAGCTTCAATTTGATCATATAGCGGTCAGATTCTCAAGTGACGATGTATGCAAAGAACAAATGGATTGACGTGAAGATGGCTTTGGAATTTCCAAGGGCGTTATTTTTCTACCCATGCGGGCCTAGCAATCTTCATTGCGAGAGGGATGAAAATTCAAAGTTTGGAGAAGAATAGATCATTGGTGTGTTCTAGGTGTGATCGAGTCATGTTTTAGTGAGTCGAATATTTAGTTTGTGTGTTTGTTTTCATTGTTCAAAGTGTGTTGTTTGATTGTGAATTTGCTTTGAAATAGTGATGTTTGTGTTGTTTATTAAGAGTTGAACCTTGTTATAGTACTTCTCTGTAATTTCTTGAGCTTCGAATGGAAAAATTTGAAATGGAATTGGAGGAGTTTGATTATATCTTGTTTTTGAATGTTGGATATATTTTATGATTTAAATTGTTTGTGGAAATGTTTGAAAGTTAGAAATTGGAGTAATACTCTCATGTGAGTAATTAGAAGTCGAATTTGTTAAGTTTTGGTGAAAAATACAATTTTTTAAATCAAATTTTTGGGAAGGCGAGTCTGGCGCCTAGGCGCCAGAATTTGGTGCCTAGGCGCCAGAATTTGGCGCCTAGGCGCAGGTTTGGCCTGAACCTAAAATTCAGGCTTTTAAACCCACCAAAGCCATTAATGATGCCTAGGCTCCTTCTTCCTCCATTTTTCACGAAATACATACCTAGGGATCCATTTTTAGGTCGGTTTTTCGAGTTTTTGAGCTTGGAATCACTCGATTTCTTTATCTCGAGGTCAGAGCTACCTTCTAATCCATTTATTTTTTATTTTCATCGTGGATTTTTCAACTTTTGAGCAAAACCTAAAATTTTGATTTTTGGAGTTTAATCCATGGATTTGAAGCTTTATTTAAGTTCATAAAGCTTAAATAAGTTTATTCTTTTGATCCTTTAATTTATTTTGTGTTTTCTTTCTCTTACATTTAGATGGCTCTGAAATCTAAGCGAGGAAAAGAACGAGAAAATTTTGATTGTAGTAAATTCGCTACTGCCGCAGCACATTTTCGTTACAATGAATTTGCTACGATGAGAAAATTTATCTCGGAGAGGAGTTTCTACAATCCTGGTGGAATGATTGAAGATATGATCGTTGCACTTAACTGGCAACGATTCTGCTACTTCACTACTGTTGTTGTGATTCCTTTCGTCAGGGAATTTTATGTTATATTTATGGATGCCGAAGATTACGAGATCTTCGTGAGAGGAGTCGGAGTAGGATTTACTCCTGAAAGAATCAACATTTTTCTACAGCCTTCCACCGATCATTGAGTGCTACTATTCTGGATTATCTCCATCTGAGGAAGATTTGGAGATGATTATTGCATATTTGACTGATGGTACTGGAGCTTGGAAGATCCGGAACGAGAAACGAGTAAATTTTTCATCTTCTAAGTTAAATGGTGTTTCTAATGCATGACATTACTTTATTTCTGCTCCCCTCCTTCCATCCAACCATTTGAGTGAGATTACAAAGGAAAAAGCTATCCTTAACTACTGCATACAGGAGAGGAAGCCAATTGATATCGGAAGTATTATATATGATTCTGTTGAGGCCACTGCTCGTTCCAGTACTTCTATGGGATTGGGATTCCCATCTCTGATTTATTCTCTGTGCGAAAGTGCTGGAGTTGTTGCTGAGCTTTCTGAGGAGAAGCTCAAGTTTACCAAGCCCATTGGACGGGACAATGTTAGTATTTATGATCAACTTCGAGGTAAGAGTTCTACTGCACCCTTTAGTTCATTACCTACTTCAGGTAGACCTTCTACTTCTCGACCCTCTACTTTTGCTGCTGAGCCACCACCTAGTTTTTGGGAAAATATGCATGATAAATTTATAGAGCAGCAGAATATGTTACTTTTAACCCAGTGTAGAGTGGATACAATAGATATGAAAGTGGATCATCTTTCTGAGTACACCCAGAGGAAGAGTGATTTTGATGCAGAGTATTCAGAGACTCTTGTTAGATTCCTTAAGGGTGATATTTCAGTTCAGCTCCCGACCTACCCTCGATTCTCACCATATGATTATCGCCAGAATAAGAATGTGGATTTTTCTTTTGATGATGATGAGGATGAGGAGACAGCTAGTGATGAGTAGATTTCTAGGATTGAGTAGTTGTGTTATTTATGTTATTTTTTGTTAAGTGTTAGTTTTGGATGTATGTGATGATTTTTTTTATGTTTGATGCACTGTTGAAGTTAATGTACTTTTGATGTTTAGAGTGAATTGATTTTGAGACACTTATTGTTGTACTGATGATTGTTGGATTGTTAGAATTTATTTTTGTAATGAGATGTTTTGTTTGTGTTTTAGTATAGTGATCAGTACACCTGTTTAGTTTAGTTATTTTTGTTTAAAATTATAAAATAAATTTTGTAGAAATTGATCCTGCTTACTAAAATTTTTCTATATATGCTTAAACATTTCTTTTATATTCATAAAAAGCATGTGTAGAAACAAAATTTTCCTTTCTAGATTATTTTTCATATACTTAGAAAAATTCCTAGTAGAAATATGTTATTCTTTCTCTCATGCTTTAGAAATTTTCATGATTCATGTTTATACCAAAACAGAAGTTTGGGGAAAGGAAAAATACTTTAAAATTTAAATATTATTTGTCCTTAATTACTAATATTTCTTTAAAAATATTAACATAACATAAGGAATGCAAAATTTTTTTAAGATTACTTAAATTTTTGAATTAAAAAATAATTTAGTAAACATAACTCACGTGTTTTATATTTTGGAAATTGAAGCTAAAAATTAAGTTTTATATTTTTCTTAAATCTCTCTGACCTCAAGGATCTCAGAGAAATAAAATTTATATTTTTCTAATTTTTTTGTGATTTATTAGAATTAATTTAGTGCAAAGGTTGAAAAATCCATTTTTTTAATATTAAAATTGTCCTAAGCCCTTAAAATTCAATATCTTAACCTAGGGACTTAGGAAAAATATTTGGTTGGTTCCTAAGTGATTAGAGAACAAAATATGACATATTTATGATTTTTAGTATTTTTGTGATTTTTATTATTTTTTAATTATTCTTAAAATATTCAAAAATAGGTTAAAAATAAAAATTTTCAGAAAATTTTAATTTTAATTTTTTTAGACTCCTCTGATATCAGAGAGCCCACAAAACTAATTTGGTGACTTTTTTAAGTGTATTTTGTGTTTTATGAATTTTTAAAGTTTAAAAATGACCATGCAACTTAAATGATCCATATAGTTGGTTAAATCATTTCCAATTGACTTCAAATTTTTATGTGAGGTTCTTTGTATCCTAAGTGACAGTGGAGAATTGATTTCAAGTAATTTTGATGTTTGGTTACTCCTAATTAATTATAGTTCAATTTTAGGTGTTTGGGCTAATTAGGGTTATTCTTAAGGAATTAAATCAGACCATAATTTTCCTAGGGTCCTCTAGTCCTAAGATACTTTCTCTAATTTTCCTAGAATTTTCTAAGCAATATACAAATTATTGGAATTAAAATTCCAAAATAGAGACATAAAATTGGAAAATAGATAATTTACCATAGAGATGGCCTCTGACCTTAGAAAATTCAGGGAATGTTTCCAAGAACAGAGGCTACAAAAGCCATATGGTCTTATGCCATGGTGAATTATATGCATGAATGGAGAATTGAAATACTTAAAATAGTATTAAATTAATTAAAAATAAAATTCTTTAAAGAACAACTTAATTCTTTTGCACATTATTCTCCTCTGTTCACTGAGCAAGAGGGTATTTTTATTTTATTTTTATGATTTTTCTATGCAAAGTTATGAATTTTCAAAGTTCTGGCTATTTAAATAAATGAGAAAATACCCTATTTTTCTACTTATCCATGCGGCGCCGCATCAACCTTGGCAGCTCCGAAGCATTATGTTTTGCACTCCCATTCGACGCCACCATCTAAGTCAGCTGGCGCTTTATGTCCCACGGTTCGATCCGACGCAATTTAGATCGTCCATTCTACACATGCGCGAATGGACGACATCCGTTCATCGTCCCCGAGTGCCCCTACCCGAGAACCGTCTACCTTCTAACCCTAAGATCTCACTCAAAACTCCACCAAATTACATGATCTTGGCCTCTATGAACTCGTCTCGATAAGACGAACACATCTATACGGCTGACATGCATTTAAATCGACTCAAACAAAATTGAGAATCGAAATAAGCTCTCGGGAAGGGAAAGATCAATACCTTGGCTCTGAGAAGTGAAGCTTCAATCAGAGGGGCTTGGCACATTCGTTGGAGCTGGGGAGCCTAGGGATGAAGCCTCTGGTCCTGGTGAAATGTCTAGACTCGATTTCCACCAAGCCCGATTTCAAAGCTTGGCCGATAAAAGGAATGGCCGACCTGGTGAGGGGGCTTCTGTTGGGGAACTTCTTCTCTTGGTCTGGTGAAGGTGTAGATACAATCAATTTGAGGATTGGCTCACTATGGTGAAGTGTCCTATTTTTGGGCTCAAAATTGAACTCAGAAATTGAAGTCATAGAGGCGATTTTAGGGCTCGATTTCAGTGGGGATCAAGTGCTCTATGTCAGGGGAAGAGTGTGGAGTGATTTTGGCAGAGTTCTGGTAAGGTTTGTTTCAGCACCTCTTTTAGCCGTTAGGTGATGGTGTTTAAATATGCATGGCTAAAGGGCTTCCCAGGGAGATTTGGAGGCTGGGAACTGCTGCCTAGGGGAGAAGAAAAACAGTCATGATGGCCATTAGGTTTGGGACAGCTCAGCAAGCAAGTTTGAATTTTTTAAATCCAAATAAGGCTCTCAGCCTGGTGGTTTCTGGCGGCTGTGGTGGCTGGCCTACCAGAGTTAGGTCAGCCTCATGGTCAGGGGGTCAGGGTTGGGGTTTGGTGCAAACAATTAGCATTGGCCATGTGTAAAGGACTTGATTCAAATGGAATGGGCGAAGTGGCTTTTTTGGGCTCAAATGGGTGAAGTCATGTTTTGGGGCTTGGTGCACCCCCCAAGGCTTGACTTTGGGCTGAGGGAGAGTCACTTGGGTCAGCTAGGAAAGGGTGGTGAAGTCCACATCCAAGGTGATGTGGCTAAGCTTGGTTAAAGTGTAAAATGAATGGGGTTAAAAAAGTTTAGTGAAGGTTTAAGAAAGAAACTCCCTCTTTTGCCATTAATGGCATGGTGAGGTGGAAAGGGCTCACATGGCTTCATGTGGCTTGACACAAAGCTCCATGGCTTGCTCATGGTTTGGCTTAGTTTCATAGAAGTAGGTTTTAGAAATTTTGGCATTTAGGGATGATTTTGGCATGAGGCTTGATTTGGAATCATTTTATCATGAATTAAAAACTTAGGGATGATATCAATTAAAGGGGTGATGAGAAGAAATTGTCATGTGGGCTTTGGAGCCAATTTTAGGCTTTTTTAAGTTTAATGAAAAATGGGCTTTTAAAATGTCTTATGGAAGTGGGCATTTAGATTTGAAAAATGAATTTTAGGAAAAAAATTTTGTAAAATATTGTGTCAAATAAATGTTTTATTTAGTTTAGGGATGTGTCATGAAAATTTTAAAAAAGATTTGGTGTCATTTGGAGTTGAATTGGATCTAATTTGGGCCTTTTAGTAATAGGACCAAAGTGGGTCAATTGGGCTAACTTGGGCTAAGGTTGGGCTAATGTTGGTTTTGATGTAAAATTAATGTTTTAAAATGTTTATGGAGGTGTAAAAAAGAGTTTTTAATTTTGTTTGGGTCTTAATTTGGAGATTTGGGCCTATTTGGGTTCATGGTTGGTTTTGGCCAAATTGGGGATTTTTGGTTTGGGTTAGGCTTGAGTGAAGTTTGGGTTCAAGATTTGGGGCAAATCAAGTTAGTGTTTTGTTTCTGGGGATGTTAGGAAGATTTCAAAACAAATTTGGGGAAAATTGGGTGACATTTGGGTTGAATTTGGGATGGATTGGGTTGGTAGGTCATTTTGGGCCTTAAGGGCCCATTTGGAGTTTTTTGATAAAACTAGGTTAAATTGACAAAATTGGGGTATGTGACAGTTGAAGAAAATGATGTTGGGAATATTTGAAATTTGTTGGAATTTTTTTGAGAATTTTTGGAATTTTTGGATTTTTAGGCTATTTAGGGTACAAGGAGGGTATTGTGGGGTATTTTGGAAATTTTGGTATATTTGGTCGTGAATGATAAATTTGAGTGGTGGGGAATGTTTAGGATTAATTTTAAGGAATTTTGGATAATTTCGGCAATTTTGAAAATTTTGGACATGTTTAAGGGAATTTGGTAGGTTTGGTGAGTTAAGGGCCTCGGGGGTCAAAAATTGAAATTTTGGAAAAATGAAGATTGAGTAAATATGAGTGAAATGAACCCTTTTGGTTGAGCCATGAAGCCATTTTAAGCTCACAAGAGCCATGAGAGGACTCATTTTAGGCACTCAATATGTTGTTCCTAACCCTCTTAGCCAGGGGCTTAGGGGTTAAGGTCCATTCATATGAATCACCTACATGAGTCAGGGAGTTGAGTTTGGTGAAAGTAGTTTTAGGGTTTAGAATGTGTGTGAGAGTGTGGTGTGTGTAAGCTTACCCTCACCAGGACCAGACCACCAAAGGTAATCCTAAGGCCAAAGAGTCCTATAGGAACTCATCCTTTAAACCTCCACATTTGATCTTAACCCTCCAAGCGGCCTGGGGGTTTACAATCAAAATTGTGGGGTTTCAATGGAGCCAAGAAGTGTTTGAATTTCTAAGTGGTGGGTCCCATTTCTAGTCCTCTAGGTTAGTCAAAGGGAAAACCTATGGCTAGATCCTAAGCACTAAGGAGAGAGAGGTTAAACCTTACCAAAAATGAGGTCAACAGAGTAACTCATGGTTACCGACGAAGGTATTTCAGACCACTTCAAAGCTATGAAATCTCCATGCTCTGACATTCAAGGGGGATTCCAATTTATGAGGTTGGTCATAGTTGATAGATATTAACATTTCTGTGATGGCAGAAAGCCAAGGTCATCTTAACCCAAGATGTTCTTCTCGAATCTAGTTTAGCCCACCTATAACAATCATTATAAAGTTAAGGGTTTCATTTCTCATCTAGAAATCTTTTTCTACCTGACTCTCTTATTCTAATCATATTTATCAGTTAAATCCAGTATCCCTGATTTATCCTTTGACATTACCTGATTAATTCAAACTCAACCTCAGACCCCTTTCATGAAATATTTCTTATATCTTAGGCCTTTTCCCTAACAAGTTGTCATCGGAGTGTAAGTCTCATTCCCCGTTTGAATATAATTCTTCTAGTTTGGACCTCTATTCCAATTATAAAAGTTCGATCTGTGATAATTTGAATCATCACATTAATTGAGAGTTTTATGTAGGACTCTTAGCTTAAAGGATGTAACTAACTGCGAGGAGTTTCCCTTGTAGGGAATGACCCCCTTGTAGGGAATGACGCCCCATAATTAAAATAAGCCTTATCTTATAGTTGTAAGATGGAAGTATCTTGTTTGCATAGATCCATGAATCTTAAGTACTTTCCTTATCTAGATGATTGAATCCATTCTATGGTAAAATTATCATTTGAGATAGTATATTGTTCTTCGAATGTCTTATTAGAACATTTTGACAGAAGTATTTTGAGAATTATGGTGGTAAAGCAACCAACAAAAAAACCCCCCACATCTAGTAAATGTATTCAAAGGTACGTGAAAAATAAATAAATTAGTGTGGCAATATATATGTTCTTATAAACTACAAAGAAATATAACATTTTTTAGATAAAGCTTTTAAACATTAGTTTTACAATTTACCATAACTAAAATGTTCTATCTTAAATACTAAATAGAATAAAATTAATATGCAAATTATTTATGAGGTGGCTCTAAACAAAAGATTCTATTATTATTAATGAGAAGATTAAAGAAAGTATTCAATATTATATATTTTATACATGAGTTGAGTTAATTATATGTCTATAATCACTTCATGATTGCCAGAATAAGAATGTGGATTTTTCTTTTGATGATGATGAGGATGAGGAGACAGCTAGTTATGAGTAGATTTCTAGGATTGAGTAGTTGTGTTATTTATGTTATTTTTTGTTAAGTGTTAGTTTTGGATGTATGTGATGATTTTTTTTATGTTTGATTCACTGTTGATGTTAGTGTACTTTTGATGTTTAGAGTGAATTGATTCTGAGACACTTATTGTTGTACTGATGATTGTTGGATTGTTAGAATTTATTTTTGTAATGAGATGTTTTGTTTCTGTTTTAGTATAGTGATCAGTACACCTGTTTAGTTTAGTTATTTTTGTTTAAAATTATAAAAAAAATTTTGTAGAAATTGATCCTGCTTACTAAAATTTTTCTATATATGCTTAAACATTTCTTTTATATTCATAAAAAGCATGTGTAGAAATAAAATTTTCCTTTCTAGATTATTTTTCATATACTTAGAAAAATTCCTAGTAGAAATATGTTATTCTTTCTCTCATTCTTTAGAAATTTTCATGATTCATGTTTATACCAAAACTGAAGTTTGGGAGAAGGGAAAATATTTTGAAATTTAAATATTATTTGTCCTTAATTACTAATATTTCTTTAAAAATATTAACATAACATAAGGAATGCAAAATTTTTTTAAGATTACTTAAATTTTTGAATTAAAAAATAATTTAGTAAACTTAACTAAAATTTTAATAATTTGATTGATTTTAAGAATAGAATTATTTAACTTAAAGAATAATAAGATTTAAAATTTTTCTATTTATAGTAAAGAGAATTGTATTTTTGAAATACTAAGGAATCAAGATTATTACTTGAAAAAGAAAAGATGTAAATAATTTTTGAAAAATACTTATTAAGAATGTCATATTTATTAAGTGAAAATGTATAAGTTTTTAAATATAAGTTAAGGATAATGAAGTTCAAAATCACTAACAGGCTATCCACATATCGTAATCCTTACAAATTATAAAAAAAAAGAAAAAAAAAGAAAAAGGAAGAAAAGAGCAAAAAAAAAAAAAGAAATGTGAGGAGAAGCTTGAGAAATGCCTAATAAAAATTTGGCTTCACTTGAATTATCTTATAGGAAGAAAACTAATTACATATTTAACTTAATTTGTATGTACAAACATCCTTACTAGAAAAGTTTTCATGATAGTCTTTTTCTTGTAAATTATCTATGTGACCTTAATATGATTGTTGACCTCATTTTACAATGAGTCAATGCCCTTTTGACCTAAAAAGTCAACTTTGGTCAAATTGGTCAAACCAGACCTAGTGACCTACACTGTTGACCCCATAGGTCACCCCTATGACCTAAAAAGTCAACTTTGGTCAAACTGGTCAAACCAGACCTAATGACCTACACTGTTGACCCCATAGGTCACCCTTTTGACCTAAAAAGTCAACTTTGGTCAAATTGGTCAGACCAGACCTAATGACCAGTCTTGTTGACCCATAAATCAACCTTTTCACCCACTAATACATTTAAAACACCACAATGACAAAATCACAGACATTGGACATCTTAAAATCAATTTGACCAATTTGGGCTAACTTGGGTCAACCCAAGTCAAAATTGGTCAACACTTATCTATTTTAATTAAAATAGATAAAAAATGACATAAAAATAACAAAATTAATCAAATAGTTAATTTCAAAATTATTTTGATTAATTAAAATGATTAATGATTTAATTTTCAACATTTTGATTAAATGACATAATTAAAATGAAAATTAAATTAAAAATCATAAAATGACATAAAATGACATAAAATGACAAAAATAATCAATTAATTAATTTGAAATCATTTTCAATTAGTAAATTGATTAATCAAATAATTTCCACCAATTTTAATTAATAAAAAAAATTAATTAAAATGGAAATTAAAGGGGAGGGATGAAAATTCAAGTGGGCTCTTCATATTTAATTGGGCTAATTCATTTTAAAAGCCTCTTTAACATATAAAAAGTCCATTTTAAAGTTCATTTTAAAGCCCATCCTAAAGCCCATCCTAAAGCCCATCATCCATGGCTTAACCCCCATGGTTATGCATGGAATGAGGTGTCATCACCTCCCTCATTCCCTCCTTAAGGTGGCCGGCCAACATAGGTCGAAAAATGACCACCACCCAAGCCACCCAATGAGGAGAAAACCTCACATGTAACCCCTCTTTACCATGGTAAATGGTGATGATGAAGGCTAGGCTATAGGCTAGGTTATGTGTCATCACTTCTTAAGCTCATGGATTGAGTTGTAAGCTCCTTAGCAAGCCTAACAACAGCTCACAAGTAACCTCCCACAATGGCCAATGGACAAGAGGCAAAGAGATGAAATTCATCATGAAATACTTAGAGAGAAAAATCTAAGCTTATCTCCTGCCAATTGATCACCCAATCAGCATGTAGGGGAGATAAGTAATGCCCAAGAACAGCCTAAGGCAAGCCAACTCCATCATTTGGCTATAAATAGAGCCCTTGGCCGAAACTAGCTAAGGAGGAAGAAAATATTTAGTGAGACCTATAGGCTGCCCAAATCCTCCTGCTCCCAACATAAAAGTTCTTCCTAAGAGTCCCCACTATCTTTTAGGAGTGAAACCTAGCCATAGATCTAACCCATTTGAGCCAATTTGAGCCATTTTCAAAATTAGCCCAAATCAGGACCAATTCCCAAATTCCTCTCCAACCACAACTTCTTGAACAAATTGCTGCTTCCACAATCTTCTCTTGGGGTCCAAGAAGACAACCATAGAGTCTGATCTGACTTGATCCACTTGTGGCCAAGGTATGGAATTTATATTTGCAAAATAATTCATGTTTTTAATAAATCATGTATTTTGCTAGCTTAAAAGTGTATCATCACCGTATGGATTGATACTACTTGTCTAGATGAGCATTTTAAAAAAAAATCGCTCAATTTCATCAAGAAATGAGTGAGATATTAATGTTTGAAGTTCAATGGCTACGGAATTTCGGGATTAAATCCAGAATTTTCTGCGTCGTCCGATCCGGCGCCTTTGGAATGGACGGCGCAGATCTGCGCCGAACGGAGCCCCGCGGTCCGACCGCTGCACGGGATCTTCCCGCCCGTTCGACGCGTCCGAGCGTGAGTTCGACAGCGCGGTATTAAAAAAAAAAAATTTAATCCCTTAAACTTCAAAAATTCATATCTCTTTAACTAGAGGTCCTAAAAATAAAATAAAAATACCTCTGGAAAGCTCTTGAAGAGAAGAAAATTATGAGACCAAAATCATAATTTTATTCTTAGTATTTAATTTTTAATTAATTAAATACTCTCTGAAGTATTTTAATTATTAAAAAATATTTATAAACCAAAAAAATATGAAACTTTGAGGCATTTATCTTTATGTTCTTAGGGACCTTCCATAATTTTTCTAAGGACAGAAAACATGCCTAGGATACTTTTCTTGAATTTTTAAATTTCTTTGTAATTATTTCAAATAATAATTATAAAAATTTGAAAATTAAGAAAATAAAAATACAAATGACTAGGAATGATAGGGCAACAGACAATGACCCTAGAAAAAATATTTCTAAGTCATAGAAACAATCTTGAATGACATTTGGAAATTTAGGGTTAAAAGCATTTATTAATTAAATAATTTTGAACCTAAAATGACCTTTTGTAAAATTGAAATATTTTCATCAACAATTTAAGTTTGAAAATGGTTCTAGCCTATGATAGGCTAATAATAAACCTCACTTGAGTCTAAAATGACAAGATTAGATTCAATCAAGGCTTAAAATGACATTTAAATCAATTAAACCTTACCTAAATTAGGTTTAATAAAAATCAAACTCCTTTAATTAAGTTTAAGGACACACTAAACTTAATTAACCAATTAAACCTTACCTAAATTAGGTTTAATAAAAATCAAACTCTTTTAATT
Source organism: Papilionanthe hookeriana x Papilionanthe teres (assembly GCA_022702705.1). Taxonomy (NCBI): domain Eukaryota; kingdom Viridiplantae; phylum Streptophyta; class Magnoliopsida; order Asparagales; family Orchidaceae; genus Papilionanthe; species Papilionanthe hookeriana x Papilionanthe teres. The sequence goes on from CM040431.1 coordinate 54,638,679, forward strand.
AAGTTTAAAGACAGAATAAACTTAATTAACCAATTAAACCTTACCTAAATTAGGTTTAACAAAAATCAAACTACTTTAATTAAGTTTAAGGACACACTAAACTTAATTAACCAATTAAACCTTACCTAAATTAGGTTTAATAAAAATTAAACTTCTTTAATTAAGTTTAAGGACACACTAAACTTAATTAACCCATTAAACCTTACCTAAATAAGGTTTAATAAAAATTAAACTCTTTTGTATTAAGTTTAAGGACATATTAAACTTAATTAACACAGAACTAAACTCCCTTAATTAGGTTTAAAGACATACTAAACTTAATTAACCTCCTTAAACATAAGGTTTAATCATACCTAAACCCTAATTAGGTCTAACCCTTAGACCTAATTAAACCATTAAGCCTTAACTAACTAAGGTTTAATCAAACTTAAACCCCAATTGAGTCTAACCCTTAGACCTAATTAAACCATTAAGCCTTAACTAACTGAGGTTTAATCATACCTAAACCCTAATTAGGTCTAACCCTTAGACCTAATTAAACCTTTAAGCCTTAACTAACTAAGGTTTAATCATACCTAAACCCTAATTAGGTCTAACCCTTGGACCTAATTAAACCATTAAGCCTTAACTAACTAAGGTTTAATCAAACCTAAACCCTAATTAGGTCTAACCCTTAGACCTAATTAAACCATTAAGCCTTAACTAACTAAGGTTTAATCAAACCTAAACCCTAATTGAGGTCTAACCCTTGGACCTAATTAAACCTTTAAGCCTTAACTAACTAAGGTTTAATCATACCTAAACCCTAATTAAGTCTAACCCTGGACCTAATTAAACCATTAAGCCTTAACTAACTAAGGTTTAATCAAACTTAAACCCTAATTAGGTCTAACCCTTAGACCTAATTAAACCATTAAGCCTTAACTAACTAAGGTTTAATCATACCTAAACCCTAATTAGGTCCAACCCTTAGACCTAATTAAACCATTAAGTCTTAACTAACTCAGGTTTAATCATACCTAAACCCTAATTAGGTCCAACCCTTAGACCTAATTAAACCATTAAGCCTTAACTCACTCAGGTTTAATCAAACTTAAACCCTAATTAGGTCTAACCCTTAGACCTAATTAAACCATTAAGTTTTAACTAACTAAGGTTTAATCAAACTTAGACCAAACACTTAGGTTCAACCCACATTGAACCTAATTCAAACTTAAACCTAACTTAAGCCTGATCTACATTAGACTTAAGTCAAACTAAACTTAGGTTCAACCTGGCATGAACCTAAACTAAACTTAAACCTAACTTAAGCCTGATCTACATTAGACTTAAGTCAAACCAAACTTAGGTTCAACCCACATTGAACCTAAATCAAACTTAAACCTAACTTGAGTCCAACCTAAACTTGAACTCAAGTTAACCAAAACCTTAGGTTCAACCCACATTGAACCTAACCTAAACCTAACTTAACTTGAGTCCAACCTAACTTGAACTCAAGTTAACCAAAACCTTAGGTTCAACCCACATTGAACCTAACCTAAACCTAACCTAACTTGAGTCCAACCTAACTTGAACTCAAGTTAACCAAAACCTTAGGTTCAACCCACATTGAACCTAACCTAAACCAAACTTAACTTGAGTCCAACCTAACTTGAACTCAAGTTAACCAAAACCTTAGGTTCAACCCACATTGAACCTAACCTAAACCTAACCTAACTTGAGTCCAACCTAACTTAAACTCAAGTTAACCAAAACCTTATGTTCAACCCACATTGAACCTAACCTAAACCTACCTAACTTGAGTTCAACCTAACTTGAACTCAAGTTAACCAAAACCTTAGGTTCAACCCACATTGAACCTAACCTAAGCCCAACCCAACTTAAACTCAAGTTAACCTAAACTTTAGGTTCAATCCACTGTCGGCACTATTTTGAGGTTGTGTGTTGTGTTTTGAAGAGGGGTCGCCTACAGAAATTGTCGGCGAATTTTTAATTTAATTTAAATAAATAATTTTGAAAAGTAATATTTGATTTTGAAAATAATTTTAAATTTGAAGGTTTTAAGATATGAGATTAAACCGGTCTCACATCCCAAATAGTTTATATAAACGAGCACCGCACCACAAGCCGTGTATCTATCCCTAAGGATGAGACAAACCGCTCGACGGTGGGGCTCGATTAAATAAACTAGAAGATTTGTGACATCCGTTTGGTCCGCGAACCAATTTTATAAGCCGACAAATTCCCCGCTTAATATGAAAACATTAAACAGGGTTTATATTACCTGGGTTCTTTAAAATTCCCTATAAGGGCAAGCCCCTATAGTTAATTACATCTTAAGTGACGGGAATCACCTAAGAAAACTCTCGATAATAATCAATAATTCTGCTCTCAAGAATTCCAAGGTTTAAGTTCTCAAAGGATTGAAGTTTGGAATTTCAATAGGAAATGGATCAAATTTGGAACATTTTGTTTTGGGAATTCAAAGGAAGAAAAGTAGGAGAAATCACAGATTCGAAGCGAACTTCGGTAATTTCCCGACTATCCTATTGTTTGGCTTGAGTTTATGAAAGTCCTAATATTTATTTAAATGTTTTGATCTTGTCAATTTTAATTAATTAGGGCTTATATTTATATGATAGAATCATACAAATAGCCTCGAAGATGTGAGGGTTTGTGTCGTATCGGACGACTACCTCGGAATCCTAAGACCGGTTAGGGCTTAATTTGCAATGCAAGTGCCTAACGAAGAGTTGAGGATTTATGTTGCACTAGGCAAACTACCCCGAAGTCCTATGGCTTTGTTATTTAATTCTAGGAAAGTTTTGCTGATGTTGATTCAAGTTTTGCTGACAACGATGGCCGTCTTTGTCCACCATGCTCCGAGCTCCTTGTTGTTGCAGAGGTTTAGTTTTAGAAGTCATAAATCGGGGGATGAGAAAAGTGTTTTGGTTTAGAGAAGTCTTAATTTCCAAGTGTTTTTTTTTGTGTTTTAATTAAAACAAATCTTAAAGTTGATTATAACGACACCGGTTAAGATCCCACGGTTCCATCCTTCCGGCATCATTATTTTTATCGGATTCACTTAGTCCAGATGAATTTGCTAAACTCAACTGAATGAGTTCCACACTTTCATTTAGACCTTGGGAAATCCCGTTAGCAACACGTAGGTTACATCATCCGAGGTATTCCCGATCATCCAACAGGACGTTTTAATTTAATTGTAATTGTAGTTTTGTGTTCTGTTTGTGATTAAATTTTGAGTTGTTTTATATTTTGAAATGTTGTGGCGGTGAATTTTATCTTGCAATGAATTTTAACTTAATTTGGTTTCAATTTTAGGGACTATCCTAAAGGTGTGGGTTTTCATGCAACAGTTGTTTATCATGCAAGAAAAGTAAGTGCAATGCAGTTAAATAAATTGCAAGGAGGTAAATTGCAAGAAAGTAGATTGCAATAAAATAAAAGCGTACCTGGAGGGTCTTCCCGTCATCCCAAGCTGCACTTAAAACACAATTAGAGTATTTAAGCAAGTTCCTAGGTAAAGCTAAGGTAAGGGTTATGGTTTTCTACCAAATTCCTAATCCTATAGCTAGTCACTTCCTATGACGTCTAGGTCTTTGTGTTTTGGTTTAAGGACGATTTTCTTCATCAAAGAATAATTAAGTCCAATTGTTCTTATAAATGTCCTATCATATTGAGGAAGTGCTTAAGAATAATCTTAAACATCTTTTCAATATTTCTAGGATTGTTTTAAGTCCAAATGGGTTTAATTATACAAATGAATTAATCGTCCGAGAATTCAAGTTTTGTTATCTTGCTCAGTGAATTAGGACATTTGAATATCCTATAAGTGAAGTAACATTTCATTTAATGTTCTGTTTAGGAGTTATAATAACCAAAGCTTTCGAGGGTAAATTGGTATTCAAATGATTTGATTTAAGTTAATGGGTTTAAATTTGAAATAGTGTTCAAGTTATTTTATATTTATTTTGAATTCTTTATGTCTTTGGTGATGTTATATTTAATTCAACTCAATTTAAATTAATTTAATTTAATTGAGTTTTAATTTAATTTAATTCAATTTAATTCAATTTAGTTTGGTTTGATGTTACATTAAATTAATTTGATTTGATTTAATTTTAATTTAATTTGATTTAATTTAATTTAATTTAATTTAATTTACTTTTATTTAATTTTATTTAATTTTATTTAATTTAATTTAATTTGTTTATTTAATTTAATTTAATTAATTTAATTTGATTTAATTTAGTTTAATTTAATTTGATTTTATTTATTTAATTTAATTTAATTTAATTTAAGTTATTTAATTTAATTTAATTTGTTTATTTAATTTAATTTAATTTAATTTAATCTTAATTTAATTTTTAATTTAATTCAACTTTTAATTTTAATTTAATTTAATTTAATTTGTTTATTTAATTTAATTTAATTTAATTTTTAGTTTAATTTTATTTTTAATTTAATTGAAATTTTTTAAAAGAGTTTAATGATTTAATTTTAGTTTAATGATTAAGTCTTTTAATGTTTTGAATTTGAGTTATCATTTTAATTAAGAATTGAATATTAATGAGATAATTAATTTAGGGATTTTTAAATTAAAGAATAAATCTCTTCCTAACAATATCCCTATTTTAATAATTCCAATTTTATTATTCTTCCAAATTTAATCAATTATTTAATTAAAGTTTAATCATTTTAAATTGCTTAATGGGTTTCTACCCTTTAATTATTTAAATTTCAATCATCCAAATCAGATTAGGATCAAATATTTTACTTATTAATTTTTTTTATTTAACCTAAAGTTTTAATTAAGGGTTAAAATTTTAATTACCATTTTTACCCTTTAAGCTTAATAATTTCATAACTCACTAAATTGAACTCAAATGAACTTGAAATTTTTATGTGACTTCACTCATATGTCAATAAATACATGAGAGGAGAAAATGTGATTTTTCTGTATTTAATTTATTTATATAATTATTTTTGGTGGAAAATAGAGATTTTCAAGGAAAATTTAATAACATGACCAAGGGAAAGTTTCTGTCCTTAAGAAAATTAAGGGACGTTCCTAATGACCAGAGGACCACTTGGACCAATTTTGGTGGTTTTTTGAATTATATTATTTTTATTATAATTATTTTAAGTTTTGGAGTGTTAATTAATTTAAAAATAAAATAAATGTTGAAAAATAGATTTTATATTTTTCAAAAATCTCCCTGATATCAAGGAAATCAGAGAAGCAAATTTTGCAATTTTCTAATTTTTCTATGATTTATTATAATTATTTTAGTGAAAATGCTAGAAAATACATTTTTTTAAATTTTAAAATTACCTTAGAGCTTTAAAATTTAATATCTCACTAAATAGATCTAAGAAAAATATGGGGTTTGTTCCTCAGTGATTAAAATTCAAAATGTGACATTTTGGTGAATTTTATTATTTTTGTGATTTTTATTATTTTTTAATTATTAAAATATTAAAATAATATTAAAAATCAACTTTTTAGAAAATTAAAATTTTAATTTTCTGAAATTCCCCTAATATCAGAGAGGCTCAAAAACCAATTTGGTGAATTTTTGAAAGGTATTTTAAAAGTTATGAATTTTTAAAGTTTAAAATGACTAAGTGGCTTAATCAACCCAATTAGTGGGGCTAACCAAGTCCAATTGACCTCAAACTTTTATGGTGGGTTCCTCTGATCCTAGAGGTCAGTGGAGAATTAATTTCAGGTCAATTTGATGTATGGTTAGCTCTAATTAATTAGAGACCTATTTTGAGTGTTTAAGCCAATTAGGGTTATTTTAAATGAACTAACTCAAAACCTATTTTTCCTAAGGTTCTCTGGTCATAAGGAACATCACCAAATTTTCCTAGAATTTATTTCACAACATGCTATTTATTGGAATTAAAATACTCAAAACAAGTAACATGGACTTGAAAAATCAATAACTCTTCATAGGGATGGCCTCTGACTTTGGAAAATTCGGGGAATGTTCCCAAATTCAGAGGATTCAAAAGCTCCTATGGTCTCATGCCATGGTGAATTGTATACATGCATGGAGAATTAAAAGTATGCAGAGAGTAAATAAATTATAAAAAATAAAATACTTGATGAAATTAAATGATTTCTTTTCCACATTATTCTCCTCTCGTTCACCGAGCAAGAGGGTATTTTTATTTTATTTTTCTGATTTTTCTACACAAAGTTATGAATTTTTGAAGTTTAGGGAATTAAATAAATAGAAAATACCCCTAATTTTCTATTTATCCACGCGGCGCCAACTCATCCTCGGCATCTCCGAACGCACACGCGTCGCGCTCCCATTCGACGTCGCCATCTGACTCAGCGCTCCGGGCCCCGCGGTTCTTGTACCGTCTCCTGGTCCGATGCCATCTGAGCCGTCCGCGCGTGTATTGAATGGACGACATCCGTTCATCGTCCCCGAGTGTCCTCACCCGAGAGCCGTCCACACTAAATCCCTAAGATCTCACTCGATACTCAATGGATTTTCATGTTCTTATGCTCTATGGATTCGTCTTGAAGAGACGAACACATCTATACGGTTATCATGCATTGAAATTAAAGCATTTGAAATGGAGAATCTCCGAAGCTCGGGATGAAGAATTAGTTCATACCTTTGCTCGCAGAAGTGTGGCTTCGATCCGAGAGTTGTTGCACCTTCGATTGGATCCCGCGAAGCTCCGGATGAAGTCTCCTGGTCCGGTAAATTGTCTCAGATGTGATTTCGACCAAGCCCGATCACAAAGCTTGGAGGGCTGGAGCAACTCGGGTGGCTCGGAGATGGGGCTTTTGCTTGGTGGACACCTTCCCTTGGTCCGGTGAAGGTGTAGAACCAATCAATTTGGGGATTGGCTCACCTGTGGAGAAGTGTCCTGGTTTTGGGTGGAATTTCAACTCGAAATTGAGCTCACGAGAGAAGAAATGGCAGGGGGATCTCACCGGGGATCAAGTGCTCGTGTATGGGGAGGAGTCCGGAACAATTTTGGCGAGTTTCCTTAAGGTTTGTTTTCAGCACCTCTCATGGCCGAGAGGGGTGGTGTTTAAATAGGAGAGGGTGGAGGGCCTCCCGGGGAGAGTTAGGGCTTGGGATCAGCTGCTCTTGGCAAGAGAAGAACGACTCCAATGGCCATCGGGGATGGGGCGGCTCGGCAGGTGAGAATTCCAAGTTGGGCTCACATGTGAGCTCTCGGCCATGGTGTTTTCCAGCGGCCCGGTGGCCGGCCGGTCGGGCATGGGTCACCCTCGAGGTCGGGTGGGTCGGGCGGGACTTGGTGCAAGCAATTGGCAATTGCCATGTGTAAAGAGCTTGGATTGAAATGGAATGGGGGAAGACCATTTTGGGTTCAAATGAGTCAACCCATGGTTTTGGGCTAGGTTCACCACCCAAGGCCCGGTCTTGGGCCGAAAAAGATCACTTGGGTCGCCCAAGAGAGAATGGTGTGGTCTCCATCCATGATGAGGTGGCTAAGCATGGTTTAGTGTGTGACATGCTTAAGGTAAAAAGGGGTTAAGGAGGATTAGTAAAGGGGCCCCTCCTTTTGCCATTAATGGCTTGATCACATGTCAAGCCTTCCATGGCTTCATGTGGCTTGTCCATGGCTTGCATGGCTCACCTTTGGCTTGGGAAAAGGTTTGGTCAATTTCATGAAAATGGATTTTAGGAATTTTTGGTAATTTGATGGAAATTTGTATGAAACTTGATTTGGAATAATTTGATGGTGAATTTAGGACTTAGGTAATGGCTTTAATTAAGTGGATGGCAAATGGAGATGTCATGTGGGCTTTAGGGTGGATTTTGGGCTTTTTGAAATGGTTTTAGATGGGCTTTTAAGATGGTTTAGGAAATTGGGCTTTTGAATTTTAAAATGGATTTTGGGATGGAATTTTGGTAAAGGCTTGGGCCAAATAATTGTTGGGTTTAGCTCATGGATGTGTCATGAGTGTCTTGAAGCAAATTGGGGGTGATTTGGGTTTGAATTGGGTTGAATTTGGGTTCTTTTGGTGAATGGGCCAATATAGGTCAAAGTGGGCTAACTTGGGCCAATGTTGGGCTAGGGTTGAAATTGATGTAAAATTAATGTTGAGAAATGTTTATGGGAGTGTTTCAAAGAGGTTTTGACTTTGGTTGGGCTTTGATTTTGGGGTTTGGGCTCATTTGGGTTAGGTTTGGGTTTAGGTCAAAATTGGGCCTTTTAGCTTTGGGTTGAATTTGAGTGGGGTTTGGGTCTAAATTTTGGGCAAATCATGTTAGTGTTTTTCTTGTGGAGATGCTAAGGAAGATTTAGAAAAGGTTTGGGGTTAATTGGAGTTGAATTGGGTGAGTTTGGGTTAGGTTTGGGTCATGGGTCCAAATTGGGCTTTAAGGCCAAAAGTGAAATTGGATCCAAATATCAATCAAATTGAACTTGGATTTGGCCTAGATTTGTGTTGGGAATGTTGAATTGAAGTTTAGAATTGAATTGGACCAAAATTGGGGTCAATTGGGTAGGTTTGGTTTAACATTGGGTTCACTTTGGGTTAAAATGGGCCAAATTGGGGGTTTTGATAAAAGTAGGGTAAATTGACAAAATTGGCCCATGGTGTAGTTGGACAAAATGAAATTGGGAATATGTGGGATTTTTTGGAATTTTCTGGGAATTTTCTGAATTTTTAGATTTTTGGGTCAAGAGGGGTATTTTGGGTATTTGGAGGGTATTCGGAGGTTTTCTTTGAATTTTTGGTATTTTTGGGTATGGATGATCAATTTAAGTGATGTGGAAATGTTTGGGAATGATTTTGGAGAATTTTGGGTAATTTGGAAATTTTTGAGAAATTTGGGTAATTTCAAGGGTTTTAGGTAGGCTAAGCGGGTGTAGGGTCCCGAGGGTCAAAAATTGAAAATTTGGAAATTTGAAGATTGGGTGAATTTGAGTGGAATGAAGTCATTTTGGTTGAGCCATGAAGCCACATCAAGCCCACATGAGCCATGAAGGGACTCATTTGAGGCATCCACTATGTTGTTCCTAACCCTCTTGCGCAAGGGCTTAGGGGTTAAGGACCATCCATGTGAATCACCTACATGAGTCGGGAGGCCAAGTTAGGTATAGGTGTGTGAAAGTGTAGTGTATAGGTGTAGTGTGTGTGTAAGTCAGCCCCTTTCACCGGACCGGGCCACCCGTGGGCGGTCCTAAGGCCAAAGAGTCCTATAGGAACTCATCCTTTAAACTTCCACATTTGATTTCAACCCTCTAGGTGATTAGGGGTCTATAGTCAAGTTTGTGGAGTTTGCAGGGAGTTTAAGAAGTGGTTTGAATTTCTAAAAGGTGGGTCCCAATTCTAGTTCTCTAAGATAGTCAAAGGAGAAGCCTAAGGCTAGATCCTAAGTACTAAAGAGAAGACCTCATCAAAAATGAGGTCAACAAATGGACCCCCAATAGGTGTGGTCAGCTGACGGAGCACACCGCGCGTATTGGTGTTGACCGAAGAGATCAACACAACCAACACAGATGTCCAAGTGACAAACTTAGGACGAAGTGGAAAAGTTTCCGCTGGGGAGTGTCAAGTATATCTCTGAAACCGGAGATTCCTGAACTCTCGCTGGGAAAGGAAAAGGAGGTGAATCCCAAATCACATGATCTGGGGGAATTTCGATTTAGATTTTATTTTGTTTCAATTTAAGTTTTGATGTGTGAGTTTAGATTTCAATTTGGAATTTCAATTTAGATTGAAGTTTGTCAAGATTAATTTGAAGGATTTGATTTGAAATGAAAATTGGAATTCTGAGGTTTTAGATGTAACATCTTCAACCTCGAAAGAAAATTGAATTGATCAGATTAAATCACTACAGTGAGGAGAGATCTCAGAGCAATGCGGTATTGGATGTAAAATCCTTAACCTCGAGAGTTTGATTTTGATGTATTTCATCGCAATAGGGAAAGGATCCTAAAGCAATGCAATCTTGGCTGTAAAATCCTTAACCCCAGGAATTTGATTTTGATGTATTTCATTGCGATAGGGAAAGGATCCTAAAGCAATGCAGTCTTGGATGTAAAATCCTCAACCCAAAAGTTTGAATTTGATGTATTTCAGTGCCGTAGGGAAAGAATCCTAAAACAGTGCAGTCTTGGATGTAAAATCCTCGACCCAAAAGTTTAAATTTGATGTATTTCAGTGCAATAGGGAAAGAATCCTAAAGCGATGCGATCTTGGATGTAAAATCCTCGACCCAAAAGTTTGAATTTGATGTATTTCAGTGCAGATAGGGAAAGAATCCTAAAGCGATGCAGTCTTGGATGTAAAATCCTCGACCCAAAAGTTTGAATTTGATGTATTTCGAGTGCCGTAGGGAAAGAATCCTAAAGCGAGTGCGGTCTTGGATGTAAAATCCTCGACCCAAAAGTTTGAATTTGATGTATTTCGAGTGTCGTAGGGAAAGAATCCTAAGCGATACAGATCTTGGATGTAAAATCCTCGACCCAAAAAGTTTGAATTTGATGTATTTCGAGTGCAATAGGGAAAGAATCCTAAAGCGGTGCGATCTTGGATGTAAAATCCTCGACCCAAAAGTTTAAATTTGATGTACTTCGAGTGCAATAGGAAAGAATCCTAAAGCGATGCAGTCTTGGATGTAAAATCCTTGACCCAAAAGTTTGAATTTGATGTATTTCGAGTGCAATAGGGAAAGAATCCTAAAGTAGTGCGATCTTGGATGTAAAATCCTCAACCCAAAAGTTTGATTTTGATGTATTTCGGTGCCGTAGGGAAAGAATCCTAAAGCGGTACGGTCTTGGATGTAAAATCCTCGACCCAAAAGTTTGAATTTGATGTATTTCAGTGCCGTAGGGAAAGAATCCTAAAGCAGTGCAGTCTTGGATGTAAAATCCTCGACCCAAAAGTTCGAATTTGATGTATTTTAGTGCCGTAGGGAAAGAATCCTAAAGCAGTGCAGTCTTGGATGTAAAATCCTCGACCCAAAAGTTTGAATTTGATATTGATTGGTAATTGATTTTGCAAAAATTTGTAGTGTTGATTTGAAGAGTGTGGAATTTTGGTTTTTCGAGAATTCCATGAAAGTTGTAAAAGGTTTTCATAGAAGGAAATATGTTAGGAGGGAGTATGTAGTTGTTACATATCCCATCCAAAAGAGTTGATCGAAAGTTGATGGTTTAGATTGGATACAATTCCTCGCCATCAGATTCGATCCGTGTCAATGGAATCAACCGCTTTTATCCCAGACAAAGGGGAGGAGTAGAACGGATTAGATTTCAGATTTGGGAGATTGAATTTGAGACTTGGAAGGATGAGTTTGAACTCGATTGAAATTTGATTTAAGATTTGATTTGAAATTTGGAAGATCAAATTTGAAATTTGATCGAGATTGGATTTGGAATTTGATTGAAATTCGATTTGAAATTTGATTTAACATTCATGTTGATTTCGTTTACCTTTTAATGATTCAAATTTTACTTTATTGTTTATTTAATGTTCATGTGAAATTGGTGTTCGTCATTTTAGATTTTTTTTTTAGAAAGTTTTCTTTTATTCTTCTTTTTATTTCTTTTCTGTTCTTTGTTCGAAGTTCATTTAACTTTAATGGCGTTTCCCAATCAATTTGCACAAAAGAGGTGAAGGCCAAAAACGTGACATGGTCACTTTCATTCCAATCATGTAGAAGATACATCATACATTTTGATGCGGGATATATTTCATACAATCCATGTAAACTCAAAACGGATTCGTGTATGATCTTTGTCGATCCATCAAAAGAAGCATACGTCAAAAATCCATGTACGAATAGTGGGGTACATGGTTAATAACATCACCTTCCAAGCCATCCTTGGTAAGGATGCCGAGTGGATGTACGTTGGAGGTATGATATCTCCCATGTAACTCACGGCTCGTAAGGCCGGAGGTTCTCTAGCTCCGGGTACGGTCGGAAATGGTAAGGTGTCTTACTGTCATCCATCCTTCGAAAGTAAGCGAGATTCGCTTCATCGGTACTCCCGGTATGCAATGCTTAGCGATATCCGCTCCGTTGCCCTTCGGTATCATGACGGAACCTACCGGTAAAGGTATCTTCACCGGCCCTCGGAACTCACCCGGGCTCGTTTATCCGGAGGTCAGATCCGAACATGATGTTACACTCGTTCAGGAAAGAGACCGTGCAGAAGGGTCTGACAAAGTCGTGGTGGTCTATATGTGGGGGTATGCAGTCACCCTGTTTGTAGATGTTGATAATGCAACTATTGGGTATGCAATCTGCTGGCAGTACCCTCCATGTTATCAATCTCTTTACCATTCTTTTGATGACTAATGGCATCGGATCCACTTGCCCATGACGGAGTATTCCCGGTGGGTTTCCCTTCCTGTCTTCAGCAAAGTTGTAGCAGCATCCGCATTGTATTGTGATTCTTCCCTTCCCTGGCATCCATCTCCGGGGTTCTGAGTAGGTATTTTCCCTTAGGCGGCCTGCTCGGCCCATTCTCTTCAAATCCCGGATGCAATCCACGATTTGTTGTTGTTCATACTCTGAGAATACGTCTGTATGCAGCTCGAGGCCCTCTAGTATATTGATTCTTCTACCTTTAATTCTCTCGAAGTATTCAAAGGTTTTCTTTTCAACATTCTGCATTCTCTCCGGCTCGTATTCCGGAATGATCTGCGGATGGCGAGGCCTTGTGACATATTGTGGGATATACGGTTCAATCCCTTCACGTTCTCCTGCATACCTTGGCTCCTCGGGGATGATGCCTGTCGGGACATCCCCCGGGGTTGCTTCTGCAACAAGGGCATGCATTACTGGTGGTTATATCCGGTGGCGTAGTAGCCTTCTTTCTTCTGGTCTTTGTGAGATTTCCTTGGTCCTTTCTGTTATCCTAGGAGCTGGCCTCCTTTCTTCAGGTTCCTGGTGAACCGGTGTCCTTGAAGTGTATGTACTGGCATTAGCAACTGTCTCGTCGCGCTGGTCCGCAGCTAGTTTTGTTAACATCTTACGGATACGGCGATTCTTATTTCTTCGTTGCGTTGCTGTGAGAGTAGCTCTTCGAACTTCTTGAATCTCTGTGGGCGCGGCGCTGACAAGCCTGCCCTCTGCTGTAGCGACTGCAGATTTCATTTTCTTGTCTTCTTCAGTATTTGCCTTTCTTTTCTTGTTGTTGGATTGGTGGCTTGGGCCACCCACTTTCATCACCGTGTCCGCCGGGTAGTTCTTCTCGGTTAGCCGGGACCCGATCACTTTCCTCGTCTTGTAGGCTCCGCCGGTGCGAAATCCGAGTCGATCTCGATTATCGCTCCATCTTTCACCCTCTTTTCATCGAGTGCAAGGCTTACGCCATTCTTAAAGTTCGGGACCAACCGCCCGTTCGACATTTCCCTGCGAAAAGACAAGGAAAAGGATCGGGGGCTGTACTAAGAACAAGAACATTAAGAAAATATTTATTAAAGACCAGTTTTTTTATTACTTCTTGTATTTTAAAATTTAACAGGAATGAAGCGGGATAAGATCAGGAAAGGGATTTTGATTTGGAAAAGAAAACAAGGAAAACTTTATTATCATGATTTTATTTATTTTAGCACATTTTATTATTTTTGGGTTCGGACCCAATTATCAGTAATTACTTCGCCTGTGTTTCTTAGGGATGAAGAATTCATTCCTTCAAAACATCGAGTAGCGTAATACTTTTTCAAGAATCGTCCGTTGATCGGAAGCATATGTCGTTCTCCCCGGCAATTCACTAGGCTGGTAGGAACCTCCACGAGTATACTCGCTTCAACCACAAACGGTCCTTCCCAAGTGGGTTCAAATTTTCCTCCTATCTTGCGGTGTGCAAGAATAGGTCTCTTGAGAACGAGAACTAAGTCACCAACTTTGAAGGTTCTTGGGCGGACCCGGTTTGTCATGGGCTTGAACCATCTTAGCTTGGTATAGTTCTAAATTCCGTTGCTGCTGCAAGTCTTTTCCCTTCCAAGCTTTCTAATTCTTCGAGTCGTAATTTGGCGTTTTCTTCGTCGTGATCTTGTTTGCAAGCTGCAATTCGAGTGAAGGAAGGCTGAACCTCTAAAGGTAACATCGCCTCGGACCCATACACCAGAGCGTAAGGTGTAGCTTGAGTAGGAGTTACGAAGGTTGTCACGGTAGGCCCATAAGGCTTCTAACAACTTCTCGTGCCAATTTCTCTTATTATCGTCCAAAGTTTTCTTCAAGATTTGAACGAGAGCTTTATTAAAAGCCTCGGCGAGGCCGTTTGCTCTTGGGTAGTAAATTGTTGAGTATCGCCGGTCGATTCCGTGTCTCCCGACAAAATTGTTGATTTGCGTGCTTCGAATGCCGACCCATTATCCGAGATGATCTGCGCGGCACCCCGAAACGGTAGACAACTTGGTTCTTGAAAAGCCGTAGCACGTGGTGTGCTTTCACTTCTCTAGAGTGGAGCCGCCTCTGCCCACTTGGAAAAGTAATCCGTAGCCGCAAGAATGAAACAATGTCCTTTCAAAGATGGTGGTTCTATCGGACCCACTATATCCGTGCCCCAACATTCGAATGGCCACGACGCGATTGTCGGGTGTAGCACATTTGGAGGTTGGTGTAGAACCACTCCGTGCACTTGGCATTGGTAACGGCTCTTGGCGATTTTCATGCGATCGGTCATCATCGAGGGCCGGTAGTACCCTAGTCTTTTAATTTTCATTTTCATCTTCGGACCCGGCGGTGAGCGCCAAGAGTCCTGAATGTACCTCTTTAACAATTTCACGGGCCTCGGACCCGCTTAGGCACCTTAGCCACATTTGATCAAAAGACCTTCTGTACAATGTGTTATTTATTAATGCGTAAGACAGAGTTCTTTTCTTGATCTGATGGGCTAGCGACCTATCGTCTGGTAACTTTCTCGTTTGCAGGTAATCTATCAATGGCTGTCGCCAATCTTCAGTGTTTTCACGTCACTGTCTGCTAACTCGATTCTTTTTCTTTTTATGATTTTTGTATTGTGTTTATGTCGAGTCGTGATAGGACTCGACGTCCGTGAGCCGACACTTCTACCGATTCATCTTGCAAACGGGCAAATTCTTTTGCGAGACGGGCTAAAGCATCTGCTAAAGCATTTTCTTTTACGGGAATTTTGTAGATTGTCACATTTGGAATCTGTTCCAACAACTTGTATGACATCTTGGAAGTATTGCTCGAGTCTTGGCTTTAAAATTCGTACTTGTCCGGCGATCTGTTGAATGATTAACTCGTGAATCCCCGTAGATGTTGATGTCCGTTATCCCCATTTGAATAGTTAATTCCGGTCCCGTTATGAAGGCTTCATATTACGCTTCGTTGTTTGTACACGGTTCTGTCAAGTGGTAGGAGTATCTTAACATCCCCCGCTCCGGCGTTATAAAGATTAGCCCGATTCCTGCCTTACCGGGCACTATCACTTGCGATTCTTCGTCTTTGTGTGCTGAAGATGCTCCATCGAAATACAATTCCCAACGTTGATCATCAAGGTCTTCTAGGTTCATTATTTGTTCATCTGGCAAATCGTCATTGAGAGGAGATTCTGCCGGTAAAGGGTGTCTTTGCGAGAAAGTCTGCTAAGGCTTGTCCCTTTACGGCACGAAGAGGCACGAAAGTTATATCGAATTGCAATAATATCATTGACCATCCGGCAAGTCCGCCGGAAAGTGTCGGACGAGTCATCAAGTATTGCAATGGATTAAACTTCGAGATCGAGGTTAACCTTATGAGAAAGCATGTAGTGCCCGAGCTTTTGAGCGGCGAAGATCGAGCCCATACAATGCTTTTCAATTGCGGGATACCTTACTTCCGTCGGAAGTAAACGACGGCTTAGGTAGTAAAGAGCATTTTCTTTACCCTCATCATTGACTTGGGCTAACAGGGCTCCGAGAGAGTCGTCTAAAGCCGCGGTGTAAAGTATCAGCGTCTACCCGAGACTGGGGTCTGCTAAGACGAAGGTGTCATTAAATATTGTTTAATGTCCTCGAAGGCCTTTTGGCATTTTTCTTCCCAAATAAATTTGGCGTCCTTTTTAACTAGTGCTGAGAAAGGTCGACACCTACCTTACGAGGTTTGAGATAAAGCGTCGAAGATATGCCAACTTCCTTGAAAAGATCGTAGTTGTTTTAAGGTTTTGGGAGGCGGCATTTCTAAGATAGCTTTAATCTTTCCGGGTCGATTTCAATTCCATGATGTCGGACAACGAATCCTAAGAATTTCCGGAGGTGACGCCGAAGGCGCATTTTAAGGGATTCATCTTAAGGTTAAATTGTCTTAATCGTTCGAAAACAATTCTCGAATCATACAGGTGGTTTTCCTTTACTTTGCTTTTGATGACCACATCGTCCACGTAGCATTCGACTTGATTGTGGATGAGATCATCAAAAATTCTTGTCATTGCTCTACGGTAGGTTGCTCCTGCGTTCTTCGATCCGAATGGCATTCTTGTGTAGCAAAATACTCCGATCGGCGTCCTGAATGCGGTAAGTTTTTCATCTTCTGGAGCCATTTTTATCTGGTTGTATCCTGAAGATCCATCCATGAATGAAAATATTTCATGCGTTGAAGCAATGTCGATCATCAGTTCCGGGATCGGTAGAGGGAATTCATCCTTTGGACATGCCTTGTTTAAATCTGCGAAGTCCACATGATTCTTCTTTCGGCTGGCACCACATTGGCTAACCAAGTCGGGTATTGTTCTTCACGGACAAATGCGGCGTCTATTAGCTTTTTAACTTCGGCTACGACTTGTTGTTCGATTTCTAGACGCATTCTTCCGGGACCTTGTCGGCCTGGGACGAAGTAGGATCCACTCTAGCTTATGAACTGCGACCTCTGGAGCTAATCCACGGCATTTCATCGTAGTTCCAAGCAAAACGGTCTTTAAATTCCATTAATAACTTGATTATTTCTTCGGAGTCTTCTTTATTGAGTAAGGAGCTAACAAAGGTAGGTCTAGGTTCTTCGCTAGTACCTAAGTTAACTTCCGTTAACTCATCTATTGTAGATTTGATTTCTTCTTCGAATTCGGTGGAGCATCTCCAATTTGTACATCTTCGAGTTCGTCCGTAGTTTCCATGCGGTTTTCATTGGACTTGCAAGTGACAACCAAGCAAAATTCGGTATCGTCAGTCGACCACTGCGTGCCGAATCCGAGTCCATACTTTGAATTGGGAGGACGACCGGAGTTATTCCATAATTTTTCAAAATGTTGAGATTGACCTTTTGTCCATTGTCGAGGTAAGAAACCACGTTGAATTAAATTTTGAACACGGGGAGAGTACCACTCAAAAGGTAATTCCATTAATTCGATGAAGTGACATCTTCGAATTGTACATTATTTTCAGCTTTGGAGGAAGAAGCACCACGGTAGAATTTGATTGGTCTTGCACCGTCGTTACGTACCTCTTTGACCACCATACCCTCGATCTTATTAGAATGGATCGGGGTTAGGGTCATAGTATGTACGTAGTGGTTAATCTTCTCGTACATTGATTTGTATTCTTCGTCCTTCTCATCTTCGAGAGAGATCTTGAATTGCAGCTTCTTCTGACTTATTGTCGCTGCTTCTTGCTTGATTTCTTTTTCTTCTTCAGAACTATGTTCCCAATCAACATTGATGGCTGGTTTCCTCTCTCCAATTGTCCTAACGTCTCTACCACGACCTCGTCCCCGGCCTCGACCTCGGATGCGAGTTGTGGAGAAACCTTCACCATCTCGCCGTAAGGGAGTGGTGAGTGACTGTTGGACTAGAACTTCAGGTTCTTCGTCGTCCTGAACTTTCTTTGCTTCATTTGTTACGGTATCTCCGGAGAAGATCGTTTTCTTTGGCGGTGCATAATAAGTCGCATCTTCATGGATTCCAATTTCATGTACGGAGAATGGTTGTAAGTCGCCTTTGATGCACTCGTTCCCCTCCATCGTAATATTTGATGCACTGATGCAGAGATGATGGTACCATCCTGTTTTCATGTATCCATGGTCGGCCCAGTAGAGCGTTGAACGATGTTTCTGAATCGATTATGTGAAATTTTGCGGTTGTCTTTGCTAAGTCACCGGTCTTAATTAGTAACGTTATTGACCCGGGGGCTCTTTCTCCTTTCTGGTTGAATCCTCTTAATAACATTTTGTACGCTCGAGCTCACGAGCATCAATTTCCAAATATGCTAGTGTTCGAAGACTCATTATATTGATTGATGCTCCTGGATCCACCAATACTGCGGAGAGCGTAAACTTCCCGATTGTAACCGAAATGTTCAACGGTCGGTTGTGATCTGCTGTCCCAAGTAGTAGGTCACTGTCCGTGAAGGTAACGCCTCGTTGTTCTTTTAACGAGCAAACCTCATCTAAGGAATCTCCGGCCATTTGAGCTAAGCAAATTTCCGGATCAAGTAAGGCCTTGATCAGAGCTTCTCTCATCTCCTTTGATAAGATGAGAGCGTCGTAGATGCTCAGTTTGGCTGGTAGTTTCCTAAGATGGGCTAGCACGTTGTAGTCCACTTTATTTTCATGCGTCTCGGCTTCTTCTCGAACGGGTATTTCTTCTGCCGGGGTTGGTTCTTCTTGAACAACCACCTGCTTTCCTTTGTCTTTCGGACCCATTCTCGGAGGTAGAACTCTTCCACTTCTTAAGTTGACTTCTGTAATTTCTTCTGAATCTAGTATTGAGCTTGCCGGTGTCTCTTCTTGAATCGGAATGACAGGCTCTTCTGGATTATCTTCAGAATCTGAAGGCTCTAACTCTATCGTGACTGGAGCTCCTCAAAACTCACAGATAGATCCGTTGCTCGTTGAACTCTCGTAGCCTCCTTGATGGATATCTTCTTCGTTATTTTGATTGTCAAGATCGTGTATGATTTGAGAATTGTCGTTGGTATCGAAATCGATGTCCGGATTATCGCTGTTTACGTAATCGTTAGAAACAGTCAAAACGTAGCCAAAGCCATCACCCTTATCATTATATGATCCCACCGAAGTGAGCAGATAATCATACAAAATCAGAGGTTCGAGGGATTTTTACCCCGAATCAGAAACAACTATCCTAGGATAAGCAGCCCCTAGTCTAGCCTTAGGAGTCTCGGTCCTCTCTTCCTTGTCGATTTCCTTCTTCTCTTCAATCGCCTCCTGTTGAGGTGGTTCTTCTATCGCAAGTGATAGTACCGACTTAACGGGTCTCGAACTCGAATTGAAGCTCGCACCGAGGCGGTTCGGATGTTGTCTAAAATCTTCTTCGAAGACCTCGTCCGGGCGGTAGTCCATCCATCGTCAGTTGCATAGGGATCTATTGGAATGACGGGATCGGTTGAGATAACATTGACGGAACCTCCTTTCTGGGGTTCCTTCATGTACTCCTTCGGGATTGTTATATTTCCTTTCCGAAGGTTGTCGTTGAGCCAACTTTTAAAGGTAATGCAATCTTCTATCTTGTGCCCAAGCATCCGATGGTAGGGGCAAAAGTTGGGATCACCTTTCTTGTTGATTTCCTCCGGTCTTTTAGGCTCGCGCACTGGAAATCCGGAGTCTTCATCGGACTACGGAACATTTTCGGTACTTGCTTCATTCTTGAACGGATATTCTCTGCTCAGAAGTTCCCTTAATGTACGTTGCGGACGAGACGGTTGTTCATACTGCGGAGACGACTGATAGCTGGATCGGGGTTGCTGGTAATTCTGTTCTAGTTGCTGCGGCCGTTCTGGTGGTATTTGCATCGATTGCTTGCCTTTATCGA
Organism: Papilionanthe hookeriana x Papilionanthe teres; assembly: GCA_022702705.1. Lineage (NCBI taxonomy): Eukaryota > Viridiplantae > Streptophyta > Magnoliopsida > Asparagales > Orchidaceae > Papilionanthe > Papilionanthe hookeriana x Papilionanthe teres. The sequence continues at coordinate 54,658,431 of CM040431.1, forward strand.
CTGCTGCAACGATCCCGGATTTCTTTTCGAAGGTCTTCACCGGCTTACGCTTGTCCGTCTTGTCGGCGAAACTTAATTGCTTCGCCTCTTCTTGCAAGCTTCCGGCCTTGCTTAACAACTTCTCGAAAGTCTTAATAGTGAATCCTTTGAGGAGAAGTGCTATCGGGCCGTGAATGCTTTTAAGCAAGATGCCGACCGCATGTTGTTCTTGTAGTTGTGGTTCACACTTCATGCTTAAGTTTCTCCATCGAAGTATGTAATCCACCAAAGTTTCGTTCGGCCTTTGTTTCTCTACCACTAAATCACCTATAGTGATGTGGTGCCGAGCTCCGGCGAATCGCTTGATGAAGAGGTTCTCTAGTTCGAGAACGTCTTCACCGAACCATTTGGCAATTCGCATACCGGTCGAAGGCGATTCTGACGGACTGCCGACGAACCGTCGGAAGAGTAATGCATCGCTCCCGCCGGCATTACAACAAGCGGCACGAAAGTGTGCAACATGCTGTCGGGGGTTCCCGGTTCCATCGAAGGTCTTGAACGGAGGTGGTACGAAGCCTTTCGGGTATTGGACAGCATCGAATTCTTCTGGGTAAGGTCTACCCGTCCGAATGGATGTCCCGCTCTTCGATTGTGCTAAGGCTTCTCGCACCTGCTGTTCCACCAAGTTCTTGATATCCTTTTCAGGGATCATACTTTGTGTTGTATCCTTTTTCAGTTGATCATCCCCATTGACGGATGTAATCTCCTTTCCTCCGTCTACAATGTGAATGACCTCTCGGGGGTGTCTCTCTATGTGGTTGTACTTGACTGCGGAGAGTGGCCGGAGCTACGGCCATCTCTTCCATCCTTTTCGCCATTCGAGCGATCGTGTCGTCTTTTTCCCGAAGTTGCCTTCTCATCGGTTCCGGCTCCTCTCTTCTGCGGCTGCGGGAGCACCTTGCGAAGCTGATGAAGCTCGTGTCTCAACCATGTTGATTTCTGCGTATTCGTCGTCCATGAATTCCGATGAATCAATCTCGTCTCCGAACTTTTCTTCTCTTTCTTTTGCCAACCGTCGGATATCGGTTCTCAACTTTTCCATGGCATCTTCTAGCGGGGCTTTACGTGTGTCTTTGCGGTTGTCGTGCGATAGTGCTGCGGGTCCCCTTTTCACGAGTCCCCTTTATCGCGGTAGCACTTTCTTCGGATTCCGGCCTCTGGCGAGACTTTCTTTCTCGGGCTGCTTGTTTCGGTCTTAATCGCCCAGTAGTGGGACGCCATACCATCCTTCTAGCGGCGGAAGGTCTAGGACCGGATGGTCCGTCGGCCAAATGCTCTGGAAGGTGGTATCCTCCCTAATCTGTAATCATGAGACAACAACGGGCGGACTAGCCTTCATTCTTTTGCTTGGCTTTTCTGTCATGACGGCGGGCTCTACTCGGGGCCCAAGACGGGATTTGACTGGCACCCGCCCTATTCTCCGTAGAATCTCCGATACGGGGCAGTTTTCTTTCTTTGCTAACTTTTCTACCAAGGTTTGCAGTCGAGCAAACGGCGTAGTTCTAGTTCTTTTCTTGGGCTATCGTTGTAATATGCGGGCTGAGGTAATGTGGCAGCAATCTTGCGAACATTCTCCTCGTCCTCTGCGGCGGAGAGGGGATGGAACCTGCTTCCTCCTAAAAGTGGTATGTAGTCGAGCGGCGGTGTATATTCGGCGAGTGGTGTATATTCGAGCAAGTGGTGTATATTCGGTAGCTGCGGGATTTCCTCCGGAAAGCGATCTCGGCGGCTACGGCTTCTCCGGCGATCCTTCTACTTCGTTTCTTCTTTGGGTCCTTGTCGGTGACGGAATCTTTGAAGCTGGACCCGATTTCGAAAACGGAAGGTCTTACGAGAAGATCTGTACCCTCCACGGTAACGGGTTTACCATAGTTCGGATTTCTTTCCCCTTTGATTTGGCGGAAGTCGGGGTAGGTGCGAAACAACTAGACCGGTGGGGGTAGTAAGAACGGTCCTCTCGCGGACGGCGAGTACTCCTTCTAGTCGGGATCCTTTGCAGGGGAGGAAACTCTTGGGTCGACCTAAGGTTGAACTCAAGCAGCGGTTGCTCAGCTTCAGATACCTTGTTCGTCAGTGCAAAGAGGGAGACGTCGGTGACTTTGACATTCGTGTTTTCAAATCCTTGTCCAAATCGGATGATCCCATTGTCGGGCAGCTCATCCTTATAGACAGCGATGTCCAGTCCATTGGTGAAGGAGAAAATCAGTTTCGGGGCTTCCATTTCTACAGGGTAGATTCTGGTTGTCAGTCCCAAGTTATGCTTCTTTTCTTTAGGACGAAAAGAAAGGAATTGAAAAGAGTCCGGACACATTCTTGTTCATGTATTTATAAGAAGGAATCATTTGTTAAAAGAATTATTTATTAGAGGGTTTGTTTATTTAGAACGGAATGTTCAGAGGTGTAGAGAAGGTAAGGAATCCGATTCAGAGTTGGAAAGGAAAAGAAAGTCTTAAGCAAGACTTCTCGACTCGAAGGATCATTCCTAAACTAACACTTATTGGGGGTCCACCCCACCTCGAAAATGAGGTAAAAGGATCTCGGAACCTCTCTGTTTAGGGGTGTCTAAACGGTGGCTCCTAAATCCGAGATAATGTTGGCTATATTTGTCCAAGGTAGAAATGAACATAGTATTCCAATGGAAAGAAGGGTAGTTTGATCCACAAGGGACATGGATACACTACCGATTTTTTAAAGCAGAATTATCTGATTAAAATGGTTAGAGGAATTATCCCCAGCGGAGTCGCCAGAAATTGTCGGCACTATTTTGAGGTTGTGTGTTGTGTTTTGAAGAGGGGTCGCCTACAGAAATTGTCAGCGAATTTTTAATTTAATTTAAATAAATAATTTTGAAAAGTAATATTTGATTTTGAAAATAATTTTAAATTTGAAGGTTTTAAGATATGAGATTAAACCGGTCTCACATCCCAAATAGTTTATATAAACGAGCACCGCACCACAAACCGTGTATCTATCCCTAAGGATAGACACCCTGCTTGACGGTGGGGCTCGATTAAATAAACTAGAAGATTTGTGACATCCGTTTGGTCTGCGAACCAATTTTATAAGCCGACAAATTCCCCCGCTTAATATGAAAACATTAAACGGGGTTTATATTACTCGGGTTCTTTAAAATTCCTATAAGGGCAAGCCCACATAGTTAATTACATCTTAAGTGACGGGAATCACCTAAGAAAACTCTCGATAATAATCAATAATTCTGCTCTAAAAAATTCCAAGGTTTAAGTTCTCAAAGGATTGAAGTTTGGAATTTCAATAGGAAATGGATCAAATTTGGAACATTTTGTTTTGGGAATTCAAAGGAAGAAAAGTAGGAGAATTCACAGATTCGAAGCGAATTTCGGTAATTTCCCGACTATCCTATTGTTTGGCTTGAGTTTAGGAAAGTCCTAATATTTATTTAAATGTTTTGATCTTGTCAATTTTAATTAATTAGGGCTTATATTTATATGATAGAATCATACAAATAGCCTCGAAGATGTGAGGGTTTATGTCGTATCGGACGACTACCTCGGAATCCTAAGACCGGTTAGGGCTTAATTTGCAATGCAAGTGCCTAACGAAGAGTTGAGGATTTATGTTGCACTAGAGCGAACTACCCCGAAGTCCTATGGCTTTGTTATTTAATTCTAGGAAAGTTTTGCTGATGTAGATTCAAGTTTTGCTTGACGACGATGGCCGTGCTCGCCCACCATGCTCCGAGCTCCTTGTTGTTGCGGAGGTTTAGTTTTAGTAGTCATAAATCGGGGGATGAGAAAAGTGTTTTGGTTTAGAGAAGTCTTAATTTCCAAGTGTTTTTTTGTGTTTTAATTAAAACAAATCTTAAAGTTGATTATAACGACACCGGTTAAGATCCCACGGTTCCATCCTTCCGACATCATTATTTTTATCGGATTCACTTAGTCCAGATGAATTTGCTAAACTCAACTGAATGAGTTCCACACTTTCATTTAGACCGTGGGAAATCCCATTAGCAACACGTAGGTTACATCATCCGAGGTATTCCCGATCATCCAACAGGACGTTTTAATTTAATTGTAATTGTAGTTTTGTGTTCTGTTTGTGATTAAATTTTGAGTTGTTTTATATTTTGAAATGTTGTGGCGGTGAATTTTATCTTGCAATGACTTTTAACTTAATTTGGTTTCAGTTTTAGGGACTATCCTAAAGGTGTGGGTTTTCATGCAACAGTTGTTTATCATGCAAGAAAAGTAAGTGCGATGCGATTAAATAAATTGCAAGGAGGTAAATTGCAAGAAAGTAGATTGCGATAAAATAAAAGCGTACACTGGAGGGTCTTCCCGTCATCCCAAGCTGCACTTAAAACACAATTAGAGTATTTAAGCAAGTTCCTAGGTAAAGCTAAGGTAAGGGTTATGGTTTTCTACCAAATTCCTAATCCTATGGCTAGTCACTTCACTATGACGTCTAGGTCTTTGTGTTTTGGTTTAAGGACGATTTTCTTCATCAAAGAATAATTAAGTCCAATTGTTCTTATAAATGTCCTATCATATTGAGGAAGTGCTTAAGAATAATCTTAAACATCTTTTCAATATTTCTAGGATTGTTTTAAGTCCAAATGGGTTTAATTATACAAATGAATTAATCGTCCGAGAATTCAAGTTTTGTTATCTTGCTCAGTGAATTAGGACATTTGAATATTTTATAAGTGAAGTAACATTTCATTTAATGTTCTGTTTAGGAGTTATAATAACCAAAGCTTTCGAGGGTAAATTGGTATTCAAATGATTTGATTTAAGTTAATGGGTTTAAATTTGGAATAGTGTTCAAGTTATTTTAGATTTATTTTGAATTCTTTATGTCTTTGGTGATGTTATATTTAATTCAACTCAATTTAAATTAATTTAATTTAATTGAGTTTTAATTTAATTTAATTCAATTTAATTCAATTTAGTTTGGTTTGATGTTACATTAAATTAATTTGATTTGATTTAATTTTAATTTAATTTGATTTAATTTAATTTAATTTAATTTAATTTACTTTTATTTAATTTAATTTAATTTAATTTAATTTAATTTTTTTATTTAATTTAATTTAATTAATTTAATTTGATTTAATTTAGTTTAATTTAATTTGATTTTATTTATTTAATTTAATTTAATTTAATTTAAGTTATTTAATTTAATTTAATTTGTTTATTTAATTTAATTTAATTTAATTTAATCTTTAATTTAATTTTTAATTTAACTCAACTTTTAATTTTAATTTAATTTAATTTAATTTGTTTATTTAATTTAATTTAATTTAATTTTTAGTTTAATTTTATTTTTAATTTAACTGAAATTTTTTAAAAGAGTTTAATGATTTAATTTTAGTTTAATGATTAAGTCTTTTAATGTTTTGAATTTGAGTTATCATTTTAATTAAGAATTGAATATTAATGAGATAATTAATTTAGGGATTTTTAAATTAAAGAATAAATTTCTTCCTAACAATATCCCTATTTTAATAATTCCAATTTTATTATTCTTCCAAATTTAATCAATTATTTAATTAAAGTTTAATCATTTTAAATTGCTTAATGGGTTTCTACCCTTTAATTATTTAAATTTCAATCATCCAAATCAGATTAGGATCAAATATTTTACTTATTAATTTTTTTTATTAAACCTAAAGTTTTAATTAAGGGTTAAAATTTTAATTACCATTTTTACCCTTTAAGCTTAATAATGTCATAACTCACTAAATTGAACTCAAATGAACTTGAAATTTTTATGTGACTTCACTAATATGTCAATAAAGACATGAGAGGAGAAAATTTGATTTTTCTGTATTTAATTTATTTATATAATTATTTTTGGTGGAAAATAGAGATTTTCAAGAAAAATTTAATAACATGACTAAGGGAAAGTTTCTGTCCTTAAGAAAATTAGGGGACATTCCTAATGAATAGAGGACCACTTGGACCATTTTTGGTGGTTTTTTGAATTATATTAATTTTATTATAATTATTTTAATTTTTGGAGTTTTAATTAATTTAAAAATAAAATAAATGTTGAAAAATGGATTTTATATTTTTCAAAAATCTCTCTAATATCAAGAAAATCAGAGAAGCAAATTTTGTAATTTTCTGATTTTTCTATGATTTATTATAATTATTTTAGTGAAAATGCTAGAAATACATTTTTTTTTAATTTTAAAATTACCCTAGAGCTTTAAAATTTAATATCTCACTAAATAGACCTAAGAAAAATATGGGGTTTGTTCCTCAGTGATTAAAATTCAAAATGTGACATTTTGGTGAATTTTATTATTTTTGTGATTTTTATTATTTTTTAATTATTAAAATATTAAAATAATATTAAAAATCAACTTTTTTAGAAAATTGAAATTTTAATTTTTTTAAATTCCCCTGATATCAGAGAGGCTCCAAAACCAATTTGGTGAATTTTTGAAAGGTATTTTAAAAGTTATGAATTTTTAAAGTTTAAAATGACTAAGTGGCTTAATCAACCCAATTAGTGGGGCTAACCAAGTCCAATTGACCTCAAACTTTTATGGTGGGTTCCTCTGATCCTAGAGGTCAGTGGAGAATTGATTTCAGGTCAATTTGATGTATGGTTAGCTCTAATTAATTAGAGACCTATTTTGAGTGTTTAAGCCAATTAGGGTTGTTTTAAACGAACTAACTCAAAACCTATTTTTCCTAAGGTTCTCTGGTCATAAGGAACATCACCAAATTTTCCTAGAATTTATTTCACAACATGCTATTTATTGGAATTAAAATACTCAAAACAGTAACATGGACTTGAAAAATCAATAACTCTTCATAGGGATGGCCTCTGACTTTGGAAAATTCAGGGAATGTTCCCAAATTCAGAGGCTTCAAAGCCCTATGGTCTCATACCATGGTGAATTGTATACATGCATGGAGAATTAAAAGTATGTAGAGAGTAAATAAATTATTAAAAATAAAATACTTGATGAAATTAAATGATTTCTTTTCCACATTATTCTCCTCCATTCACTGAGCAAGAGGGTATTTTTATTTTATTTTTCTGATTTTTCTACACAAAGTTATGAATTTTTGAAGTTTAGGGAATTAAATAAATAGAAAATACCCCTAATTTTCTATTTATCCACGCGGCGCCAACTCATCCTCGGCATCTCCGAACGCACACGCGTCGCGCTCCCATTCGATGCCACCATCTGACTCAGAGCTTCAGGCCCCGCGGTTCTTGTACCGTCTCCTGGTCCGACGCCATCTGAGCCGTCCGTCCGCGCGTGTATTGAATGGACGGCATCCGTTCATCGTCTCCGAGTGTCCTCACCCGAGAGCCGTCCACACTAAATCCCTAAGATCTCACTCGATACTCGATGGATTTTCATGTTCTTATGCTCATGGATTCGTCTTGAAGAGACGAACACATCTATACGGTTATCATGCATTGAAATTAAAGCATTTGAAATGGAGAATCTCCAGAAGCTCGGGATGAAGAATTAGTTCATACCTTTGCTCAGAGAAGTGTGGCTTCGATCTGAGAGTTGTTGCACCTTCGATTGGATCCCAACAAGCTCCGGATGAAGTCTCACGGTGCAGTGAATTGTCTAGATGTGATTTCGACCAAGCCGATCACAAAGCTTGGAGGTTGGAGAAGCCGGGTGGCCTGGAGATGGGGCTTTGCTTTGGTGGACACCTTCCCTTGGTGCAGTGAAGGTGTAGAACCAATCGATTTGGGGATTGGCTCACTTGTGGAGAAGTGTCCTGGTTTTGGGTGGAATTTCGACTACGAAATTGAGCTCGCAGAGAAGAAATGGCGGGGGGATCTCACTGGGGATCAAGTGCTCTGTGTATGGGGAGGATTACGGAACAATTTTGGCGAGTTTCCTTAAGGTTTGTTTTCGGCAACTCTCATGGCCGAGAGGGGTGGTGTTTAAATAGGAGAGGGTGGAGGGCCTCCCGGGGAGAGTTAGGGCTTGGGATCGAGCTGCTCTTGGCAGAGAAGAACGGCTCCGATGGCCGCTGGGGATGGGGCGGCTCGGCGAGTGAGAATTCCAAGTTGGGCTCACATGTGAGCTCTCGGCCATGGTGTTTTCCGGCGGCACGGTGGCTGGCCGGCCGGGCATGGGTCACCCTCGAGGTCGGGTGGGTCGGGCTGGGACTTGGTGCGAGCAATTGGCAATTGCCATGTGTAAAGAGCTTGGATTGAAATGGAATGGGGGAAGACCATTTTGGGTTCAAATGAGTCAACCCATGGTTTTGGGCTAGGTTCACCACCCAAGGCCTGGTCTTGGCTGAAAAAGATCACTTGGGTCGGCCGAGAGAGAATGGTGTGGTCTCCATCCATGATGAGGTGGCTAAGCATGGTTTAGTGTGTGACATGCTTAAGGTAAAAAAGGGGTTAAGGAGGATTAGGAAAGGGGCCCCTCTTTTGCCATTAATGGCTTGATCACATGTCAAGCCTTCCATGGCTTCATGTGGCTTGTCCATGGCTTGCATGGCTCACCTTTGGCTTGGGAAAAGGTTTGGTCAATTTCATGAAAATGGATTTTAGGAATTTTTGGTAATTTGATGGAAATTTGTATGAAACTTGATTTGGAATAATTTGATGGTGAATTTAGGACTTAGGTAATGGCTTTAATTAAGTGGATGGCAAATGGAGATGTCATGTGGGCTTTAGGGTGGATTTTGGGCTTTTTGAAATGGTTTTAGATGGGCTTTTAAGATGGTTTAGGAAAGTGGGCTTTTGAATTTTAAAATGGATTTTGGGATGGAATTTTGGTAAAGGCTTGGGCCAAATAATTGTTGGGATTAGGTCATGGATGTGTCATGAGTGACTTGAAGCAAATTGGGGGTGATTTGGGTTTGAATTGGGTTGAATTTGGGTTCTTTTGGTGAATGGGCCAATATAGGTCAAAGTGGGCTAACTTGGGCCAATGTTGGGCTAGGGTTGAAATTGATGTAAAATTAATGTTGAGAAATGTTTATGGGAGTGTTTCAAAGAGGTTTTGACTTTGGTTGGGCTTTGATTTTGGGGTTTGGGCTCATTTGGGTTAGGTTTGGGTTTAGGTCAAAATTGGGCCTTTTAGCTTTGGTTTGAATTTGAGTGGGGTTTGGGTCTAAATTTTGGGCAAATCATGTTAGTGTTTTTCTTGTGGAGATGCTAAGGAAGATTTAGAAAAGGTTTGGGGTTAATTGGAGTTGAATTGGGTGAGTTTGGGTTAGGTTTGGGTCATGGGTCCAAATTGGGCTTTAAGGCCAAAAGTGAAATTGGATCCAAATATTAATCGAATTGAACTTGGATTTGTCCTATATTGGTGTTGGGAATGTTGAATTGAAGTTTAGAATTGAATTGGACCAAAATTGGGGTCAATTGGGTAGGTTTGGTTTAACATTGGGTTCACTTTGGGTTAAAATGGGCCAAATTGGGGGTTTTGACAAAAGTAGGGTAAATTGACAAAATTGGCCCATGGTGTAGTTGGACAAAATGAAATTGGGAATATTTGGGATTTTCTGCAATTTTCTGGGAATTTTCTGAATTTTTGGATTTTTGGGTCAAGAGGGGTATTTTGGGTATTTGGAGGGTATTGGGAGGTTTTCTTGGAATTTTTTGTATTTTTGGGTATGGATGATCAATTTAAGTGATGTGGAAATGTTTGGGAATGATTTTGGAGAATTTTGGGTAATTTGGAAATTTTTGAGAAATTTGGGTAATTTCAAGGGTTTTGGGTAGGCTAAGCGGGTGTAGGGTCCCGGGGGTCAAAAATTGAAAATTTGGAAAATTGAAGATTGGGTGAATTTGAGTGGAATGAAGTCATTTTGGTTGAGCCATGAAGCCACATCAAGCCCACATGAGCCATGAAGGGACTCATTTGAGGCATCCACTATGTTGTTCCTAACCCTCTAGCCCGAGGGCTTAGGGGTTAAGGACCATCCATGTGAATCACCTACATGAGTCGGGAGGCCAAGTTAGGTATAGGTGTGTGAAAGTGTAGTGTATAGGTGTAGTGTGTGTGTAAGTCGGCCCCTTTCACTGCACCAGTGCCACCGCAGAGCGATCCTAAGGCCGAAGAGTCCTATAGGAACTCATCCTTTAAACTTCCACATTTGATTTCAACCCTCTAGGTGATTAGGGGTCTATAGTCAAGTTTGTGGAGTTTGCAGGGAGTTTAAGAAGTGGTTTGAATTTCTAAATGGTGGGTCCCAATTCTAGTTCTCTAAGATAGTCAAAGGAGAATCCTAAGGCTAGATCCTAAGTACTAAAGTGAAGAAGAGAAGACCTCATCAAAAATGAGGTCAACATCCACATTGAACCTAACTCAAACATAACCCAACTCGAGTTCAATCCAACTTGAACTCAAGTTAACCCAAAATCTTAGGTCCAATCCCTATTGAACCTAACTTAAATTCAAACATGACCTAACTTGAATTCAATCCAACTTGAACTCAAGTTAATCTAAATCTTAGGTCCAATCTATATTGAACCTAAATTCAACCTAAACCAAAGTTAAGTCTAATCTACATTAGACTTAAATCAAACCGAACTTGAGTTCAACTCCTAATGAACTTAAGACAATCCTAAATCTAAGTCCGACAAAATAGACTTGATTAAGACAAACCTTACCTAAAATGGATTTGAATGGTCTATAATTCTAATTAAGTCTAATTTATTAGGCTTGATTAACCTTTAAATCCTATTTAAACAAGGTTTAAAATTAATTAAGTCCATTCAAAACCAAACCTTTTATCTTAAGTTCAAACAGACATGAACTCAAGTTAATCAAATTCAATCAACATTGAATTTAACTTAGATTCAATCAGACATGAATCCAAGTTAATTCAATCAATATTGAATTTAAACCTTTTAACTTAAGTTCAAACAGACATGAACTCGAGTTAATCAAATTCAATCAACATTGAATTTAACTTAGGTTCAACTAGACATGAACCCAAGTTAGTTCAATTAATATTGAATTTTACTTTAAATCTTTTGATAGACACGAACCTGGAATTTAATCTCAAACTCAAGATCAATGCAACATAATTTGACACTCTAAAATTGACATAACCGACATGAATCTGATGTTGACATAATCAACGAAAATTTGACATTTTTAAAAAAACAACATGATTAGCATGAAGTTGACATTTCAAAATAACTTAACATATTCTGTGATATTATTTCTGACAATATTTTCTTCGCAGGATGAAGACAAGAAATTCTGTTTAGATTTTCTTTGCATGTTATAGGGTGTGCTAACTCTGTTTTGCAGGACGCCGACGACGGAATATTAGCAACAAAACAAAACAAAACTTTTAGGTTAGACATATAACCTGAAACTTTTCAACAAGACAACAACATTGAAAAAAAAACAAAACTTTTAGGTTAGACATATAACCTGAAACTTTTCAACAAGACAACAACATTGAAAACAAAACAAAACTTTTAGGTTAGACAAATAACCTGAAACTTTTCAACAAGACAACAACATTGAAAACAAAACAAAACTTTTAGGTTAGACATATAACCTGAAACTTTTCAACACAACAACGACATGACAACAAAACCAAAACCTTTAGGTTAGACATAATACCTAAAGTATTCAATAACATGATATAACGACATTTGGGAGTGATAGTGGGTACATCTCTCCTTAAAATAAATCTTTTAGAAAACAAATGATGAACATTAATCAGAAGTTTTCTTAAACAATCAAGAATTGTTTAAGATGTAATTAACTATAGAGGCTTACCTCTATAGGAGATCTAAAAGAACCCGTTATTCTAGAATATCCTCATATAAGAATTATCATAAACACCTTTTTCTACTATTAGTCCTAAAAATTCTCTGAATCCTTCATAGGATTTATACGAATAAAACTAGACTAATATTAGATAGCGACTCCTTGACATTGACATGATATATTGGATGGCGATGACATGATGACATCATCATCATCAAACACCACGAACCACATCCCACCGTGGTCGCACCACATATATATTTTCCTTCTTTCCATCGCCACCAATGATAAATTACCATTATTCTTGAAATAAATAAAAATTTTAAAGTCTAATGATTTGCTAGTTAAGTATTCTTTAAATTCTTAAAATTAACCTTAATTATTGAAATTTGGTTAATGATTTACTAGAGCATTTATAAAACCAAAAATTACAAGGAATCTTAAATATTTAAACTTCATTCCAGATGTTAAACATTTTATGTAATAAAAATGGTTACTTAAGGATAAGTAACATTTAAGTTTGGGGGAATTCGATCCACTTAAGAAGTACCTATTTTTATGCCTTATTTATGATTCAATTTTTAAGGATATTATGCTTTAATGAAAGGTATTTTTATATTTTTGGATATAGGTGATGAAAAAAGAGTTCAAGAAGGAAAAGGGAGTAAAAATGAGCAAAAATAGATCTAAAAAGCAAAGTTACCAAAATTATAGGTCGGCCGCCTAGGCCCTCGAATCTGGTGCCTAGGCGCCAGTTTGATACTGAAGCAGTTAATATTTTTGACAACTTTATGCAGTTATTTTGATTGTTTTAAGCGGTTATCAGACCTTCTAGAAGACTGAAAGTTACGCCTGGCACATAAGACATGTGATATAATGCATCTGGACATAGGAGAACGGTTTTAAATGCGAAGAGGTGCGATCCAAAGTGAAGGGGTGCGAAGATCTGGTCACGGAGTCTAGCGCCTAGGCGCCAGATCTCGGCACCTAGGTGCCATAGTTACTCTCTAGAAGATTCATTGAATTTGGATGAATTTTAAAGAGGTGCCTTAAGCAACCCCTGGTCATTTTTGAAGCTCTATAAATAGGAGACATTTCTACAGAAAAGAGAGCTCTCCCACGCCCGGAAATAGTTCAAGAGAGCCACCAAATATTCTTCTTAAGTATTTAGTGAGTTTATTTAGTTTATTTTAGTTAATTTGAGTGTTACTACTCAATTCCTTGAGTAGTAAGTGAGAGTTTGTAAGAGTTTGTGCTATTGAAGTCTTGTACTTTGGATTAGAGTGAGTTGGAGTCAAAGGATCACTTGAAGAAACATTTCAGATAAGTATTTGTAACTTGGTTCAAAGTTTTATAAATATGTTTTGTTGTGTTAATTCAATGTGTTCTGAATAGTTACTTTTCTTTCTCCTTTCAACCATGAAAAGATAATAAAGATAATTTTATTTCGTTGGAGAACTTAAACTTAATTTTAAAAATTATTGTGATGATATTCATACATGATCTTAATTTATTTTTTAAACTGGCCATTTGAATTGTTAAAATCTATTGAAGAATTATGAGACCTATCCGGAGATGAGTTCTTAACTAGTAGATATCACATGAATCCTTGGGTAATCGAAGGTCATGTGTGGGTTATTCAAGGTGAAGTGTAAATAAATAAGAAAATATTATTTATTGGGTGTAGAATTAATTAGTCTTTAGAGTGACAGACTAAATCTTATTAATTTGGCTTATAGAAAGGGAACAGGGCACTAGTAGGGCCGACCATAGCCACCCTTGGACATCTAGAAGTGTGAGTCAAGATTAACCCATTTTACTAATAATACATCCTGAACCAATCTATAGATTAGCCAATGTTCTTTATACTATCGAGTGAAGGTAAAGAATATGAATGCTTCTATTTGGTATAATACTATAATTTCAAGTTCTCCACGAATGATAGTTTTTCTGAAAAGTCTTGGACTAGTTGAAAGGGAGAAAGTTGTTTTATTTATACTTGCATCAACCTTTACTTTATTGCTACTTTACTTACATATAGTAGAAATTTCATAAAAATTAAAATCTGATTTTTGAAAAGAAATAAAAATTATAATTACTTTTAATTTGAAAATTTATTAATTTTTAAAATCAATCTTCCCAATGGGATTGATAATCAAGACTCCAATAGAGCCCTGTATTACTGGATACGATACGTATACTTGCGTAGTACCTCTGGTGTGCAAAAAATTTTATAAAATTATATATTTATTTTTGCATACTACCCTTTGAATTATAAATTAAAGGATAAATTGTAGGCATAGTTACGGGTCGAGGTCATCAATCTCCTCTGACCTTGGAAAAATTAGGGAAGATTCCACATGATAGAGAGAACATGACCCTTAAAGATCAAGCCATGGTATAGTGTCTATCTAAATGAAGAATCATATTAATAAGAATAGTATTTAATTAATTAAAAATAAAATAGACATCAAATAATTTTGAAACTAATTCCACATTGTTTTCCTCTATTCACTGAGCAAGAGGGCATTTTTCTTTTAATTTTATGATTTTTCTACACCAAGTTATGGATTTTCTAAGTTCCACTGATTTAAATAATTAATTTAAATCTTATTTTTCTATTTATCCAATTCATCCTACGGCGACTGCAAATAGAACACGCGTCCTCCACTAATTGGGCCCGTCATTTGAGTCAGCCTCCACTTTATGCACTGCAGCTTCGTCCAACTGCATCAGAGCCATCTAAACATTACACTTGCGATCCAGCGGCTCTTCTCATTCGTCCCTAAGTGGTATGCACAAAGAACCGTCCACCTTCTAACCCTAAGATATCGAGCTAGAATCAAATAAATCACATGGGGTTTTTTTCTAGAGCTTCATCTAAGCAAGACGAACCAATCTATACAGCTTATACTGTATGAAATATAGTACACATTCATGGAGGACGAAGAATAGCTCGGGAGAGGGAGAGAGTTCAATAACTTTTCTAAGAGGGGAGGCCTCAATCAAATGGTTGTAGCAGCTTCGATTGGTCCCAGAGAACCTCCAGATGAAGTCTTTTGCCCTAGTGAAATGTCTAGACTTGAATTCAATCAAGGCCAATTTCAGGTGTTGATCAAAGTCTGGAGCAGAGGCTCTTTATGATGGGGCTTTGATTGGGGAACTTTTTCTCTTAGTGCAGTGAAAGTGTGGGCACAGTTATTTAAACTTTGGTGCAGTGTGGAGCTGTGGTGAAAAGTGAGGAAATTAGATATGGACAGTGGGATTCAATGGCTGAAGAGTGTGAACTTTCACTCAGGAGGCTCAGGGAAGCTTTATAAGAAATTTTCAGAGTTTCCTTGAGAAAATTTCAGCACCCTCCCTTGGCCGTGGAGAGCTCTATTTATGGCCATGGCCATTAGGCTGAGGTTGGGGCTTGCTGGTAGGTGGAATCAACTGCTTAGGTGGAAGGCAGAAGAGCTCCAGTGGCAATTCATGGCTTGACACCTTGGATAGGTCAATTGGGTGAAGAATCAAGTGAGGTGGCTCTTAGTTTTAGCTCCTCCAGTGACTAGGCACGGCCAGTCAGGCTAGGGGAGGTGGCTAGTGGCCAGGTGAGCTAGAGAGCAGGTCATAAGTGGGGTGAGCTTAAGTGGTTAAGTTCTCATTACAAATCTCTTTAAGTTTTACCCATTTAAGGGAGGGGATCACCTAAATCACAGGTTTTTTGGTCCATGGCTCCACTAGAGTGGGCTAGGTGGATCTAGCTTAGTTCTAGGAGACCAATGGCTGACTATGGTGAGCTTGGTTTGGTCACATTTGGCTTGATTTGGTTAATTTGACTCATGGGTTCAATTTGGGTCACTTGGGTTCAAACTGGGCTAAGTTGGGTTTAAGCTTGGGTTAGGTTCAATTTATTGTTCAATATGGTGTGTATGATTGTTATAAAGTGTTTAGAAGAGAATTGGAGTGGTTTTGAATAGGTTTATCGGATCAATTTGGCTTGATTTGGGTATTTGGTTAATTTTTGACATGTTGGGTTAGCTTTGGTTTAGGTTAGGCTAGGTTGGTTCAAAGGCCAATTCATGGTTCCAAATGGTCTATGGGGATGTTAAGAAGAGTTCTTGATATTAATTGGGTGGAAATTTTTGGATTGGAACATTCAATTTGATGGATTTTGGGCATGTGACACATTTTGGGTAAATTTGGGTATTTTGAATTTCGCTGGACTTGGGTGAGGTTTGGGCTCAAATTGAGGTTAATTTATAGTTCAATTTGGTTTAGGGGAATGTCCTGAAGAGTTTAGAGTTCAAAATTGGGGAAAATTGATTGGCATTGGGTTCAATTTGGGGAAATTTTTTCATATGATCAAAATTGGGGCTTGTAGGTTTGGGTTGAAATTGTGTTCAAATATAGGTAAAATTGGGCTTGAATTTGGTTTCAATTGGAAATGGGGATGTTAAATTAAAGTTTGGAATTGGAATGGAGAGAAATGAAGTCAATTTGGTGGACATTCTGGGTGATTTGGGCATTTTGGGCCTTAAAGGGCAAATTTAGGGCTTTTGGTTAAATTGGGCAAATTTGGGCAAATTGGGCCAAATAAAGTAGTTTAATTTGAAACTGAGAATATTTGAAGGGTTAGGGAATTTTTTAGAATATTTGGAATTTTTGGACTAGGAGGGGCATTTTAGTAATTTTTGGGTATTTTGGGGATTTTGGTAAATTTGAGGTATCTTGTGTATTTTGAGTAGTGAAAAATGTTTTGGGATGATTTTTGGAGGATTTTGGTAAATTATGTTGATTTTATGTATTTCGGAAAAAATTAGGACTTTCAGGGGAAACTTTGTCATTTGGTAGAGTTTAAGGGCAAAGGGGTCAAAAGTTGGGATTTTTGGTAAAATTGGAGTTGAGAAGGATTGATAACCCATTTGAGCCACAGACCAATGGAATTCACCAATTGGGCCCTCCATGTCTTTGGTACTAATCAAGCCCAAGCCTGGGGCTAAGAGCTTGGGGAATCTACCCACATGAATTTCCAAAGGAGTAGGGGATCAAGTGTGGAGAAATTTGGTTTAGGGTTGTGAGGTAGTGTGTAAGAGTGTAATGTGTAAGTGTGTGTGTGAGCCTCCCCCAGACCACCCAGGGTAAGCCCTAAGCTTGAACGTTCTATAGTGAACTTCTCTTTAGCTTACTAATGCCTGGTCTCATCCTCCTAAGCATTTAGACTTTAAGAATTTGAAAACTTTAAGTGAAGCAAAGAAGTGTTTTGAATTTCTATGGGGTGAGGGTTCCATTGCTAGTCCTCTAAGATAGTCACGAAAAAAGTCCTATGGCTAGACCCTAAGATATTCTAAAAAAAGACTAGACCTTAATCAAAAGTGAGGTTAACATGACCATGGCTCACTAACCATCGAATTAACCTCTATCGTCAATGCGCCACTCAATCGAATGGATCCAAAGAGCTTTGTCACTGCCTTCTGAGCCTACAAATAGGTAACCTCTGATTCTCCTAAAAAAACACACACAGTGAGCTTCCAAAAACTATAGTGCTTACCCAGAGGATAAAAAGAAGTCACTAGAAAGCCTCCTCTCTTCCAATAAGCCTCCTTTTTGGTAGGCTTCTTAATTTTTTTTTAATTTAAGAATCTATTTGTTTAAGTATAGTTAGGCTAGGTCAACTGAATAGCCTTGTTTTAAGCTTGGGCTTGGCTTCAACTCAGATTGACCCAAACCCAGTCTAACCCAAACACAGTAAGCCAAAACCTAAACATAAACCTAGACCTAACACCTAGGTCCAGCCTAAAACTTGACTTGACCCAACCTAGGTCTAACCCAAACCCTAAAAATAAATCTAGATCTAAACTAAAGACAACACTGGTCTAGCCCAGTTAAATCGAACCTAACTCAACTAAAGTTAACTTAGTCTAAGACAATTTAAACCCAAACCAAAACTAACCCAACCTGGGTTAACTAAAACCTAACTCAAGTGAAACATAAACAAAATTTAAGCCAAATCGGTTCAACCCAGTTTACCATGGGTACCTAAGCCAAATCAATACCAAACAAAGTCAACCCAGCTTAACATGGGTCAAACCCAAACCAAATCTATACCAACCCTAGTCAACCAAGCTTAGCTCGGGTCAAATCTACTTAATCGTGTCAAATACAAACCAAATTAAAGCTAACCCGGGTCAACCCAGCTTAATACGGGTTAAACGCAAACCAAATCTAAGCCAACCCAAACAACCTAGCTTAATTATAGTCAACCCAGCTCAATATAGGTTAAACCTAAATCAACCCTAGTCAACCCAGCTTAACCTGGGTCAATCTAAATCAATCCTAACTTAACTTGAGTCTGCCTAGGTCCAACCCAGGTCAACTTAGATAACCCATATCATACCCTAGCTCAAATTTAAGCTAACATAAGTTAGAAAATTAACTTACTTCAGCCCAATCTTGATCCAAGTCTAGTTTAAGACAAAAAATACTCGTTATCTTATCTCATGTTCTATATGTTATTTTCATATGTTACTCTATGTATGTTATTTCATGTTTAAAATTCAAATAAAAATAATAAATAAATAGTATAAAATTAATAAAAGGATGAGAAATTCTCACTATTCTTCATAAACACAAAAAAACAAACTTCAAACAAAATTTACACAAAACATAGAAAAAAATTTTAATTTCTAAACTTGACCGTAAAATCTGATAATCAAATAAGACATTAATTCAAATATTTTACCTCAAATAAACATCTAAAACACACAAAGATAAAGAACAAGAATAGAACCTGGGTAGATCTAACATGTACTTTAGGCTAACTAACTCAGACACCAAACACGGGCCACACACTTATCTCAGGTTAGTCTGAGTATAGAGGCATGGGTTAGTTAGGTACCTATTTAGTGCTAAGGACTAAACAAGATAACAAACCTACCCCTTTAGATGAGAAGTAATACCTTAGAGTGAGTATGTCAGCATATTTTTAGGTTGTGTGTTGTATTTAAAAAAAAAGGGTCGCCAACAGAAGTTGTCGCTGAATTTTCAGATTTTAAATTTAATTTAAATATATATAATTTGAAAAGTAGTATTTGATTTTTTTAAAAAAATTTAAGATATGAAATTAAACTGATCTCACATCCCAAATAGTTTATATAAACGAGTACCGCATCACAAACCATGTATCTATCCCGAAGAATAGACACACTGCTTGATAATGGGGCTCAATTAAATAAATTAGAAGATTTGTGACATCCGTTTGGTCTGCGAACCAATTTTATAAGCCGACAAGTTCCCCTGCTTAATATAAAGGAATTAAGCAGGGTTTATATTACCTGGGTTCTTAAAGTTCCCTATAAGGGCAAGCTCCTATAGTTAATTACATCCTAAATGTCCGAAGACACTTAAGAAAACTCTCGATAATGATCAGTAGTTTTGCTCTCAAGAATTTCAAAGTTTAAAGTTTTCAAGCAATTGGATTTTGGAAATTTCAATAGAGAATGGATCAAATTTGGAATAATTTATTTTAGGAATCCAAAGGAGGCAAGGTAGGAGAAGTTGAGGATCCAAGATGAATCTTGGTAACTTCCCAAACTATCCTATTATTTAGCTTCAATTTAAGAGTTTATTTAATGTTGTAATCCTGCCAGTTATAGTTATTTTAGTACTTATGCTCAAAGATGTGAGGGTTTATGTCATACCAAACGACTACCTTGGAGTCCTAAGACCAGTTAGGGCATAATTTGCACGATATGATTATGCAAATGGCTAACGAAAAGTTGGGGATTTATGTTACACTAGGCAAACTACCTCAAAATCCTATGGCTTTGTTATTAATTTTAGGAAAGGTTTTGCTGAAGTAGACTCAAGTTTTGCTAACGATGGCCGTGCTGCCTACTATGCTCCAAGCTCCTTGTTGTTGCAGAGGTTTAGTTTAGAAGGTAAAAATCAGAAGATGAGAGAAGTGTTGTGGTTAAGAAGAATCTTAAGGTTCAAACGTCTTAATTTTTTTACTTAAAATAAATCTTAAAGTTGATTAAGCAGGATCAATTAAGATCCCGCGATTCCGTCATCCCGACACCACTATTTTCATCAGTTTTTCTTAGTCCAAATGAATTTGCTAAACTCAACTGAATGAGTTCCACACTTTCATTTAGATCGTGGGAAATCTCGTTAACAACATGTGAGTTACATCATCCGAGGGATTCCCAATTATCCAACGAGACTTTTTAATTTAGTTGTAGTTGTAGTATTGTTGTTCTGTTTGTGATTAAATTTTGAGTTGTTTTATATTTTGAATATTGTGGAGGTGAATTTTATCTTGTTGTGATTTTTTAATTTAGTTTTGGGTTTCAGTTTTGTGGCTATCCTAAAGGTTTCAGTTTTCATGCAGGGTGACATTCTTGTTTAACATGCAAGAAAAGTAAAGTACGATACGAGTAAGTAAATTGCAATAAAGTAAAAGCGTACACGGAGGGTCTTCTCATCATTCCAAGCTGCACTTAAGACACATGTCAGAGCATTTTATATATTTGCAAGATAATACCTAGGTAGAGCTAAGGGAAGGTTTTGGTTATCTACCAAAATCCTAATCCTATCACTAGTCAATTCCTATGACGTCTAGGTTCCTGTGTTTTATTAAGGATAATTTTCTTTACCAAAGAACAATTAAGTTTAATTGTTCTTCTAAAACATCCCATTATAATGATAAAGTGCTTAATACGGGTCTTAAACATCTTTTCAATGCTTCTCGGATTATCTCAAGTCCAAATGAATTTTGTTGTACAGGTGAATTGATCCTTCAAAAATTTAGTTAAGTTTTGTTTCTTACTCAGTGAACTAGGATGTTTGATTATCCTATGAGTGAAGTGACATTTCACTTGATGCTCCATTTAAGAGTTATAATAATAATGAAAGCCTTCAGGGGCAAATTAGTTTGTTAAAATTTTTTAACAATTTAAAGTTGAAATTGATGATTTAAAGTGATTTGATTTAGTTATAAAATTTTGATTAATAATTTTAAGTTTGGAATAACATTCAAATTGTTTTAATTAAATCTTTATATTTTAAATGATCTTAATATTTTAAATTTGCTTGTGTTGAAAGAGGTGTTTAAATTATTTAATTTTATTAAATTTTGATGACTTGATTTGGATTAATTATAATACTTTAGGTTGATTTTAATTAGTTTGATTTTTATATTTTTTATCATGAATTGTTTTAAAATTACTTGAGGTTTCAAATTTGTTTTAAGTTTGTTCTTAAGTGATTTCAAATTGGTTTTAAATGTTTAGAATTTATTTTAATTTGATTATTAAGTCATTTAATGTTTTAATCTTTAATTTAATTAAAGGTTATTTCCCTTTTTAATTATTAATTTCGATCATCATGTTAGAATCAATTAAAAGTTGAATATTGTTGAATTGATCTGTTTAGGGATTGTAGATTGGAGAGTTGATATATTCTTAAATCATATCCCTAATGTTAATAATCCAAATTTTAATTATTATTCTCCCAAAGTTTACATGATTTAACTAATTAAAGTTCCATTTTTTGATATTTTCAAAGTGACTAATGGATTTCTACCCCTTTATTTCCCTAAGTTTCAATAATTAAGATAAAATATTTTACCCTTCCTTCAATTAAACTTGAAGTATTAATTAGGGCTAAAATCCTTAATTACTTTTTATGCCCCTTTTAAGACTAATCACTTCATAACTCACCAAATTGAGCTCAAATGAACTTGAAATTTTTATGTCACGTCACTCACATGCCAATTAAGACATTAGAGGAGAAAATGTGATTTTTTTGTCTTTAATTTTAATTTATATAATTATTTTGATAAAAAATAAGGATTTTCAATAAAAATTCAACAACATGACCAAGGTAAAGTTTTTGTTCTTAAGAAAATTATGGGATGTCCCTATTGACTAGAGGACCACTTGGACATTTTTGGTGATTTTTTGAATTATATTTTATTTATTATAATTATTTTAAGTTTTGGAAATTGAAGCTAAAAAATTAAGTTTTATATTTTTCTTAAATCTCTCTGACCTCAAGGATCTCAGAGAAATAAAATTTATATTTTTCTAATTTTTTTTGTGATTTATTAGAATTAATTT
Source organism: Papilionanthe hookeriana x Papilionanthe teres (assembly GCA_022702705.1). Taxonomy (NCBI): domain Eukaryota; kingdom Viridiplantae; phylum Streptophyta; class Magnoliopsida; order Asparagales; family Orchidaceae; genus Papilionanthe; species Papilionanthe hookeriana x Papilionanthe teres. Next base: position 54,680,298 of record CM040431.1, read on the forward strand.
AGTGCAAAGGTTGGAAAATCCATTTTTTTAATATTAAAATTGTCCTAAGCCCTTAAAATTCAATATCTTAACCTAGAGACTTAGGAAAAATATTTGGTTGGTTCCTAAGTGATTAGAGAACAAAATATGACATATTTATGATTTTTAGTATTTTTGTGATTTTTATTATTTTTTAATTATTATTAAAATATTCAAAAATAGGTTAAAAATAAAAATTTTCAGAAAATTTTAATTTTAATTTTCTTAGACTCCTCTGATATCAGAGAGCCCACAAAACTAATTTGGTGACTTTTTAAGTGTATTTTGTGTTTTATGAAATTTTAAAGTTTAAAAATGACCATGCAACTTAAATGATCCATATAGTTGGTTAAATCATTTCCAATTGACTTCAAATTTTTATGTGAGGTTCTTTGTATCCTAAGTGACAGTGGAGAATTGATTTCAAGTAATTTTGATGTTTGGTTACTGCTAATTAATTATAGTTCAATTTTAGGTGTTTGGGCTAATTAGGGTTATTCTTAAGGAATTAAATCAGACCATAATTTTCCTAGGGTCCTCTGGTCCTAAGATACTTTCTCTAATTTTCCTAGAATTTTCTAGGCAATATACAAATTATTGGAATTAAAATTCCAAAACAGAGACATAAAATTGGAAAATAGATAATTTGCTATAGAGATGGCCTCTGACCTTAGAAAATTCAGGGAATGTTTCCAAGAACAGAGGCTACAAAAGCCATATGGTCTTATGCCATGGTGAATTATATGCATGAATGGAGAATTGAAATACTTAAAATAGTATTAAATTAATTAAAAATAAATTTCTTAAAAGAACAACTTAATTCTTTTTCCACATTGTTCTCCTCTGTTCACTGAGCAAGAGGGTATTTTTATTTTATTTTTATGATTTTTCTATGCAAAGATATGAATTTTCAAAGTTCTGGGTATTTAAATAAATCAGAAAATACCCTATTTTTCTACTTATCCACGCGGCGCCGCATCAACCTTGGCAGCTCCGAAGCCTTATGTTTTGCACTCCCATTCGACACCACCATCTAAGTTAGCCGGCGCTTTATGTCCCACGGTACGATCCGACGCAATTTGGATCGTCCATTCGACACATGCGCGAATGGACGACATCCGTTCATCGTCCCCGAGTGCCCCTACCCGAGAACCGTCTACCTTCTAACCCTAAGATCTCACTCAAAACTCCACCAAATTACATGATCTTGGCCTCTATGAACTTGTCTCGACAAGACGAACACATCTATACAACTAACATGCATTTAAATCGACTCAAAAAAAATTGAGAATCGAAAGAAGCTCTCGGGAAGGGAGAGATCAATACCTTGGCTCTGAGAAGTGAAGCTTCAATCAGAGGGGCTTGGCACATTCGTTGGAGCTGGGGGAGCCTAGGGATGAAGCCTCTGGTCCTGGTGAAATGTCTAGACTCGATTTCCACCAAGCCCGATTTCAAAGCTTGGCCGATAAAAGGAATGGCCGGCCTGGTGAGGGGGCTTCTGCTGGGGAACTTCTTCTCTTGGTCTGGTGAAGGTGTAGATACAATCAATTTGAGGATTGGCTTACTGTGGTGAAGTGTCCTATTTTTGGGCTCAAAATTGAACTCAGAAATTAAAGTCACAGAGGGGGTTTTAGGGCTCGATTTCAGTGGGGATCAAGTGCTTTATGTCAGGGGAAGGGTGTGGAGTGATTTTGGCAGAGTTTTGGTAAGGTTTGTTTCAGCACCTCTTTTGGCCGTGAGGTGATGGTGTTTAAATATGCTTGGCTAAAAGGCTTCCCAGGGAGGTTTGGAGGCTGGGAACTGCTGCCTAGGGGAGAAGAAAAACAGTCATGATGGCCATTAGGTTTGGGACAGCTCAGCTAGCAAGTTTGAATTTTTTAAATCCAAATAAGGCTCTCAGCCTGGTTGTTTCTGGTGGCTATGGTGGCTGGCCGACCAGAGTTAGGTCAGCCTCATGGTCAGGGGAGTCAGGGTTGGGGTTTGGTGCAAACAATTAGCATTGGCCATGTGTAAAGGACTTGATTCAAATGGAATGGGGGAAGTGGCTTTTTTGGGCTTAAATGGGTGAAGTCATGTTTTGGGGCTTGGTGCACTTTTGGGCTGAGGGAGAGTCACTTGGGTCAGCTAGAAAAGGGTGGTGAAGTCCGCATCCAAGGTGATGTGGCTAAGCTTGGTTAAAGTGTAAAATGAATGGGGTTAAAAAAGTTTAGTGAAGGTTTAAGAAAGAAACTCCCTCTTTTGCCATTAATGGCATGGTGAGGTGGAAAGGGCTCACATGGCTTCATGTGGCTTGACACAAAGCTCCATGGCTTGCTCATGGCTTGGCTTAGTTTCATAGAAGTAGGTTTTAGAAATTTTGGCATTTAGGGATGACTTTGGCATGAGGCTTGATTTGGAATCATTTTATCATGAAATTTTTTGGAATTTTTTTGAGAATTTTTGGAATTTTTGGATTTTTATGCTATTTAGGGTACAAGGAGGGTATTCTGGGGTATTTTGGAAATTTTGGTATATTTGGTCGTGAATGATAAATTTGAGTGGTGGGGAATGTTTAGGATTAATTTTGAGGAATTTTAGATAATTTAGGCAATTTTGAAAATTTTGGACATGTTTAAGGGTATTTGGTAGGTTTGGTGGGTTAAGGGACTCGGGGGTCAAAAATTGAAATTTTGGAAAAATGAAGATTGAATAAATATGAGTGAAATGAACCCTTTTGGTTGAGCCATGAAGCCATTTTAAGCTCACAAGAGCCTTGAGAGGACTCATTTTAGGCACTCAATATGTTGTTCCTAACCCTCTTAGCCAGGGGCTTGTGGGTTAAGGTCCATTCATATGAATCACCTACATGAGTCGTGGAGTCGAGTTTGGTGAAAGTAGTTTTAGGGTTTAGAATGTGTGTGCGAGTGTGGTGTGTGCAAGCTTACCCTCACCAGGACCAGACCACCCAAGGTAATCCTAAGGCCAAAGAGTCCTATAGGAACTCATCCTTTAAACCTCCACATTTGATCTTAACCCTCCAAGTGGCCTGGGGATTTACAATCAAAATTGTGGGGTTTGAAGGGAGCCAAGAATTGTTTGAATTTCTAAGTGGTGGGTTGCATTTCTAGTCCTCAAGGATAGTCAAAGGGAAAACCTATGGCTAGATCCTAAACACTAAGGAGAGAGAGGTAAGACCTTACCAAAAATGAGGTCAACAGAGTAACTCATGGTTACCGACGAAGGTATTTCAGACCGCTTCAAAGCTATGACATCTCCATGCTCTGACATTCAAGGGGGATTCCAATTTATGAGGTTGGTCATAGTTGACAGATATTAACATTTTTGTGATGGCAGAAAGCCAAGGTCATCTTGACCCAAGATGTTCTTCTCGAATCTAGTTTAGCCCGCCTATAACAATCATTATAAAGTTAAGGGTTTCATTTCTCATCTAGAAATCTTTTTCTACCTGACTCTCTTATTCTAATCATATTTATCGCTAAATCCAAGTATCCCCGATTTATCCTTTCGACATTACTCGATTAATTCAAACTCAACCTCGTACCCCTTTCATAAAATATTTCTTATATCTTATGCCTTTCCCCTAACAAGTTGTCATCGGAGTGTAAGTCTCATTCCCCGTTCGAATATAATTCTTCTAGTTCGGACCTCTATTCCAATTATAAAAGTTCGATCTCGTGATAATTTGAATCATCACATTAATTGAGAGTTTTATGTAGGACTCTTAGCTTAAAGGATGTAACTAACTGCGAGGAGTTTCCCTTGTTGGGAATGATCCCCTTGTAGGGAATGACGCCCCATAATTAAAATAAGCCTTATCTTATAGTTGTAAGATGGAAGTATCTTGTTTGCATAGATCCATGAATCTTAAGTACTTTCCTTATCTAGATGATTGAATCCATTCTATGGTAAAATTATCATTTGAGATAGTATATTGTTCTTCGAATGTCTTATTAGAACATTTTGATGAAGTATTTTGAGAATTATGGTGGTAAAGCAACCAACAAAAAAACCCCCCACATCTAGTAAATGTATTCAAAGGTACGTGAAAAATAAATAAATTAGTGTGGCAATATATATGTTCTTATAAACTACAAAGAAATATAACATTTTTTAGATAAAGCTTTTAAACATTAGTTTCACAATTTACCATAACTAAAATGTTCTATCTTAAATACTAAATAGAATAAAATTAATATGCAAATTATTTATGAGGTGGCTCTAAACAAAAGATTCTATTATTATTAATGAGAAGATTAAAGAAAGTATTCAATATTATATATTTTATACATGAGTTGAGTTAATTATACGTCTATAATCACTTCATGATTAACGCCAGAATAAGAATGTGGATTTTTCTTTTGATGATGATGAGGATGAGGAGACAGCTAGTGATGAGTAGATTTCTAGGATTGAGTAGTTGTGTTATTTATGTTATTTTTTGTTAAGTGTTAGTTTTGGATGTATGTGATGATTTTTTTTATGTTTGATTCACTGTTGATGTTAGTGTACTTTTGATGTTTAGAGTGAATTGATTCTGAGACACTTATTGTTGTACTGATGATTGTTGGATTGTTAGAATTTATTTTTGTAATGAGATGTTTTGTTTGTGTTTTAGTATAGTGATCAGTACACCTGTTTAGTTTAGTTATTTTTGTTTAAAATTATAAAAAAAAATTTGTAGAAATTGATCCTGCTTACTAAAATTTATCTATATATGCTTAAACATTTCTTTTATATTCATAAAAAGCATGTGTAGAAACAAAATTTTCCTTTCTAGATTATTTTTCATATACTTAGAAAAATTCCTAGTAGAAATATGTTATTCTTTCTCTCATGCTTTAGAAATTTTCATGATTCATGTTTATACCAAAACTGAAGTTTGGGGGAAGGGAAAATACTTTGAAATTTAAATATTATTTGTCCTTAATTACTAATATTTCTTTAAAAATACTAACATAACATAAGGAATGCAAAATTTTTTTAAGATTACTTAAATTTTTGAATTAAAAAATAATTTAGTAAACTTAACTAAAATTTTAATAATTTGATTGATTTTAAGAATATAATTATTTAACTTAAAGAATAATAAGATTTAAAATTTTTCTATTTATAGTAAAGAGAACTGTATTTTTGAAATACTAAGGAATCAAGATTATTACTTGAAAAAGAAAAGATTGAAATAATTTTTTAAAAATACTTATTAAGAATGTCATATTTATTAAGTGAAAATATATAAGTTTTTAAATATAAGTTAAGGATAGTGAAGTTCAAAATCATTAAAAGGCTATCCACATATCGTAATCCTTACAAATAATAAAAAAAAGAAAAAAAAAAGAAAAAAGAAGAAAAGAGGCAAAAAAAAAAAAAAGAAATGTGAGGAGAAGCTTGAGAAATGCCTAATAAAAAATTGGCTTCACTTGAATTATCTTATAGGAAGAAAACTAATTACATATTTAACTTAATTTGTATGTACAAACATCCTTACCAGAAAAGTTTTCATGATAGTCTTTTTCTTGTAAATTATCTATGTGACCTTAATATGATAAATTACCATTATTCTTGAAATAAATAAAAATTTTAAAGTCTTATGATTTGCTAGTTAAGTATTCTTTAAATTCTTAAAATTAACCTTAATTAGAGAAATTTGGTTAATGATTTACTAAAAGCATTTATAAAACCAAAAATTACAAGGAATCTTAAATATTTAAACTTCATTCCAGATGTTAAACATTTTATGTAATAAAAATGGTTACTTAAGGACAAGTAACATTTAAGTTTGGGGGAATTTGATCCACTTAAGAAGTACCTATTTTTATGCCTTATTTATGATTCAATTTTTAAGGATATTATGCTTTAATGAAAGGTATTTTTATGTTTTTGGATATAGGTGATGAAAGAAGAGTTCAAGAAGGAAAATGGAGTAAAAATGAGCAAAAATAGATCTAAAAAGCAAAGTTGCCAAAATTATAGGTCTGGCGCCTAGGCCCTCGAATCTGGCGCCTAGGCGCCAGTTTGATACTGACGCAGTTAATATTTTTGACAACTTTATGCAGTTATTTTGACGGTTTTAAGCGGTTATCAGACCTTCTAGAAGACTGGCAGTTACGCGTGGTACATAAGACATGTGATACAATGCATCTGGACATAGGAGAACGGTTTTAAACGCGAAGAGGTGCGATCCAAAGTGAAGGGGTGCGAAGATCTGGTCACAGAGTCTAGCGCCTAGGCGTCAGATCTCGGCACCTAGGCGCCATAGTTACTTTCTAGAAGATTCATTGAATTTGGACGAATTTTAAAGAGGTGCCTTAAGCAACCCCTGGTCATTTTTGAAGCTCTATAAATAGGAGACATTTCTACAGAAAAGAGAGCTCTCCCACGCCCGAAAATAGTTCAAGAGAGCCACCAAATATTTTACTTAAGTATTTAGTGAGTTTATTTAGTTTATTTTAGTTAATTTGAGTGTTACTACTCAATTCCTTGAGTAGTAAGTGAGAGTTTGTAAGAGTTTGTGCTGTTGAAGTCTTGTACTTTGCATTGGAGTCAGTTGGAGTCAAAGGATCACTTGAAGAAATATTTCAGATAAGTATTTGTAACTTGGTTCAAAGTTTTATAAATATGTTTTGTTGTGTTAATTCAATGTGTTCTGAGTAGTTACTTTTCTTTTTCCTTTCAACCATGAAAAGATAAAAAAGATAATTTTATTTTGTTGGAGAACTTAAACTTAATTTTAAAAATTATTGTGATGATATTCATACATGATCTTAATTTACTTTTTAAACTGGCCATTTGAATTGTTAAAATCTATTGAAGAATTCTGAGACCTATCCGGAGATGAGTTCTTAACTAGTAGATATCACATGAATCCTTGGGTAATCGAAGGTCATGTGCGGGTTATTCAAGGTGAAGTGTAAATAAATAAGAAAATATTATTTATTGGGTGTACAATTAATTAGTCTTTAGAGTGACAAACTAAATCTTATTAATTTAGCTTATAGAAAGGGAACAGGTCACTAGTAGGGCCGACCATAGCCACCCTTAGACATCTATAAGTGTGAGTCAAGATTAACCCATTTTACTAATAATACATCCTGAACCAATCTATAGATTAGCCAATGTTCTTTATACTATCGAGTGAAGGTAAAGAATAGGAATACTTCTATTTGGCACAATACTATAATTTCAAGTTCTCCACGAATGATAGTTTTTCTGAAAAATCTTGGATTAGTTGAAAGGGAGAAAGTTGTTTTATTTATACTTGCATCAACCTTTACTTTATTGCTACTTTACTTACATATAGTAGAAATTTCATAAAAATTAAAATCTGATTTTTGAAAAGAAATAAAAATTATAATTACTTTTAATTTGAAAATTTATTAATTTTTAAAATCAATCTTCCCTACGGGATTGATAATCAGGACTCCAATAGAGCCCTGTATTACTGAATACGATAAGTATATTATAGAAAGTACTATTAGTAGAAAAAAGTAGATTGGGCTAGGTAGTAGAACAAAGATAAAACTAGAAGGTAGAAAAGTGGTTTAAAATATAATTTCGATTGCTCATCAAGAAGGGAAAAAATTATATTCCTTATATATTTTTTAACAATTTATTTTGAGATAATTACAGGTAGTTAATAAGATTTTAATGTTGATGGTGAAAAAGAGACTATATTTATTGTGGATTCAAGATGAAAATCATGAAAAAACTTTGCAAACAAGTAATTTAACTTGGATAATAAACATTGATATGTATGCCTTTATATGTAAATGTCATTATCTTTCTCTTTATTTATCTGTTTTATCTTTTTTATGCAAAAAGTAAATGTTTTTTTTAACTGATCATCTTATATTTATTATTGTTTATGATATTAGAAGATAGTGATGATCTTTCTCCCAGGTTGATCTATTTTATTTTTACTGGAATGAAGAAACTCACTTCAATTCTGTGTAGTTTGACTAGTACTACATCGACTATTGATAAGCCCCTTACCAAAAAAAAAAACTTTTTTGATGCATGAGAAAATCATTTAAAAGATAAATTGAAATGGCTATTGGAACAATTTTGCTAAATATCTTACAAAAGCTATTGGGGTTAAAAAAGGATAAATTTTTTGAAGAATGATTTTTCTAAAATTCATCAAATTTTTTTATTAATATTAAGAAAAATCAAAACACCAATATTCACTAATATTTGATTTTATGGGTGGAAAAAATATATAAAAATTTAAAAAAAAACTCTTAACAAAATAAATCAATATTAACTTTTGACTAAATGCTTGGGTATCCTATAAAAGCTATATTTATTTAGAAAATTGTAAACTACAATAAAAAATTGTTAGCCTTTACATTAAATAGTAATAAAAAAAAAAAAAAACAAATTGACAAAAATATAAAGTTAAACATCAAGACTATAAAGCTAGATGACAAACTCCCACAAATATACATGCACCTCAAAATAATATGTACTTTCTATGGCCAATGGGCCATTTACCTTAAGAAGTTTAAAGAACAGTAGTGTATTAAAATAAATTCTAAGCATTTAAAAAAAAAGAAATATTAATAATATTATTAGTATTAATATTAATAAATGTATTAAAGTTAATCATATAACAAAAAAACAACAAAGCATATTTAATATTTAAAAAAAAATATTGACTTTTCTAAAATTTTAATATTTTACCATTAAAAAAAATCTTAATAGAAAAAAAATGAAAAAATCCAAGGTGATATGGGCCATTGATGAAATAGTACTAATCAAATAATTGAAGACTTTCTCTAACTACTAACCCAAAGGAGACGATTCAATGAAACATTCACGAGAAAATTAATAAGACTGAAATAGTGTTTGCTCGAGTGTTCTTGTCTTTATATTTTGAAATAATGTTAAATCCAATGTATATCAATGTTCGCTATCAACAACAACAGCAACAACAAAGCCTTAACCCCGCTAAGTGGGGTCTGCTACATGAATCTTTTTTCTCCATTGCGTTCTATTTAGTGTCATATTTTCATTTACTTCTAATAAATAACGATCAATTTTTTATACATTAAGCCTAAGTCTTCCTAGGTTCACCTCTGCCTTTCTTAACATAAGTCGAATCTAAAACATCTACTCTCCCAATCGGATCATTGGTTGATGTTCAATGTGACCAAATCAATGTTCTCAATCAACATGTTCTTATAATCTTGTGTGCTTATTTGAGCATTTGCATCCCTGCAGCAAGAAATATAACTTCACAATTTCTATAATATTATCCTTAATTTTTATTTCTTATAAAATCCAAGAAGACATAATTAAGAATTGCATAAATTTAGGTATCCTTGTTCGGACTAAGCAACTTCTGTCATCTCATTAATTCTGATGTAGCGCGTTAAAATGTTAACACCAAAACATGTCCTGAGTGAAATCATTAACAAGGGAATATATTCAGGAGGGCTAGTTGTTACCAAAGATGAATAATATTTTATATTTGCTTATAGTTATATTTCATATTTGTGGAACTGCTTGATATTGCTATTGCTTACATACTCAATATATAGTTCTATTTTATTCTGTTTATTTTTTATTTATATTAATGAGAATTAACTATCGTTATCAAAAGGTAGAGAGAAGCCTCAACTTAATTCAAGAGTTTGGCGTTAGGTCCTCACCTATATTATTGTCTAGAATACCACTTTTTCTTGTTTTTTAAAAGTGAAATCTACTTTTTTTTGTTTTTTTCTTGTATAGGTTACATAATTCAAGAGTTTTGCTTTTGATTCTCACCCATAGTTTTATCTAAAATACCACTATTAGTAATTTTGTTATAAATGAATACATGTTAAACGTAATTGGTTATCTAGTTTTTCCGCGTGTTAAAATTAATTTTACTGTCAAATCTGTTATTATCTTTAATGAATACACACACAGATATGTGTGTGTGTGCGCGCGCCATCCGCGATCCGTTGGTAGTTAGCGTTCTTCGAAGCTGTAGTGCTCACCTCAGGTCATGGGCTCAATCCTCCTCCGGCACTCTGCGCAGCTGGAGGCAGGTCCTCGAATAGTTACACACATGAGAGTGACTGAAAGCTCATATAATAGCCTTCAACCAATCTTTTTTTAATATATATATATATATATATATATATATATATATATGTATATCTCTCTCTCTCTATCTCTCTCTATCTCTCTCTCTCTATCACTGATATTCTTATTTCAGGAAACATATTCAATTATATACGTATACTTCAACTGTTCTTTTTAATTATTTATATATTGATTTATGAACAACAATAAATGTTTGCTAAGTAATCAAAAGGAGCTCATTGAGGTCATTCAATTATATTAGCATTGCAATCACGCAGACTCAGTAATTATTAAAACATCAAATAGCTTTTTATGATTATTAGTTCTTATAATATTTTCTTATAATATGTAATATAGATTATTTTTTAGCTCAATTGTTTAAATAATAATTTAATAGTTCTGATCTTGTTGAGGGTGGAGGTAGATTACACGGAGAAGTCTAGCAGCACTGTGGAGCATTCATGTACCAAACAGTAGGTAGCACACATGCGCAATAGAGACGCACCCGCATCTAGGTTCCGAGAGGGCGGTGCTCCTGTGCCCTGATTGAGCGCACCCGTGGAAGTTATTTCCGAGTTACATGATTTAATCTTTCGTTTTCATGATGGGTATAACCCTCTCGTGTAAAAGAACTGTCTCTTGCATGTGATGGCTCGTCGGTGTGTAACAAAGATTTAACTTGAGTGGTGTAATTCTATATATTTCTTTTGGCCTTCATAGTAAAATTTTTGGTGTGATGTGGTGTGGCTTAGTGATTTTTTTATTGTTCGCAGCTTTCTAAACGGTAAATCTTGCTGTGCTTTTTTGCTAGATTTATTGGTTGCGCCTTCTATTTCAATTTTGCATCAGATCTCTAGAATTGATGAGATTTTTTTTAGTGAAATGTGGATTGTTAATTAATCAATTTCAATTTTCATTCCATTAACTGGTATCATAGCAGAGTTTCTTTTCTAGCGTTCTTGGATTGAAGTAATAGTAATGGTCAATGGCAAAGTACAAAGTGAGGAATTTCAATAGATTAAACATTGCGTTCTGAATAATACAAGTGAAAGATTTTTTGTATGAAAATAAAGTATATCTTCCACTACAATGAATCATCAAGAAGCCTGAAATGAGACACTAAAAGAATAGGTTGTGCTAGATTGAATAACTCGGTTTGATCTGACTTTTAGTTTCATCGCCTGTTTTATTCAACCTATTGAATGAAGAAACTAACATAAATCTCATGACCCAAAAGTCACCATATGGATCATTTGGTCAACTCTAAGACCAAATTGGTCAAAACTTGGTCAAAATGGTCAATTTTGAACCTAATGACCACTCCATGGACCATTTGGTCAACCCTAAGACCAAAATAGTCAACTGGGTCAAAATGATCAATTTTGAACCCAATGACCACTCCATGACCATTTGGTCTACCTTAAGACCAAGTTGGTCAAACTTGATTAAAACGGTCAATTGTGAACCCAATGATCACGTCATGGACCATTTGGTCAACCCTAAGACCAAATTGGTTAAACTTGGTTAAAATGATCAATTTTGAACCCAATGACCATCCCATGGACCAATTGGTCAACCCTAAGACCAAATTGGTCAAACTTGGTCAAAATAGTCAATTTTGAACCCATTGACCACCTTGTGCCCATTTGGTCAACCCTTACACCAAATTGGTCAAACTGGTCAAAATGGCCAATTTTAGATATAAAAGACCACGACATGGACCTTTTGGTCAACCCAAACATTAAATTGGTCAAACTTGACCTCTTAATTAACTCAATACACCAAAATGGTCAAACATAACCATTTGGTCAAGCAGAATACTAAAAAATAGTCAAACCTATTTGTTTGATCAAATCAAACTATCGAATAACTACCCATGTCAATCTTGAACCTAAATTGGTCAACTTTGGTCAAACTTGGTCAACTTCACCATTTTTTATAAAAAATTGGTCTTTTAATCAAAATTTTTTATTCTCTTGATTAATTAATATTTAATTAATTAGAGATAGTGAAATTAAAGATTATTAGACTTAGGGTTTAAGTTCGAAATCATGGTTTAAGCTCATGGCAAGAAAACCCATGACAAACCTAAACTCTTGCTTTGAATTTAATCAATTGATGGCCTATTGATATTGGGTCATACATGACCCATTAAACACCCACCAAGACAAGAATAACCTACTTAGAACCCACAAGCCCACAATTTTTAACTTTTGTCCAAGGTTATCATGAGGCCATTATGAGGGGGAAAGGAGGTGTCATTCATTCATGAAATTATTAAAGGAAAACATTGTGAAGTCATCACTCACCTCACTCTACATCCAATGGAGGAAAACATTGCTTAAGTCACTCTTCCTATCATAATTGAACTCATCATGACCAAACCATTGAAATGAGGGGAGGGGTGGCTATGTGTCATTCTTCTCTAATCCAAGACATGACTTAAATTCTTAGATTGAAGGAGTTAGCCAACTCAACTTAAGAATTTTATCCACCACATGAGCCACCCAATGGAAGGAAGCCAAAGCCACAACCCAATCATTACCTTAATGGGAGCTCATTATGGAAAACTTAGGGAAGCTCAACCATGGCTATCCTCAAGCCAAAATCTTATCTCCAGCCATCATGAGGCTGCTTTCCTTCTTCCTCAAGCAATTCAACACATTTCCAAGCTTAGTCGTGACATTTCCATGGCTATAAAAGGAGTTAACCAGAGAGCTCCCATAGATAAGAGAGACCAACCTACACTGCCCAAACCCTGAAACAATTAAGACAAAAATTGTTCTCCATGACCTAGGAATTTGATTCCCCATGGCCTCAATCCCTGAAATCCACTGAGCTGCTCTAATTTCATGCCCTATAAACAGGACAAGTTTTTGGGTTTACACAAAACCCTTCCAAATTCTAAATTAACCACTCCTACACTATCACTGAGCTACACGAGGAAGTACCCAATCAAAATTGGCTCTTCCCATAAGCTCTAACCCATTCCAAGACCAAGTCGTGAACCCATTTCAGTGAAATCGTACCCTGACCTGATTTCACTTCAAATTAAACTAACGAAGAGCTTCTCAAGGACCTAGTGACCATTCCTATCAAGTTTGATTGAGGCTTCAACTCGTTAAAGTTAGGTATGGAAATTTAAACGTAATTCTTGCTCGGGTTTGGACCTTTGTGAAGATGATCGCTTCAAAACATATACATCATCATATAGATGTGTTCGTCTCTTTAAGATGAAGCTTTGGGAATAAATTTCACTAAAATCCATAGAGATTTGAGTGAGTTCTTGTATCCTAAACATGGAAGTTCTTAGGTTATAAAAGGTTGAGGACGATGGTTGGATGCCGTCCATTTCTGTGTATTGGAAATGGACAGCTCTAATCTAGTTGAACCACAGATCCGTCTATATGAAACAAACAGAACCACAGACCATGTGGTTGTCTGCATTCAATGTGCCACCAATCACATAGCTTCACATGGTGTTTCGACGGATAAGATGATCCGATCAGCACTAGTGGAAAATCCTTCAAGTATGGGTTAAATAAATCCATGAAATCCTATTTGTCTTTTAAAAATCATATCTTAACATACAAAAATCACAAACTATGATAAAAATACCCTTGGATTCAGAAAAATGAAATCAGAAATTAATGAATTATATTTTATTTTTAATTAATTAAATACCCTTTGGAGTAAAATAGTTATTAAAAATTAATTATAATTCCAAAAATCATGAAATTTTAAGGGATCATTCTTCTCACCCTTAAAAACATTCTATGATTTTTCCATGGCTAGGAAAAATTTTTAGAGCCAAATTTACCAATTTTCATCAAAGTTTGTAATTATATTAAAAATTAATTACAATGTTTTGAAAATCTGAAGAAAAATTTGAAAATGATTTGAAACTTTTGGGTACTGATTTTGAATCCCAAAATGACAGTTTCTAACCTTGGACAATTTCAAATGACATTTTAGTCTCTTAGGGTAAAAATTGTAAAATTGGTAAAACTTCATGTTTTATTTAAGAAGGATAATTAGGATTAACCAAATCCTAATAATTTTTCTTAATTCATATTACAACTAAGATGAATCCTGATATACCTAAAATATATGAGATTTTTATTCATATTTTTATACTTATTTGTGATGATTTTGCACTTTAATGGAGGGTATTTGTATATTTTTTTTCAGGTACACCTAAATGGACCAAATATGTTAAAAAGAGTGAAAGATGATCAAATTTGGAGGAAAAAATGAAGAAAGTCTTAATATTTACTGGGGCGCCTAAGCGTTTATATCTGGCGCCTAAGCGCTAGCAGACAGAGAATATCGTGCCTAAGCGCTAAAACCCTGCGCTTAAGCGCCAGGTAGTTACTTTGCAATTTTAATGAACTTTTGGTGAATTTTGAATAGGTGTTTGAAGCATACTTTGGTACAAACTTGGGTAACTGGTCAAGGGTGCTAGAAGACATTCAAATTCACTTCAAAGGATACATCTCTTGGGTAGATTTATTGAATATAGACACATTTTAAAGAGATGTCAAGGCACATTTTGAGAAAGTATAAAAGAAAGAAGATTTTAGAGTAAAAGAGAGCTGTTAGAGAGGCTGTAAGAAAGAAGAACTATTGTGTTTTTAGTGAGTAGTTAAAGTAAGAAGTTGTTGGATTCTTACTTAGTGTTTCTCCACACTTTTCTCATTCCTAGTGAAAGAGAAGGTGATTAGGGATTCCTAAGTAAATATTCGTTGGGCGAATAGTCCAAGAGAGACTTGTAAGAGAAAGCAAGAGATTCAAAGGAGCTTCAAGTGTTTCGTGGAGAGGAACTCGAGACAAGTTTTATCTTTTTTACTTAATTTGGTTTTAATTGAGAGTTCTTGTGTTTTGTACATGATTTCTACTTTTAAAACTACTTGTTGTTGTGTTTTCTCCATGGATTCTAAGTAGTCTTCTTTATCTTTTTCCTTAAAATGAAAAATAATTAAGTGTGGAATGAAATTTTTGGAAGTATTGATCTTTAATGTTGGAAGAAGTTGTGATTGATTTAATCCTTGCACTTCATTTATTTCTTGATTGGGCTAATTAAGATGTTAAAAATTGTTGTGAGAACATCTAAGATCCTAGTAGGTATTGTCTCAATCAACAATAGGTAGAAATCACATGAGATTATATGGATGATAAAATAATTCATATAATTTTGTGCAAATATATAGAGAAATATACTTTGATGGTGTAGAATTAGAGACTTTAGGGTAATAGACTAAAGCCCCTAATTTGGTTTATTATTTTAGGTTTTAATGTGAGATGTTAGCTCCCAGGTGGAGGGAAATGAGGGAACTCTAGAGTGAGAGCTAGTATCTTCCTTACCTAACCCGTCTTCAAAACTATTCAAACATTAAATTAGCCCATATTCTTTATAGCATCTCTAGTAAGGGTAAATAATAAAATTGCTTCTATTTGACACAGCACATATTTAATACCTCCACAATAAAAATCTTGTACTTATTACTCATTCATGATAAAGAAAAAAGATATTTTCATCTATACTTCTTTAATCATACAAAAATCTCGTTATAGTTAGTAAGTTGTTTAATTTATTTCAAAATTTAAGAAAATACAAAAAATAAGATTCACATTTTAAAATTTACTGTTATCTGGAACTGGTTAAGTAAGTGCCTTTTTCTAAATAAAATTTGCGATCATAAAATCTTTTTATCTTTTAAATTTCCAAAATTTTCCTTCTGGGATCGATATTTCGAGGCTTAATAAGAAAGTCATATATTACTTGATAACGATACGTATACTTGCATAGAATCCCTAAATTTAAATATTACTGGTGTATTCTTATTTACATTGGAATTAAGTTTTTTTGGTGTCGTTGTAAAGAAGAAAAGTTTATTTTAAAAATAAAAGTATAATCTGATTACCACAAGTACAAATATACCGGTATTTGTTTGGTAGTAAAAAAATCGGATCAAGTTTTTGGTGTCGTTGCCAGAGAAAAATCAAATTTTCTTATGATTTGAATTAAAAAAAAATTAAAAAGAATTTTTAGAAAAAAAAATTTCTTTTTTTAGAAAATCTTATTTAAACCTTATATATTTATGTGTGTTTTATTTTTATTATTGTATTATAATAGTTTATGTGAAGTTCAGGTTCTGAAAGACATGTACCCTAAGATTCTGAATTAGAACGAACTATTAGAAAAAATTTAAACAAATTAAAAATAGAAAAAAAAATCAAAAATTTCAAGAAATTGCAAATCAAATTAATTAAAATGCTGAAATTCATTATGAATTAAGACCTTTAAGAGATTATGCAAACCCTATAGTGGATGAACTTCACTAGGAATGAGATTATACTTATATGGTAATATTCAAAATTCTATTGTAGCTGCTATTTCATTTGAACCTAAACCTGTTATTATACAAATGGTATCTAATAATTAGTTTGGGGGATCACCAACTGAAGATCCAAATTTACATCTTGCAAATTTTCTAGAATTGTGTGTTACATTTAAATATGACGGTCTTCCTGATGATGTTATTGGACTTAGGCTTTTTCCATTCTCACTTAGCGATAAGGCTAAAATATGGTTGAATTCTTTAGCACCTGGAACTATCAGAACTTGGGGTGATTTAGCACAAAAAATTCTTGCTAAATATTTTCCACCATCAAAAACTGCGAAGCTTAGAAATGATATTGCATCTTTTTTTCAGTTTGAAGGGGAATCTATTTATAAAGATTGGGAATAATTTAAAGAACTCTTAAGAAAGTGTCCACACCATGCTGTGCTAGATTGGTTAATAATTTAAACTTTTTATGATTGATTAGCTAGATCTCTTAGATCTATTATCAATGCCGTTGCTGGTGGTTCATTGATGTCTAAAACATTTCTTGAAGCTTATGCTTTAATTGAAGAAATGAATACTAATAATTTTCAAGAGCCTTCTAAAAGGGTACATCCTAAAAGGTAGCTAATATTTATGATTCTGAAGCTTTTGCCATGTTAGCAAATCAAGTTGCTACAATTTCAAGGAAGATAGACCAATTTGGAATGAACTTTTCTCAACAAATTCCAATGATTGAAGAGAATTCATTAGTCCAAATTGTAGTTTTTTAAACATCAATTGAGACTTTAAATGCTATAAATAACAAGTCAAATAACCCATATTCGAACTACTATAATCTAGATTGGAAAAATCTTACAAATTTTAACTGGAATAACAATTTAGGTGGTACTAATCAGCAATGGGGAAGCAACCAAGTAAATCCATTGCAGAACTGGAACAACAAAGGTTAGAGTTAATAATCCACAATTTAAGGAGAAGAAGTTGTCTATAGAATCAGTGGTATTGCAAATGGGAAATCAGTTACAAAGTCAAGGAGCTGTTATAAGAAATATTGAGAAACAATTGAGACAAATTGTAAATTCACTGAGTAATAATATCTAGGGAACACTTTCTAGTAATACAGAAGTAAATCCTAAAGACCAGAATAAAGAGCAAGTAAAGGGTGTTCAACTTTGAAGTGGAAGAGAGATGGAAGGAAGAGTTCAAAAAGAGATTGAAGTGGAGAAAGAATAAATTGAAGAATCTATAGAGGACGCTCCATAAGGTTTTGAGAGACCTATTTCTCCACTTAAGATTGATTTAGAAAAACTGTCACCACCTTCATTTCCTCAAAGAATTTGTCAACAAAAGTTGGATAGACGATTTTCAAAATTTTTGAAAATCTTTAAAAAACTTTCAATTAATATTTCTTTTATTGAAGCTTTAGAACAAATGCCAAGCTATGTTACTATTATGAAGGATATTCTTAATAGAAAAAAGAAGGTTTTAAGATAATGAAAAAGTTACACTTAGTGAAGAGTGCAGTCTATAATTCAGAAAATACTTCATGAAAAGCTTGAAGATCCTGGAAGCTTCACATTTCCATGAGCAATTGGAGACAGAACTTTTGGAAAAGCTTTATGTGATTTAGGTGCAAGTTTTAACCTTATTCTACTTTCAATATTTAAAAGACTTGGATTAGGAGAAATATCTCCTACAACTGTAACCTTTCAATTAATAGATCATTCTATCACAAATCCTAAGGGAGTTGTAGAAGATGTTTTGGTGAAAATGTTTCGATTTATCTTTCCTTTTGATTTCATTGTGTTAGATATGAAACTAGATAAAGATATACCTATCATTTTAGGGAGACCTTTCCTAGCAATAGGCAGAGTAATGATAGATGTGCAAAAAGTGGAATTAAATATGTATGTTAATGATCAAACAATTACATTTAATATTTCCTAATCAATGAAATATCCTGCAAAAGGTAAAGATGATGAATGTATCAGGATGGATGTAATGAGATATCTTAGTGAATTCTATTTCAAAACAACTTCTGAAGAGAATTCAGAAATAAAAGAATTGGAACACGAGCAAGAAGAGGAATTAGAGCATCTTAATGATTTTATTGAAGAAGATTCAAATTTTGTTTAATAAAGTTTTAAAGATTTTGACATGACAGAAAAAGACAAATCTTTTTGTCCATCAATTGAGAAACTCCTAAACTTGAATTGAAATTACTTCCAAAGAATTTAAAATATGCCTTTTTAGGTGATTCCTCAAAATTGCCGGTTATAATTTTCTCGAACTAAACTTCAGAAGAAGAAGAGTGTTTACTGAAAATTTTGAAAAAATAAGCCTTTGGATGAAAAATTGCTAATATTAAAGGAATCAGTCCTTCAATTTGTATGCATAGAATTCTGAAGGAAGAAAACTGCAAACCCAAGGCTGATCCTTAAAGGAGATTAAATCTCATTATGAAAGAAGCTATTAAGAAAGAAATTTTAAAGTGGTTAGATGTTAGGATTGTATATCAAATTTCAGATAGTGCATGAGTTAGTCCTATTCACTGTGCTCCTAAGAATAGAGGAGTAATTATACCTTTTAAAGAAAAGAATGAATTAATACCAACAAGATAAGTTACAGGATGGTGAATATGCATTGATTATAGAAAATTAAACCTTGCCACAAGGAAAAATCTTTTTCCATTACCCTTTCTAGATTAAATGTTGGATATACTAGCTGGGCATGAACACCTTTTTTTTCTAGATGGATATATTGGTTATCACCAAATACAAATTGCTCCAGAGAATCAAGAAAAAATAAAGTTTACCAGTCCTTTTGGTACGCTTACTTTTAGAAGAATGCCCTTTGGTTTATGTAATAACCCTGCTACATTTCAATGATGTATGATGGCTATTTTATGTGATTTAATTGAAAAATGAATTGAAGTTTTTATTGACGATTTTTCAGTGTTTGGAATTTCATTTAAATCATGTTTAGAACATTTATCATGAGTTCTAAAATGATGTGAAGAGACAAACTTAGTGCTTAATTGAGAAAAATGCCAATTTATGGTAGTTGGAAGAATTTTTTTGTGACATCACATATCATAGAAAGGTATGGAAGTAGATCCTGCTAAAATTCAAGTGATTGCTAATTTACCTCATCCAAAAAAATGTGAGTGAAATTATGAGTTTTTAGGACATGCTGGATTTTATAAGTGATATATTATAGACTTTTCAAACATTGCTAAGCCACTAAGTAATTTGCTCGAGAAAGATGTGATTTTTAATTTTGATAAGGATTGCCAAAAAGCTTTTGAACTTTTAAAAGAAAAATAAATCACCGCACCAGTTATTATTTCACCAGATTGGCAAAAACCATTTGAATTAATATGTGATGTAAATGATTATGCTATTGGAACTATTTCGGGACAAAAGTATGATAAAATTTTCAAATTAATTTACTATGTTAGTAAAACTCTTAGTGAAGCTCAAATTAATTCTACAATAACTGAAAAGTAGTTGTTAGCAATAGTTTTTGCCTTTGAAAAATTCAAATCATGTTTAATTGGAACTAAAGGTATGATGCATAAAGATCATTCTACTATTAAGTATTTAATGAAAAATAAGGATGAAAAACCAAGACTGATATGGTGGATTCTTCTTTTGCAAGAATTTGACTATGAAATAGTGGATAGAAAAGGACCTGATAGTTAAATTGATGATCATCTATGCAGGCTTAACTCTGAGAAATCACTTGTTCTGAAGAAGAAATTAATGAACATTTTCAAGATGAAAAATTGTTCAATATTAATGAATGATGTGTTCCATGGTATGCAGACATTGTGAACTTTCTTATTAGTTACATTTTACCTTATGGTTTCACACACCAACAAAAAAGGAAATTTTTATCTGAAACCACTTATTTTTGGGAAGACCCATTTTTATATAAATAGGGGAAGGATTTAATTATTCAAAGATGTGTGCCTTTATAAGAGAATTTTGAATTTATTCAAAATTTCATGATTTTAATTTTGGTGGACATTTTGGTGTTGATAAAACAACATACAAATTCTTACAATCTAGATATTGTTGGCCTAATATCTTTAGAGATGTGAATGCTTATATTAAAAATTGTGATTGATATCAACGTCTAGGCAATATTTCTAGAAGAAATGAGATGCCCCTCAAATATATTCTGGAAGTTTAAATATTTGAAGTTTGGGGATTATATTTCATGGGACCATTTAAACCATCTTTCAAAAATTTAAATATACTATTAGCGATAGACTATGTGTCTAAATAGATAGAAGTTGTTGCTTTACCGCTATGTGATGCTAATAGTGTTGCAAAGTTCTTAAAAGTGAATATATTTTGAAGATTTGGAATGTCAAGAGTTATCATAACTGATGGGGGAAATCATTTCAAGAATGCGTTAATTAAAAAATTATTAAAGAAATATCGTATCTATCATCAAATTTCTACTACTTATCATCCTCAGATAAGCAGTTTCGCTAAAGTTTCCAATTAAGAAATTAAAAGAATACTGGAAAAATCTATAAATTCAATAAAAATGCATTGGTCAGTCAAACTTGATTTTTCTTTGTAGGCCTATAGGACTGCATACAAAACTCCTATAGGAATGTCACCATTTAGGTTAATTTATGGGAAAGCTTGTCATTTTCCAATTGAACTTGAGTATAAAGCTTATTGGGCTATTAAGGAATTTAACTTTAATTTGAAGGATGCTGGTAAGAAGAGATTATTGCAAATAAATAACCTGGAAGAGATAAGAAATGAGTCATACGAAAATGCTAAGATTTATAAAGATAAGATGAATAAGTGGCATGATCAGAAGATTCTTACTAAACATTTTGAGTCAGGACAACAAGTTTTGCTTTATAATGCAAGATTGAGGTTATGTCCAGACAAACTTAAGTCCTAGTGGATGGGCCCATTGATTGTGATAAATTTTATCCCAATGGAGCTGTGGATATTAAGATCCTAAAACACTGAAAATTTTCAAGTGAATGGTCATAGGTTGAAACCCTATTTCCTAGGGGATCAGACTAAATTGAATGATATTTTGATGTTCGGTTACCTAGAATGAGCACTAGGTACGTTGAGCAGATGATGTAAAACCAAGCGCTCTATGAGAGGCAACCCATAATTATCAGTGTGCTTTTGTTTTGATTATTATTATTGTGTTTGTTTTAGAGAATTGTGGTAATATTTAGAACTTTTGGTGATAATTTTAAGACTTTGAATGATGTCTTCGACGTGTAAGAATGAGTGTTTGGACATTAAGCTGACTTGTGCTAAACTGAGCACCAGATCCTAAGCGCCCAAAACTGGCGCTTAAGCACCATAACTATAAAAATATGACTAAATGATCTTCTAGAAGAATTAAACATGGGAAAGTGGTCTTGAAAGTTATTTGGTGCTTTTTAGATGTGGGAAGTGGGTATAGGCTCTACCAAAGTCTATAAATAGCATGGAATTGAAGAAAGAATTTGCCCCTTTCAAAAATATTCATTCTCAAGTCTAAGGGTCTGTTTGGCGCAGCTACAGCTTCTCAACTTTGCAGCTGCAGTTGCGCTGCCCCAGGAAGCAGCTGCGGGGAAGTAGCTGTGGGGAAGCTAGCTGTTTGTTTGGTTCAGCTACGCGAAAACAGCTACGAGGCAATTTTTTTTGTAAAAATGACCATTTTGCCCAATTCAATAAAGCTGTGTAAAACATAATATAAAATAATATCATGAGTAAACAAATTAAATAATAAATTTATATTAATTAATAATTAAATAGTAATTATTTATATCTTTCAAATAATTAAAAACATAAAAAAATATTTATAAATAAATTAATTAATCATTAAATAATAATATATACAACAATCAGAAAAAGAAAAAAGGGAAATGAAATATATACATCAATAAGAAAAGAACAATACCTAAAAGCAGGTGACGATCTGAAAACACCGAAGCTCCTGGGAGAAATCCGGGAGGCCGATGGTGCGATGAAGAATTCGGTTAGTACCATAGTTATTCGAATTTGGACCACTGACGATGCAGATGACGGGGAGATCCTCGCTATAGGCTCCGGCGATGGCGTTAAGAATGCTGAGGCCACCAACGGTGAAGGTGACGTTAAGCTCATTGCAGCATCTGATATTGGTGAGGCCAGGCTCGGCTATCAGGTGGTCGAGAAGCGTTAGATTGAAGTTCCCGGGGACAGAGAAGATGTCCCGGATGCCGATTTGGACGTGCCGACAGGCAAGGTGGCGATCAGCTTCATGAGGCGGAGTAAAAGGGCAGAGATCGGCTTCGCAAGGTGGGGCAGAAGATGAAACATCACCCTTAATGCAGGTCGCGGGGTCAATCCCGCTGTCAACTTTTCGCCAAATTTGCGGCCCGCGGCGAACGGGACGCCGAAACAAATGAAAAAATTGCTTGCAAATTTGTGACACGGTGTAGCGCCGCACCGAAAAAGTTGAACCAAACAGGCCCTAAGAGAAAGAAGATTTGAGTTGTAAGGAGTGATAAGATAACATAGATGTCTTCTTGGGAGAATGATTTGAAGAAAAAGGAAGGAGTTGTCAAAAAGAAATTTGTAAGTCAAAGGGCATAAGAGTTATATAACGAATTCCTAGCAGTTAATATTGAAGGAATAGTAGAGAAGATTATGAAAATTAAGGCTGATGTGGCTTTAATTGAGGCAAAGGTAAATGAAACTAACACACATTTAACGCATACTGGTTGGCAACTCATAATGCAATTTAGTCATTCAAGTTATATTGAAGAAGCGGACAAGGCGATGTATCTTAGAAATAAATGGATTGAAGAGGATTCTATCAAAGTTCTTCATCATCATCCGTTTTATCAAATCTATATGCCAAATGGTTCAGAAGGAACAAATGAAGGTCAAGGATATATTCCACCTAATGGGGGAATGGAATTAGGTTTTTTGTTTAGTTTTTTTGTTTTGTTTGTTTGTTTAGTTTTTTGTGTTTGTTTGCTTATGTGATTGTGTGTGTTTTTATTATGTGTTAATGTAAGTTTGTCTTGTGTTTTGAAAAATTTAGAGAACATCTCATTTAAAACTTTTTGGAGTGGAGATTAGACATGTGAAGTATTTGTATTTGTTGAATATGTGTTAATGAAAGGGTTGCGTTCGTGTGAAAATATTCGTGTTATTGTGATCGAATCTAAGTTGTTAAAAGTTGAGAATTTCTTAAAGAAGAGAGAAGAAGGGGAAGAAATTGTTATTATGACTTATTTGAGACCATCTCAGGATGGTTAACGTGGGAAGATGTGCATTTGTCAAATTTGGAAATTTCAAAAATTTTGCATTGGTGCCTAAGTGCCAAAACCCGTGTGTAAGTGCTGGCAAACGCGAGAGCACCACGCCTAAGCTCCGAAACAGTCGCTCTTAAGTGTCAGTTCACGAATACTGGTTTATGACAATTTTACGTGTCGAAAACCACCTTTTTCTCCTCATTTCATCATCTTCTTCTTCAAGGTTTCACATTTTTACACCTAGGGCATCCCTATAAGTGAAGATTTCTTGGTGGATTTGAGCCAAATTCATTGGATTCATCTTCTAAAGGTTAGAGCTTCTCTTTTATGTAATAGTTTTTGATATTCACCATGGATTTGGAGTTCATTTTTAAAAATTCGAAAATTTACTATTCATGGTGAAAATTTGATGAAAATTGTTGGATTGTACATGGAAATATGAGTTTAAGCTTTTAGAAGTTAGATCTAGTGAATTAAGATAGATTTTAAAATTTATTATGCATTTTTTTGCAATTTTTAGAATGGAACCAAGAATGAAAAGGGTCAAGGGGAAGGCTACATTTGATTCAAACAGGTTTGTGAGTTCTAAGGCTCAAGATCGTTATGTCGATGCACTGCAATCAATGAAGTTAATACCTGAGCACAGTTTTAAAAATCCGGGTGGAGAAGTGGAAGATTTAATTGCCTGCCGACAGTGGGATTTATTCTGTTTTTTCTCTGCTGTTGTCGTGATTTTTGTGGTTAGAGAGTTTTATGTAAATCTCCCTGAATCAGAAAATGATCTGGTGATGGTGAGAGGGAAAACAGTAGCATTTTCACAAGAGGTAATCAATTCATTTTACAAACTGACTACAGAAACGTTATGTTTTTATTCCAATTACAATCCTACTGAAGAGAAGTTAGATGAAATTATTTCATTGTTAACTGTTGAAGAGGTCTTTGGAAGATTATTAGTGGTAGAAGGGTAAACTTTCCTACATCAAAGATGAATGCCACTGCGAAAGCATGTCATTATTTTATTTCTTCTTGTCTACTCCCCACAAATCATGTTAGCAAAGTGACCAGTGAAAGGGCTACAATGATGTACTACATTTAGTAGTACAAGCCGATCAATATTGGGTCTCTCATTTATCAGGTTATCACTAGTTCTGCCAGAGCTGCTATAACTATTGGTTTGGGATTACCTTCCTAAATCTTATCTTTTTGAGAGCAAGCTGGTGTTAAATTTGATAGTTGGGAGGAGATTCTTCAACCTCTAACGCCCATTAGTATTGTGAGTGTAAAGACTTATTTTGAACATTCGATTTTTGGTCGAAGAGGGAGATTTTCTAGAAGTTTTGGTGCTTCTACGTCGCATGCTTCTACATCTCGAGCATCCACATCTCGTGGCAAATCCAGTCCTGATTCACAATCTAAAATGAAGCAAACAATGATGGATAATATGGATGATGCTATGGATAAGCTATCAAATCTTTAAAACTATGTTGGTCATATTGATTCTTATTTAGGGAGACATAGTGATTATGAGGAGAAATACAACACTTCTTTGGTGGGACTTATTAGTGGTGATCAAAGTGTGGTATTTCCTCATTATCAACGGTACACTCAGTTTGATTCTATTAGTTTTTGGAATGATGGTGATGATGAAGAAGAAGATGATGACGGTGACAATGATGAGCATAGATTTTTGCGTTATGTTTTATTTGAACTATTATTTGTGTTGACGTCTGGACTACTATTTGTGTTGTTATTTGTGGTTGTGATGAACACTGTTTTTATTGTTTGTTGTGATGTGTATCTATGTGATGTTAATGTGGTAGTATACTTTGAACTCATTTATTTTAAATGTGTTTTGTTGGATTTTGTTGAACTTATTCCTACTGCTTTAGGAAGTTTAGATAGAGCTAACCTTCATGTTTAAATTTCAATTAACTATCATGAATTTTTTGGTTGTGATATTATGTTAGTTTGTGTGATTTGCTTTAATATTAGCCTGAAGTCTTTTGAATCTCATAAATACTAAAATAAAAAATGAAAGCTGATCATTTTTACTCCTGTTTTTAAAGTTTTTGTATCTGCATAATTAGGATATGAAAATTCTTCTAAACATAGGTTTTATTTTCCATTCCCTTCTTTATATATTATATGCAAAAATGTTTAATCTTTGTAAAAATTTAAGTTCGGGGGGGGGATGAAAAATCAATTTTCAAAACTTGAAATTTATTTGTTCTCAAATATACTACCAATAAATTTGATTTTTGATTTGAGAAATGATTATGTGTATGAAGTTATATTCAAGTAATAGCATTTTGAATATAGAAATGTGTTAGAAAATTTTGTTCAAATTTTATAGTGATGAAGAAAAATTTCAAGTTAATTTTTTTCTTAGTGAAGAGAGGTTAAATATGGTGCAACCATCTTTAGAAAGAGATATTGTATTTTTTAAAAATATAAAAGAACTAGATTTTTATTTTCAATTCTTAAATTTCTTTTTTTTAAAATAATTTTCAAAAACTATTATTATATTTTTAAGGATATATATCAGACTTTTGCTTTAGGAAAGGAAGATTGGAATTCAAAATCATTAAAGACCTATCTATATATAGTAATCCTTGCCAGAACGAGAAGAAGAAGAGAAAAAAAATAAAATAAAAGAAAAATCAAGAAAAAAAAGTAAAGTATAGTATGGGAGGAGAAGCTTGAGGATTAGTGCCTAATCAAAAATTGGTTCCACATCTGATCTTTTTAATTGATAAGATTTGAGAAATTCTTAAGCATAAGGATAAAATATAGTGAGTATAATTATTTTTAATGAAAATTTTTAAGTAAAGAATATGGAATGCCTAAATTCTATAATTGGAAAATCTTCAAATATTTTTAAATTTGATAGCAAATCATATTTTCATACTTTTTCACTTTAGAAATTATCTAAACTTTAAATTAGTCTCATTCACTAAAGTTTTTTCTAAAATGGAATACCACATTTCTAGAACCAAATTTTAGAATTACCTAAAGAAACACATTCACATAATTTGCTTATGTTGGTTTTGAAAGATTGTAGTGTCACTTGAGGACAAGTAACAATTTAAGTTTGGTACCTAAAATATTTAATATTTTCTATCGGCATATTTTCAAGTTGGTGTGTTGTATTTTTGAAAAGAGGGGTCGCCTACAGAAATTGTCGGCGAATTTTTAATTTAATTTAAATAAATAATTTGAAAAAGTAGTATTTGGTTTTGAAAATAATTTTTTAAATTTGAAGATTTTAAGATATGAAATCAAACTGATCTCACATCTCGAATAGTTTATATAAACGAGCAATCGCACCGCAAACCGTGTATCTATCCCGAAGAATAGACACACTGTTTGGTTGTGGGGCTCGATTAAATAAACTAGAAGATTTGTGACATCTGTTTGGTCTGCGAACCAATTTTATAAGCCGACAAATTCCCCAGCTTATTGCAAAGAAATTAAGCAAGGTTTATATTACCTGGGTTCTTAAAATTCCCTATAAGGGCAAGCCCCTATAGTTAATTACATCTTAAATGACGAGAATCACTTAAGAAAACTCTCGATAATAATCAATAATTCTGCTCTCAAGAATCTCAAAGTTTAAGTTTTTAAGGGATTGAATTTTAGAATTTCAATAGGGAATGGATCAAATTTGGAACATTTTGTTTTGGGAATTCAAAGGAAGAAAAGTAGGAGAAATTATCGATTTGAAGCGAACTTCGGTAATTTCCCGACTATCCTATTGTTTGGCTTGAATTTAGGAAAGTCCTAATGTTTATTTAATGTTTTGATCTTGCCAATTTTAATCAATTAGGACTTATATTCGTATAATGTGATCACACAAATAGCCTCGAAGATGTGAGGGTTTATGTCATATCGGACGACTACCTCGGAATCCTAAGATTGGTTAGGGCTTAATTTGCAATGCAAATGCCTAACAAAAAGATTGAGGATTTATGTTGCACTAGGAAAACTACCTCGAAATCCTATGGCTTGGTTATTTAATTCTAAGAAAGTTTTGCTGAAGTAGACTCAGGTTTTGCTGATGACGATGGTCGTGCTACCCACCATGCTCCGAGCTCCTTGTTGTTGCGGAAGTTTAGTCTTAGAAGATTGTAATCAAAAGAGAAGAGAAGGGTTTGGTTTTAGAAATCTTAATTTCCAAGTGTTTTTTTTATGTTTTAATTAAAACAAATCTTAAAATTGATTATAACAACACCAGTTAAGATCCCACGGTTCCATTCTTCCGGCATCATTATTTTTATCGGATTCACTTAGTCCAGATGAATTTGCTAAACTCAACTAAATAAGTTCTACACTTTCATTTAGACCGTGGGAAATCCCGTTAGCAACACGTAGGTTACATCATCCGAGGTATTCCCGATCATCCAAAAAGACATTTTAATTTAGTTGTAGTTATAGTTTTGTTGTTTTGTTTGTGATTAAATTTTGAGTTGTTTTATATTTTGAAATGTTGTGGCGGTGAATTTTATCTTGTAATGACTTTTAATTTAGTTTTGGTTTCGGTTTTAGGGACTATCCTAAAGGTGTGGGTTTTCATGCAACAGTTGTTTATCATGCAAGAAAAGTAAGTGCATTTACAATAAGGTAAATTACAAGAAGGTAAATTGCAATAAAAAAAAGCGTACCCGGAGGGTCTTCCCGTCATCCCAAGTCGCACTTAAACACAATTTAGAATATTTAAGCATTTAAAGCAAGTTCCTAGGTAAAGCAAAGGGAAGGGTTATGGTTTTCTACCAAGTTCCTAATCCTATGACTAGTCATCTCCTATGACGTCTAGGTTCTTGTGTTTTGGTTTGAGGACGATTTTCTTCATCAAAGAACAATTAAGTTCAATTGTTCTTATAAACATCTTATCATATTGAGGAAGTGCTTAAGACGAATCTTAAACATCTTTTCAATACCTCTAGGATTATTTTAAGTCCAAGAGAATTTAATTATACAATGAATCAATCATCCAGGAGTTCAAGTTTTGTTATCTTGCTCAGTGAACTAGGACATTTGAATATCCTATGAGTGAAGTAACACTTCACTTAACACATTTGTTAGAAGTTATGACAATAAGAGCTTTTGAGGGCAAATCGATGTTCAAGTGATTTGTGATTCGACTTAATTTTAATTAATGGGTTTAAGTTTGGAATAGTGTTCAAGTTGTTTTAGATTTATTTTTGAATTCTTTATGTCTTAAGTGATGTTATATTTAATTCAATTTAATTTAATTTAATTTTAATTTAATTTAATTTGGTTTAGTTTTAATTTTAATTTAATTTTATTTATTTAATTTAATTTTAATTTTATTTTAACTTGATTTCTTTTTTTTTATTTAATTTAATTTAATTTAATATGTTTTAATTTAATTTAATTTAATGTGATTTAATTTAATTTAATTTAATTTAATTTAAATTTGAATTTAATTTAATTTAATTTAATTTTATTTTATTTTAATTTTAATTTAAATCTTAATTTGATTTTATTTTTAATTTTAATTTTAATTTTAATTTAAATTTAATTTTATTTTTTTATTTTAATTTAATATTTTTTTTATGCTTTAGGCATGATTTAATTTTAATTGTTAAAGTATTAATTTAATTGAAATTTTAAAAGGATTTAATTTAAATGTTTTAATTTTAATTTAATTTAATGATTAAGTCTTTTAGCATTTTAAATTTTGAATTTGGATTATCATTTTAATTAGGAATTAAATATTATTGAGGTGATTAATTTAGGGATTCTTAGATTAAAGAATAAATTTCTTCCTAATAATAAATCTATTTTAATAATTCCAAATTTTCTTATTATTCTTCCAAGTTTAAACAATTATTTAATTAAGGTTTATTTTAATTATTTTCAAATTATTTGGTAGGTTTCTACCCTTTAATTACCTAAGTTTCAAACATCCAAAATCAACTTAGTATCGAATATTTTACCCACCCTTTTAATTAAACCTAAAATTTTTAATTATAGGTTAAAATTTTAATTACTATTTTGCCATTTAAAATTACTAATTTCATAACTCACTAAATTGAGCTTAAATGAATTTGAAATTTTTACGTGACTTCACTCATATGTCAATCAAGACATTAGAGGAGAAAATGTGATTTTTCTGTATTTAATTTATTTATATAATTATTTTTGGTGGAAAATAAGAATTTTCAAGGAAAATTTAATAACATGACCACTGGAAAGTTTCTGTCCTTAAGAAAATTATGGGACATTCCTAATGACCAGATGACCACTTGGACCAATTTTGGTGATTTTTTGAATTATATTATTTTTATTTTTGGAGTATTAATTAATTTAAAAATAAAATAAAGGTTGAAAAATGAATTTTATGTTTTTCAAAAATCTCTCTGATATCAAGAAAACCAGAGAACCAATTTTTATAATTTTTTGATTTTTTTTTATTTATTAGAATTATTTTAATGGAAATGCTAGAAAATATATTTTTTAATTTTAAAATTACCTTAGGGCTTTTAAAATTTAATATCTCATCATAGAGACTTAAGAAAAATATGTGGTTTGTTCCTAAGTGATTAAAATTCAAAATGTGACATTTTGGTGAATTTTATTATTTTTGTGATTTTTATTATTTTTTAATTATTTAAAATATTAAAATAATGCGAAAAATCAACTTTTTTGTAAAATTGTAATTTTAATTTTTTTAAATTCCCCTGATATTAGAGAGGCTCCAAAACTAATTCGGTGATTTTTTTAGAAGTATTTTGAAAATTATGAATTTTTGAAGCTTAATTTTGGCTAAATGACTTAATCAACCCATTTGATAGGGCTAACCAAGTCCAATTAACTTCAAACTTTTATAGTAGGTTCCTCTGATCCTAAAGGTCAGTGGAGAATTGATTTCAAGTCAATTTGATGTATGATTAGCTCTAATTAATTAAAGCTCCATTTTGGGTGTTTAAGCCAATTAGGGTTATTACAAATGAGTTAACTCAAAAACCATTTTCCCTAGGGTCCTCTCGTCATAAGAAACATCACCAAATTTTCCTAGAATTTATTTCATAACATGCTAATTATTAGAATTAAAATACTCAGAATAGTGACCTAGAATTAAAAAATCAATAACTTTTCATAGGGGTGGCTTCTGACTTTAGAAAATTCAGGGAATGTTCCCAAATTTAGAGGCTTCAAAAGCCCTATGGTCTCATGCCAGGGTGAATTGTATACATGCATGGAAAATTGAAATAGTGCAGAGAGTAAATAAATAATTAAAAATAAAATACTTAGTGAAATTAAATGATTTCTTTTCCACATTATTTTCCACTGTTCACTGAGCAAGAGGGTATTTTTATTTTATTTTTCTGATTTTCCTACACAAAGTTATGCATTTTTGATGTTTAGGGAATTAAATAAATAAAAAATACCCTAATTTCCTACTTATCCACGCGGCGCCACGCCATCCTCGGCAGCTCCGAAAGGCCACGCGTCGTCTTCTGATTCGGCGCCGCCTTCCAACTCAGCGCTCCAGGGCCCCGCGGTTCACGTACCATCGCGCCGTCCAGCTCAATCCAGACCGTCCGTTCGATACACGCTCGATCTGACGGCTCCCAGTCATCGTCTACGACTGGTGTGCACCCGTGACCATCAACCTTCTAACCCTAAATTCTCACTCGATTCTCAACAGATTTTCATGTTCTTATGCTCTATGGATTCATCTTGAGGAGGCGAACAGATCCATACGGTAAACATGTATTGAAATTGACTCAAATTAAATAGAGAATCTCTGTAAGCTCGGGAAGAAGAGTGAGTCCATATATTTGCTCAGAGAAGTGAAGCTTCGATCTGAGAGTTGTGTCACCTTCGATTGGGTCCAAGCAAGCTCCAGATGAAGTCCCTTGGGCTGGTGAATTGTCCAAGTATGATTTCGACCACGGTACGATTACAAAGCTTGGAGTCCGGAACGGATGGGTGGCCCGGAGAGGGGCTTTACTTGGGGAACTCCTTCTCTTGACCTTGTGCAGGTGTGGGTGTGTTTAATTTGAATTTGGTGGAGAGTTGGGAGATGTCCTGTTTTTGGATGGAATTTTGGTCGAGAAATCGAGCTCGTTGGTGGGGATTAGGGAAAATTTTCACTCGGGGATCAAGCTCGCTCTAAGTGTGGAGAGTGGTCTCGGAGCAATTTTGGCAGGGTTTTAGTAAGTTCTGGTTCAGCACCTCTCATGGCCGAGAGGAGGTGAGGTTTAAATAGGAGAGGGTGGAGGGCCTCCCAGGGGGGTTTAAGGCTTGGGATCAGCTGCTTAGGTCAAGGGAAGAATAGCCATGGTGGCCATTGGGCATGGGACAGCTCAGCAAGGGAGAATTGAATTTTTTAGCTCCTCCCAAGGACTCGGCCAAGGTGTTTTCCGGCGGCCCAGTAGCCGGCCGGCTGTGCACCGGTCACCATCTTGACCGGGGAGGTCGTGGCTCGGCAATGGTGAAGTCGATCGGGTTTGGACATGTGTAAAGGAGTTGGATCAAAATGGCATGGGGGCATGGCTATTTTGGCTCTAAATGGGTCAACCCATCCTTTTGGGCTAGGTGCACCACCCAAGGCTTGGTTTAGGCTGAAGAGAAA
This sequence comes from Papilionanthe hookeriana x Papilionanthe teres, assembly GCA_022702705.1. Lineage (NCBI taxonomy): Eukaryota > Viridiplantae > Streptophyta > Magnoliopsida > Asparagales > Orchidaceae > Papilionanthe > Papilionanthe hookeriana x Papilionanthe teres. The sequence goes on from CM040431.1 coordinate 54,712,621, forward strand.
GTGATTTGGATCAGCTTGATTTGTGGGGTCAAGTCAATATCCAAGTACAATTAGGATTAAACATTGTTTAGGGGAGACCTTGAAATGGTTAATCACCTTAAGGGAATGTGGAAAGGATCTCCTCCTTTTGCCCAATGTGGTAAGGTCACATGTGAACAACTCACATGGCTTGCATGTGGCTTAAGAGTGGCTTCATGGCTCACCTTTGGCTTGGGGAAAGTTTGGTCAATTTCATGAAAAAGGTTTTTAAAAATTTTGGTAATTTAGGGGTGATTTGATGGGATTTGGCATATGGCTTGATTTGGATTTATTTCATCATGGATTTAGAACTTAGGAGATGGTTTTATCAAATGGATGATGATAGAGGATTGTCATGTGGGCTTTGGGCCTTTTGAAATTATTTTTGATGGGCTTTTAGGAAGGCTAAGGGGATGGGCCTTTAGGTTTAAGAATGAATTCATGGAAGGGAATTTTGTAGAAGTTTGGGCCAAATAATTGTTGGGTTTGGTTTAGGGATATGTCATGAGTGATTTGAAATGAGTTTGGAGTGATTTGGGTTTGAATGGGGTTGGATTTGGGCCTATCGCAATGAAATACATCAAATTCAAACTTTTGGGTTGAGGATTTTACATCCGAGACTGCATTGCTTTAGGATCATTTCCCTATCGCAATGAAATACATCAAAATTCAAATTTCTTGGGGGTTGAGGATTTTACATCCGAGACTGCATTGCTTTAGGTTCTCTCCGTGTTGCAATGAAATACATCAAAATCAAACTCTTGAGGTTAAGGATTTTACATCCAATATCGCATTGCTCTGAGATCTCTCCTCATTGTAATGATTCAATCCAATCAATTCAATTTTCTTTTGAGGTTGAAGATGTTACATCTAAAACCACAAAATTTCAATCTTCATTTCAAGTTCGAATTCCTTCAAATTAATCTTAACAAAACTTCTATCTAAATTAAAACTCCAAATTGAAATCTAAGCTCACACATCAAAACTTAAACGGAAACAAAATAAAATCTAAATCGAAATTCTCCCAGATCATGTGATTTGGGATTCACCTCCTTTTCCTTTCCCCAGCGAGAGTTCAGGAATCTCCAGTCTCAGAGATATACTTGACACTCCCCAGCGGAAACTCTTCTACTTTGTCCTAAGTTTGTCACTTGGACGTTTGTGTTGGTTTTGTTGATCGCTTCGGTCAACACCAATACGCGCGGTGTGCTCCGTCAGCCACCACACCTATTGAGGGTCCATTTGTTGACCTCATTTTTGATGAGGTCTTCACTTCTTCCCTTTAGTACTTAGGATCTAGCCTTAGGCTTTTCCTTTGACTATCTTAGAGGATTAGAATTGAGACCCACCACCTAGAAATTCAAACCACTTCTTAACTCCCTGCAAACTCCACAAACTTGACTTTAGACCCCTAATCACCTAGAGGGTTGAAATCAAATGTGGAAGTTTAAAGGATGAGTTCCTATAGGACTCTTTGGCCTTAGGACTACCCCAGGTGGCCTGGTCTGGTGAAGGGGTCGACTTACACACACATTACATTTATACACTACACTTTCACACACCTATACTCAACTTGGCCTCCTGACTCATGTAGGTGATTCACATGGATGGTCCTTAACCCCTAAGCCCTTGGCTAAGAGGGTTAGGAACAACATAGTGGATACCTTAAATGAGTCCCTTCATGGCTCATGTGAGCTTGATATGGCTTCATGGCCCAACCAAAATGATTTTATTCCACTTATATTCACCCAATCTTCAATTTTCCAAATTTTTAATTTTTGACCCCAGGACCCTACACCCGCTTAGCCTACCCAAGACCCTTGAAACTACCCAAAATTTGCAAAATCACCTAAATTACCAAAAATTCCTCAAAATTAATCTCAAACATTCCCACATTACTCAAATTGATCATTCATAGCCAAAAATACCAAAAATTCCAAAAATACCTCCCAATACCCTCCAAATACCCAAAATACCCCTCTTGACCCAAAAAATCCAAAAATTCAGAAAATTCCTAGAAAATTCCAAAAAATCCCACATATTCCCAATTTCATTTTGTTTAACTACACCATGTGCCAATTTTGTCAATTTACCCCACTTTTATCAAAACCCCCAATTTGACCCATTTTAACCCAAAGTAAACCCAATGTCAAACCAAACCTACCCAATTGACCCAAATTCTGGTCCAATTCAATTCTAAACTTCAATTCAACATTCCCAACACCAATTTAGACCAAATCCAAGTTCAATTTGATTGACATTTGGATCCAATTCCACTTTTGGCCTTAAAGCCCAATTTGGACCCATGACTCAAACCTAACCCAAACTCACCCAATTCAACTCCAATTAACCCTAAATCTTTTCTAAACCTTCCTTAACATCCCTACAAACAAAACACTAACATTATTTGCCCAAAATTTAGACCCAAACCCCACTCAAATTCAACCCAAAGCTAAAAGGCCCAATTTTGACCTAAACCCAAACTTAACCTAAATAAGCCCAAACCCCAAAATCAAAACCCAACCAAGGCCAAAACCTCTTTGAAACACTCCCATAAACATTTCCCAACACTTATTTTACATAAATTTCAACCCTAGCCCAACATTGGCACCAGTTAGCCCAATTTGACCTACATTGACCCATTCACCAAAGAGGTCCAAATCCAACCCAAACCTAGCCCAAATACTTCAAGTTTATTCCAAATCATTCATGAAACTTTCTTAAACTAAATTCAACACTCATGGGATCCAATCCTTTGTAAAATTTACATCCACCAATTTGTTTTCAAACCTAAAGGCCCACTTTCCTAAACCATTCTAAAAGCCCATTTCCACCAAATACAAAAGCCCAAAATTGGCCCTAAAGCCCACATGGCAATTTCTTTTCATCGTACCTTTAATTGATATCACCCCTAAGTTTCAAAATCATCATTAAACCATTCCAAATCAAGCTTCATACAAATTCCCATCAACTTACCAAAATTTCTAAAATCCATTTTCATGAAATTGACCAAGCTTTTCCCCAAGCCAAAGACAAGCCATGAAGCCATACATGAGCCCCATAGGAGCCATGAGAGCCATGGAATCCACTTTCCACCTCACCAAACCATTAATGGTAAGAGAGGGGATCTCTTTCTTAAACCCTTTTTAAGCCCTTTTTACCTTAAACATGATACACTCTAAACCATACTTTGCCACCTAATCCTTGATGTGGACTTCACTACCTTTGGTAGGTTGACTCACATGAGCCTCCCAGCCCAAAACCGGAGCTTGGAAGGGTGCACCAAACCCAAAATGGTGGGTTGATCCATTTGGACCCAAAATGAGCCTCTCCCCATACCCTTTGATTCAAACCCTTTACACATGTCCATGGCCAATTGACTCGCACAAGCCTCCACCCGACCCACTCGGACACCGAGGGTGACCCATGCCTGCCGGCCGACCGCACCGGGTCGCCGAAAATACCATGGCCGAGACCTCGGGAGGAGCCAAACTTTGGAATTCCACCTTCGTCGAGCCGCCCCATGCCCAATGGCCACCATGGTCGTTCTTCCCATGCCCGGAGCAGGCTCGATCCCAAGCCCTAACTCTCCCCGGGAGGCCCTCCATCCACCTCTATTTAAACCCGACCCCCTCACGGCCATGAGAGGAGAGTTGCACAAACCTTGCCGAAACTGCGCCAAAATTGTTCCAAACCCTACTCCATACTTAGAGCGAGTTGATCCCCAGTGTCAATTTGCCCTAATCCCCACCAACGAATCCAATTTCTCAACCGAAATTTCACCCAAAACCAGGACACTTTGCCACGGTGAGCCAATCCTCAAATTGATCGGTCCTACACCTTCACTGGACCAAGAGGAGAAGTTTCCCACCGAAAGCCCCATCTCCAGAGCCACCCGGTTGTTCCGGCCTCCCAAGCTTTGTGATCGGGCCGTGGTCACTTTCATAGCTAGGCAATTCACCAGACCAGGAGACTTCATCTGGAGCTTGCTGGGATCCAATCGAAGGTGACACAACCCTCAGATCAAAGCCACACTTCTCTGAGCAAAGGTATGGCCTCACTCTTCCTCCCGAGCTTCTGAACATTCTCCATTTTTATTGAGTCAATTTCATGCCACATAAACCGTATGGATGTGTTCGTCAAGTATCGAGTGAGATCTTAGGCCTAGAAGACGGACGGCTCTCGGGTAAGGACGCCTGGGGACGATGAACGGATGTCGTTCATTTAATACACGCGCGGACGGACGGCCAGGATCGCGCCGGATCAGGAGATGAAACGACACAGCGGGGCCCTGGAGCGCTGAGTCAGATGGCGGCGTTGAATAGGAGAGCGCCACGCAGCATTTCGGAGCTGCCGAGGTTGACGCGGCACCGCGTGGATAAATAGAAAATTATGGTATTTTTCTATTTATTTAATTCCCTAAACTTCAAAAATCCATAACTTTGTGTAGGAAAATCAGAATAATAAAATAAAAATACCCTCTTGCTCAGTGAATAGAGGAGAATAATGTGGAAAAGAAATTATTTAATTTTATCAAGTATTTTATTTTTAATGATTTATTTCCCTTCTGCATTGTTTTAATTCTCCATGCATATAGGAAATTCATCATGGCATGCGACCATAGGACTTTTGAAGCCTCTGAATTTGGGAACATTCCCTGAATTTTCCAAAGTCGAGGCCATCCCTATGAGAAGTTATTGATTTTTCAAATTCATGTTACTGTTTTGAGTATTTTAATTCCAATAATTAGCATGTTGTGAAATAAATTCTAGGAAAATTTGGTGATGTTTCTTATGACCAGAGGACCCTAGGAAAAATAGGTTTTGAGTTCATTCATTTAAAATAACCCTAATTGGCTTAAACACCCAAAATAGATCCCTAATTAATTAGAGTTAACCATACATCAAATTGACTTGAAATCAATCCTCCACTGACCTTTAAGATTAGAGGAGATCACAATAAAAATTTGAGGTCAATTGGACTTGGTTAGCCCTACTAAATGGGTTGATTAAGCCATTTAGTCAATTTGAACTTTAAAAATTCATAACTTTTAAAATGCTTTTCAAAAATTCACCAAATTAGTTTTGGAGCCTCTCTGATATCAGGGGAATTTAAGAAAATTAAAATTTCAATTTTCTAAAAAAGTTGATTTTTTGGTATTATTTTAATATTTTAATAATTAAAAAATAATAAAAATCACAAAAATAATAAAATTCACTAAAATGTCACATTTTGAATTTTAATCACTTAGGAACAAACCCCATATTTTTTTTAGGTTTATTTAATGAGATATTAAATTTTAAAGCCCTAAGATAATTTTAAAATTAAAAATATATATATTTCTAGTATTTCCACTAAAATAATTCTAATAAATCATAGAAAAATCAGAAAATTGTAAAAATTGATTCTCTGATTTCCTTTATATCAGAGAGATTTTTGAAAAATATAAAATTTATTTTTCAACCTTTATTTTATTTTGAAATTAATTAATACTCCAAAATTTAAAATAATTATAATAAAAATAATATAATTTAAAAAATCACCAAAATTGGTCCAAGTGGTCCTCTAGTCATTAGGAATGTCCCATAATTTTCTTAAGGACAGAAACTTTCCCTTGGTCATATTATTAAATTTTCCATGGAAATTCCTATTTTCCACCAAAAATAATTACATAAATAAATTAAATACAGAAAAATCACATTTTCTCCTCTCATGTCTTTATTGGCATATGATTGAAGTCACATAAAAATTTCAAGCTCATTTAAGCTCAATTTAGTGAGTTATGAAATTATTAAGCTTGAAGGGCAAAATGGTAATTAAAATTTGAACCCTTAATTAAAACTTTAGGTTTAATAAAAATTAACAAGTAAAATATTTGATCTTGATCTGATTTGGATGATTGAAATTTAAATAATTAAAGGGTAGAAACCTATTAAATAATTTAAAATAATTGAAATAAACCTTAATTAAATAATTGATTAAATTTGGAAGAATAATAAAATTGGAATTATTAAATAGGGATATTATTAGGAAGAGATTTATTCTTTAATTTAAAAATCCCTAAATTAATCATCTCAATAATATTTAATCCCCAATTAAAATGATAATTCAAATTTAAGTTTTAAAATGTTAAAGGACTTAATCATTAAAATTAAATTAAAAGTCAAATTATTAAACTCTTTTTTAAATTTTCAATTAAATTAAAATTAAAAAATAAAATTAAATTAAAGATTAAATTAAATTAAATCAAACAAATTAAATTAATTTAAATTAAATCAAATAAATTAAATTAAATTGAACAAATTAAATTAAATTGAATTAAATTTAATTAAGATTAAATTAAATTGATTAAATAAAATTAAATTAAAAAAATAATTAAATTAAATTAAATTAAATTAAATGATATTAAATTAAATGATATTAAATTAAATTAAATTAAATTAAATTAAATCATATTAAATTAAATTAAATTAAATTAAATTAAATTAAAATAAAAAAAAACAAAATAAAGTTAGAATTAAAATTAATTTAAATCAAATTAAATTAAATTAAAATTGAAGCTAAACCAAATTAAATTAAATTAAAGTTAAATTAAATTGAATTAAATGACATCACCTAAAGAAATTAAATATAAAGCAACTTGAACACTATTCCAAATTTAAATCCGATAACTGAAATTAAATTAAATCACAAATCATTTGAAAATAAGTTTGCCCTCGAAAGCTTTGGTTATCATAACTCTTAAACAGAACATTAAATGAAATGTTACTTCACTTATAGGATATTCAAATGTCCTAGTTCACTGAGCAAGATAACAAAACTTGAATTCTCGGACGATTAATTCATTTGTATAATTAAATTCATTTGGACTTAAAACAATTCTAGCAATATTGAAAAGATGTTTAAGATTCTTCTTAAGCACTTCCTCGATATGATAGGATACTTATAAGAACAATTGAACTTAATTATTCTTTGATGAAGAAAATCGTCCTCGAAACCAAAACACAAGAACCTAGACGTCATAGGAAATGACTAGCTATAGGATTAGGAACTTGGTAGAAAACCATAACCCTTCCCTTAGCTTTACCTAGGAACTTGCTTAAATATTCTAATTGTGTTTTAAGTGCAGCTTGGGATGACGGGAAGACCCTCCATGTACGCTTTTATTTTATTGCAAATTTACATTATTGCAATTTCTTTAATCGCATTGCATTTACTTTTTCTTGCATGATAAACAACTGTTGCATGAAAACCCACACCTTTAGGATAGTCCCTAAAACTGAAACCAAAACTAAGTTAAAAGTCATTACAAGATAAAATTCACCGCCACAACATTTCAAAATATAAAACAACTCAAAATTTAATCACAAACAGAACACAAAACTACAATTACAACTAAATTAAAACGTCTTGTTGGATGATAGGGAATACCTCGGATGATGTAACCTACATGTTGCTAACGAGATTTCCCACGGTCTAAATGAAAGTGTGGAACTCATTCAGTTGAGTTTAGCAAATTCATATGGACTAAGTGAATCCGATAAAAATAACGATGCCGGAAGGATGGAACCATGGGATCTTAACCGGTGTCGTTATAATCAAATTTAAAATTTGTTTTAATTAAAATGTTAAAAACAGTTGGAAATTAAGATTTTTCTCTAAACCAAAACACTTTCTTCATCTCTTGATTTATGACTTCTAAAACTAAACCTCTGCAACAATAAGGAGCTCGGGGCATGGTGGGCAGCACGGCAATCGTCATCAGCAAAACCTGAGTCTACTTCAGCAAAACTTTCTTAGAATTAAACAACCAAGCCATAGGACTTCGAGGTAGTTTGCCTAGTGCAACATAAATCCTCGACCTTTTGTTAGGCATTTGCATGATCATGTCATGTAAATTAAGCCCTAACCGGTCTTAGGACTCCGAGGTAGTCGTTTAGTACGACATAAACCCTCATATCTTCTAGGCTATTTGTATGATTCTATCATATAAATATAAGTCCTAATTAATCAAAATTGGCAAGATCAAAACATTAAATAAATATTAGGGCTTTCCTAAATCCAAGCCAAACAATAGGATGGACGGGGAATTACTGAAGTTCGCTTCGAATCTGTAATTTCTCCTACTTTTCTTCCTTTGAATTCCCAAAATAAAATCTTCCAAATTTGATTCTTTCCCCATTGAAATTCTAAAATTCAATCCCTTGAAAACTTAAACTTTAAAATTCTTGAGAGCAGAACCACTGATTATTATCGAGAGTTTTCTTAGGTGATTCCCGTCACTTAAGATGTAATTAACTATAGGGGCTTGCCCTTATAGGGAATTTTAAAGAACCCAGGTAATATAAACCCTGTTTAATGCTTTCATATTAAGAAGGGGAATTTGTCGGCTTATAAAATTGGTTCGCAGACCAAACGGATGTCACAAATCTTCTAGTTTATTTAATCGAGCCCCACCATCAAGCAGTGTGTCTATCCTTAGGGATAGATACACGGTTTGTGGTGCGGTGCTCGTTTATATAAACTATTTGGAATGTGAGATTGGTTTGATTTCATATCTTAAAAATCTTCAAATTTAAAATTATTTTTAAAATCAAATACTACTTTTCAAATTATTTATTTAAATTAAATTAAAAATTCGCCGCACAATTTCTGTTAGGCGACCCCCTTTTCAAAATAAAACACACAACCTAAAAATAATACCGAGATTCGTTTGTGGGGATGTTAAGGAAGGTTTAGAAAAGGTTTGGGGTTAATTGGAGTTGAATTGGGTTAGTTTGGGCTAAGTTTGGGTCATGGGTCCAAATTGGGCTTTAAGGTCAAAAGTTAAATTGGGTTCAAATGCCAATCAAATTGGACTTGTATTTGGTCTAGATTGCTGTTGGGGATTTTGAATTGAAGTTTAGAATTGAATTGGACCAGAATTTGGGTCAATTGAGTAGGTTTGGTTTGATATTGGGTTCATTTTGTGTTAAAATGGGTCAAATTGGGGATTTTGACAAAAGTGGGGTAAATTGACAAAATTGGCCCATGGTGTAGTTGAACAAAATGAAATTGGAAATATTTGAGATTTTCTGAAATTTTCTGGGAATTTTCTGAATTTTTGGATTTTTGGGTCAAGAGGGGCATTTTGGGTATTTGGAGGGTATTGGGAGTATTTTTTGGAATTTTGGGTATTTTTGGATATGAATGATCAATTTGAGTAATGTTGGAATGTTTGGGATTGATTTTGAGGAATTTTGGGTATTTGGAGATTTTTTTTGAAAAATTTGGGTAATTTCAAGGGTTTTGGGTAGGCTAGGCGGGTGTAGGGTCCCGGGGGTCAAAAATTGAAAATTTAGAAAATTGAAGATTGGGTAAATGTAAGTGGAATGAAATCATTTTGGTTGAGCCATGAAGCCATATCAAGCCCACATGAGTCATGAAGGGACTCATTTGAGGCATTCACTATATTGTTCCTAACCCTCTTAGCCAAGGGCTTAGGGGTTAAGGATCATCCATGTGAATCACCTTCATGAGTCAGGAGGTCAAGTTGGGTATGGGTGTGGTTTTAGGAGGTGTGTGAAAGTTTAGTGTATAAGTGTAGTGTGTGTGTAAGTCGGCCCTCACTGAGACCAGGGCCACCTGGGCGGTCCTAAGGCCAAAGAGCCTATACGAACTCATCCTTTAAACTTCCACATTTGATTTCAACCCTCTAGGTGATTAGGGGTCTACAATCAAGTTTATGGAGTTTGCAGAGAGTTTAAGAAGTGGTTTGAAATTCTAAAGGGTGGGTTCCACTTCTAGTCCTCTAAGATAGTCAAAGGAAAAGCCTAAGGCTAGATCCTAAGTACTAAAGAGAGAAGAGAAAACCTCATCAAAAATGAGGGCAACATTTTCATGTACATTTTAATACCTATTTTTTATGATATTGCACTTTAATGGAAGGTATTTGTGTGTTTTTCTTTCAGGTACACTTAAATGGACCAAATATCTCAAAAGGAGTGAAAAAAGATCAAGTTTGGAGCAAAAATGAAGAAGGTGTTAAAATTAACTGGGGTGCCTAAGCGCCCAAATATGATGCTTAAGTGCTAGCAGACAGAGAAGGCCGCGCCTAAGTGCTAAAACTCTGCGCTTAAGCACCAGTTAGTTACTTTACAGAATTAATGAATTTTTTGTGAATTTTGAAGAGGTGTTTGAAGCATCATTTGGTACTAACGTGGATAACCGATCAAGGATGCCAAAAGACATTCCAATTTCACTTGAAATGATGCATCTCTTGGGTAGATTCATTGAATATAGACACATTTTAAAGAGACACCAAGGCACCTTTTGAGAAAGTATAAAAGAAAGGAGTTTTTAGAGTAAAAGAGGGCTGTAGGAAAGAAGAATTAGTGTGTTTTTAGTGAGTAGTTAAAGTAAGAAGTTGTATGAATCTGACATAGGGGTTTCTTCACACTTTTCTCATTCCCAGTGAAAGAGAAGGTGTGTAAGGATTCCCAAATAAAAATCCATCATTATAGAGAGATTTAAACCCTCTTGGGTTGGGTGACTAGTCCAAAGGAGTCTTGTAAGAGAAATGAAGAGACTCAAAGGAACTTTACGAGTTCGTTGGAGAGGAACTTGAGATAAGTTTTATCTTTGTACTTCATTTAGTTTTAATTGAGACTTCTTGTGTTTTTTACATGGTTTCTACTTTTAAAAATACTTGTTGTTGTGTTTTCTCCATGCATTCTGAGTAATCTTCTTTATCTTATTCCTTAAAATGAAAAGTAATTAAGTGTTGGATGGAAGTATTGATCCTTAATGTTAGAAATTGTGATTAATTTAATCCTTGTACTTAATTTACTTCTTGTTTTAGCCAATTAAAATGTTAACATTTAATGTGAGAACTTGTAAGATCATAGTAGGTATTGTCTTAATCAACAATAGGTAGAAATCACATGAGATTATATGGATGAGAAAGTAATTCAAAAATTTTTGGGCAAATAAATAATGAAATATACTCTGATGGGTATAGAATTAGAGACTTTAGTGTGACAGACTAAAGCCCCTAATTTGGTTTAATATTTAGGATTTTATGTGAGATGTTAGCCCCCAGGTGGAGGAAAAGAAGGGAACTTTAGAGTGAGAGCTAGTATTTTTCTTACCTAACCTATCTTTAAAACTATCCAAACATTAAATTAGCGAATGTTCTTTATAGCATCTCTAATAAGGGTAAGGAATAAAATTGCTTCTATTTGACACAGAACATTTTGAATACTTCCGCATCAGAAATCATAAACTTATTACTCATTCATGATAAGGAAAAATATATTTTCATCTATACTTCTTTAATCTTACAAAAATCTCATTATAGTCAGTAAGTTGTTTACTTCATAATTTATGAAAATACAAAAAAAAAAGATTGACATTTCAAAGTTTACCATTATCTGGAACTGTTTAAGTAGGTGCCTTTTTCTAAATAGAATTTGTGATCTTAAAACCTTTTATCTTTTAAATTTCTAAAAATTTTCCCCATGGGATCAATATTTTGGGGTTTAATCAAAAATTTATATATTACTTGATAATGATACGTATACTTGCGTAGAATCTTTAAATTTAAATATCACTGTTGCATTCTTATTTACATCGAAATCAAGTTTTTTTGGTGCCATTGTAAAGAAGGAAATTTTATTTTTAAAAAATAAGTATAATCTGATTACCACAAGTATAAATATACCAGTATTTTTCTGGTAGTAAAAAAAAATAGGGATCAAATGCCTATGTCCTAGTTAGGCTAGGTTTAAACATAACTTAAATCCTTAAAAATCCTAATTAGGCATAATCATTTTCTTAAACCTTAATTACATTATTTTTAAGTTAAACTAAATCCTAATTAAGTCTAACCACTATTAGGCCTAATTAGCCTTCTTAAACCTTAATTACTTTAGGTTTAAGACAAATTAAACCCTAATGAAGTCAAATCCCAATTAGACCTGATTAATCCTCCTTAAAATTTAATTACGTTAGGTTTAACACAAATTAAATCCTAATTAGGTTTGATCCCAATTAGACCTAATTAATCTTCTTAAAACTTAATTACATTTAGTTTAAGACAAACTAAACCCTAATTTTTTATTAATCCCTATTAGGCTTAATTAATCCTCTTAAACCTTAATTACATTAGGTTTAAAATAAACTAAAAAATAATTAGGTCAAATCCCTATTAGGCCTAATTATTCTCCTTACATATTAATTACATTTGGTTTAAGCCAAACTAAACCCTATTTAGGCCTAGTCCTTTTTAGGCTTAATTAATCCTTAGGTTTAAGTTAAACTAAACCCTAATTAGGTCTAACCCCTATTAGGCCTAATTAATTTCTTTAAACCTTATTTACATTAATTTTATGCCAAAATAAATTATAATTAGGTCTAACCCCAAATAGACCTAGTTAATCTAATTAAACATTACTTACTTTATGTGTAATTAATTCTAAACCATAATTAGGTCTAACCCTACTTAGACCTAATTAATTTAATTAAAGCTTACTTACATTAGGTTTTATTATCCTGAAACTATAATTAGGTCTAATCCTAATTAGACCTAATCAGTCTAATAAACTTACTTACATTAGGTTTAATTAATCGTAAACTACAATTTGGTCTTACCCCAATTAGACCTAATTAATTTAATTAAACCTTACATATATTAGGTTTAATTAACCCTATACTATAATTAGATCTAACCCTAATTACACCTAATTAATATAATTAAACCTTACTTACATTAGGTTTAATTAACCCCACACTATAATTAGGTCTAACCCTAATTAGACCTAATTAAACCTTACTAACATTAGGTTTAATTAACTTTAAACCATAATTAGTTCTGACCCTAGTTAGACCTAATTAATTGAACCTTATTTTTATTAGGTTTAATTATCCCTAAACCATAATTAGTTTTAACCCTAATTATACCTAATTAATTTAATTAAACCTTACTTACCATAGTTTTAATTAACCCTAACATATAATTAGTTCTAACCTTATTTTAGACCTAATTAATCTAATTAAACCTTACTTACATTAGGTTTAGTTAACTTTAAACTATAATTAGTTCTAACCCTGATTAGACCTAATTAAGATAAATAACCTTACTAACATTAAGTTTAATTAACCCTAAACCATAATTAGTTATAACCCTAATTAGACCTAATTAATTTAATTAAACCTTACTTACCTTAGTTTTATTTAACCCTAAAATATAATTAGTTTTAAACTTATTTTAAACCTAATTAATTTAATTAAACATTTTGTTGACCTCATTTTTGATGAGGTCTTCTCTTCTTCTATTTAGTACTTAGGATCTAGCCTTAGGCTTTTCCTTTGACTATCTTAGAGGACTAGAATTGGGATCCACCATCTAGAATTTCAAACCACTTCTTAACTCCCTGCAAACTCCACAAGCTTGATCGTAGACCCCTAATCACTAGAGGGTTGAAATCGAAATGTGGAAGTTTAAAGGATGAGTTCCTATGGGACCTTTTGGCCTTAGGACCGCTTACAGGTGGCACTGGTGCGGTGAGAGGGCTGACTTACACACACACTACACTCATACACTACACTTTCACACACCTCCTAAAACCACACCCATACCTAACTTGACCTCACGACTCATGTAGGTGATTCGCATGGATGGTCCTTAACCCCTAAGCCCTTGGCAAGAGGGTTAGGAACAACATAGTGAATGCCTCGAATGAGTCTCTTCATGGCTCATGTGGGCTTGATGTGGCTTCATGGCTCAACCAAAATGACTTCATTACACTCAAATTTACCGATCTTCGATTTTCCAAATTTCCGATTTTTGACCCCCCGGGACCCTACACCCGCCTAACTTATCCAAAACCCTAGAAATCCTCCAAAAATCATCTAAATTACCCAAAATTCCTCAAAATCAATCCCAAGCAGTCCCACATCACTCAAACTGATCATCCATACCCAAAAATACCAAAAATTCCAAAAATACCTCCCAATACCCTCCAAATACCCCTCTTGACCCAAAAATCCAAAAATTCAGAAAATTCCTAGAAAATTCCAGAAAATCCCAAATATTCTCAATTTCATTTTGTTCAACTATACCATGGGCCAATTTTGTCCATTTACCCTACTTTTGTCAAAACCCCGATTTGACCATTGTAACCCTAAGTGAACCCGATGTCGAACCAAACCTATCAATTGACCCAAATTCTGGTCCAATTCAATTCTAAACTTCAATTCAACATTCCCAACACCAATCTAGACCAAATATAAGTCCAATTTGATTGACATTTGGATCCAATTTCACTTTTGGCCTTAAAGCCCAATTTGGACCCATGACCCAAACCTAACCCAAACTCACCCAATTCAACTCCAATTAACCCCAAATCTTTTCTAAATCTTCCTTAGCATCCCCACAAGCAAAAGACTAACATGATTTGCCCAAAATTTGGACCCAAACCCCACTCAAATTCAACCCAAAGCTAAAAGGCCCAATTTTGACCTAAACCCAAACCTAACCCAGAATGAGCCCAAACCCCAAAATCAAAGCCCAAACAAAGTCAAAACCTCTTTGAAACACTCCCATAAACATTTCTCAACATTGATTTTACATCAATTTCAACCCTAGCCCAACATTGGCCCAACTTGGCCCACTTGGACCTATATTGGCCCATTCACCAAAGAGCCCAAATCCAACCCAATTCAAACCCAAATCACCCCCAATTTGCTTCAAGTCACTCATGACACATCCATGAGCTAAACCCAACAATTATTTAGCCCAAGCCTTTACCAAAATTTCATCCCAAAATCCATTTTAAAATTCAAAAGCCCACTTTCCTAAACCATCTTAAAAGCCCATCTAAAACCATTTCAAAAAGCCCAAAATCTACCCTAAAGCCCACATGACATCTCCACTTGCCATCCACTTAATAAAAGCCATTCCCTAAGTCCTAAATTCATCATCAAATCATTCCAAATCAAGTTTCATACAAATTTCCATCAAATTACCAAAAATTCCTAAAATCCATTTTCATGAAATTGATCAAACTTTTTGCCAAGCTAAAGGTGAGCCATGAAGCCATGCATGAGCCACATGTGAGCCATGAGAGCCTTGGACACTCCACCATGCCATATTGGGTAAGAAGAGGGAGGGATTTCCTTAATCCCTAAAGCTCATTAGCCTTAATCATGTTTCACACTAAACTTAAATTTAATCCGAATATATTTGGATGGAGACTTCTCCATGCCAAACCAGCTGATCCCTTTGATTCCCCACGGCATCCAAAGCCACCTTGAGGGGTGCACCAAGCCCGAATGGGTGGGTTGACCCATTTAGACTCAAAACTAGCCATGCCCCATTCCACTTTGGATCAAAGCCTTTACACATGGCATTTGCCGATTGCTTGCACCAAGTCCCGGCCACGACCCACGACCTTGAGGGTGACCCATGCACGGCCGGCCGGCCACCGGGCCACAGGAAAACACCATGGCCGAGAGCTCGCATGTGAGCCAACTTTGGAATTCTCCCTTGCTGAGGCTGCCCCATCCCTAGTGGCCATTGTGGCCGATTCGCCCTTGACCTAAGC
Organism: Papilionanthe hookeriana x Papilionanthe teres; assembly: GCA_022702705.1. NCBI lineage: Eukaryota > Viridiplantae > Streptophyta > Magnoliopsida > Asparagales > Orchidaceae > Papilionanthe > Papilionanthe hookeriana x Papilionanthe teres. Next base: position 54,728,223 of record CM040431.1, read on the forward strand.
GAGCTGATCCCAAGCCACTAACTCTCCACTGGGAGGCCCTCCACCCTCTCTATTTAAACACCACCCCTCTCGGCCATGAGAGGTGCTGAAAACAAACCTTAAGGAAACTCTGCCAAAATTGTTCCAGACTACTCCCCATACACAGAGCACTTGATCCCCACTGAAATCCCCCTGCCATTTCTTCTCTGTGAGCTCAATTTCAGAGTTGAAATCCAAGCCCAAAACCAGGACACTTCTCCACGGTGAGCCAATCCCCAAATTGATTGGTTCTACACCTTCACCGGACGAAGGAAGGTGTCCACCGACAAAAGCCCCATCTCCGAGGCCACCCGATTGCTCCGACCTCTAAGCTTTGTGATCGGTTGTGGTCGAAATCCTACCTGGGCGATTCACCGGACCGGGAGACTTCATGCGGAGCTTGCCGGGATCCGATCGAAGGTGCAACAACCCTCGGATCGAAGCCACACTTCTGCGAGCAAAGGTAAGGCCTCACTCTTCTTCCCGAGCTTCGAACATTCTCCATTTCTATTGCGTAAATTTCATCCCACATAAACCGTATGGATGTGTTCGTCTTCTCAAGATGAATCCATAGAGCATAAGAACATGAAAATCCATTGAGTATCGAGTGAGATCTTAGGGATTTAGTGTGGACGGCTCTCGGGTGAGGACGCTCGGGGACGATGAATGGATGACGTCCATTCAATACACGCGCGGACGGACAGCTCAGATGGTGTCGGACCAGGAGACGGTACGAGAACCGCGAGGCCCGGGCTGCTGACTCAAGCGGCAGCGTCGAATGGGAGCGCGACGCGTGTGCGTTCGGAGATGCCGAGGATGACGTGGCGTCGCGTGGATAAATAGAAAATTAGGGGTATTTTCTATTTATTTAATTCCCTAAACTTCAAATATTCATAACTTTGTGTAGGAAAATCATAAAAATAAAATAAAAATACCCTCTTGCTCGGTGAACAGAGGAGAATAATGTGGAAAAGAAATTATTTAATTTCATCAAGTATTTTATTTTTAATAATTTATTTACTCTCTGCATATTTTTAATTCTCCATGCATGTATACAATTAACCATGGCATGAGACCATAGGTCTTTTGAAGCCTCTGAATTTGGGGACATTCCTTGAATTTTCCAAAGTCAGAGGCCATCCCTATGAAAAGTTATTGATTTTTCAAATTCATGTTACTGTTTTGAGTATTTTAATTCCAATAAATAGCATGTTGTGAAATAAATTCTAGAAAAATTTGGTAATGTTCCTTATGACCGAGAGGACACTAGGAAAAATAGGTTTTGAGTTAGTTCATTTAAAACAACCCTAATTGGCTTAAACACCCAAAATGGGTCTCTAATTAATTAGAGCTAACCATACATCAAATTGACTTGAAATCAATTCTCCACTGACCTTTAGGATTAGAGGAACCCACCATAAAAATTTGAGATCAATTGGACTTGGTTAGCCCTACTAAATGGGTTGATTAAGCCACTTAGTCATTTTAAACTTTAAAAAATTCATAACTTTCAAAATATCTTTCAAAAATTCACTAGATTGGTTTTGGAGCCTCTCTGATATTAGGGGAATTTAAGAAAATTAAATTTTCAATTTTCTAAAAAAGTTGATTTTTTTAATATTATTTTAATATTTTAATAATTAAAAAATAATAAAAATCACAAAAATAATAAAATTCACCAAAATGTCACATTTTGAATTTTAATCACTTAGGAACAAACCCCATATTTTTCTTAGTTCTATTTAGTGAGATATTAAATTTTAAAGCTCTAGGGTAATTTTAAAATTAAAAAAATGTATTTTCTAGCATTTTCACTAAAATAATTATAATAAATCATAGAAAAATCAGAAAATTGCAAAATTTGATTCTCTGATTTCCTTGATATTAGAAAGATTTTTGAAAAATATAAAATTCATTTTTCAACATTTATTTTATTTTTAAATTAATTAACACTCCAAAATTTAAAATAATTATAATAAAAATAATATAATTCAAAAAATCACCAAAATTGGTCCAAGTGGTCCTTTGGTCATTAGGAATGTCTCCTAATTTTCTTAAGGATAGAAACTTTCCCTTGGTCATGTTATTAAATTTTCCTTGGAAATCTCTATTTTCTACCAAAAATAATTATATAAATAAATTAAATACAGAAAAATCACATTTTCTCCTCTCATGTCTTTATTGACATATGAGTGAAGTCACAAAAAATTTCAAGTTCATTTGAGTTCAATTTAGTGAGTTATGAAATTATTAAGCTTAAAGGGTAAAGTGGTAATTAAAATTTTAACCCTTAATTAAAACTTTAGGTTTAATAAAATTAACAAGTAAAATATTTGATCCTAATCTGATTTAGATGATTGAAATTTAAATAATTAAAGTGTAGAAACCCATTGAGCAATTTAAAATGATTAAACCCTAATTAAATAATTGATTAAATTTGGAAGAATAATAAAATTGGAATTATTAAAATAGGGATATTATTAGGAAGAGATTTATTCTTTAATTTAAAAATCCCTAAATTAATCATCTCATTAATATTTAATTCTTAGTTAAAATGATAATGCAAATTTAAGGTTTAAAATATTAAAAGACTTAATCATTAAAGTAAAGTTAAATTATTAAACTCTTTTAAAATTTCAATCAAATTTAAATTAAAATTTAAATTAAATTAAATTAAATTAAATTAAATTAAATCAGATTAAATTAAATTAAAGATTAATTAAATTAAATTAAATTAAATTAAATAAATTAAATTAAAATTAAATTAAATTAAATTAAATGAATTAAAATTAAATTAAATTAAATTAAATTAAATTAAATTAAATTAAATCAAATTAAATTAAAATTAAATCAAATCAAATTAATTTAATGTAACATCAAATCAAACTAAATTGAATTAAATTGAATTAAATTAAATTAAAACTCAATTAAATTAAATTAAATTAAATTAAGTTGAATTAAATATAACATCACCAAAGACATAAAGAATTCAAAATAAATCTAAAATAACATGAACATTATTCTAAATTTAAACCCATTAATTGAAATTAAACTAAATCACAAACCATTTGAACACCAATTTGCCCTCGAGAACTTTTATTATCATAACTCCTAAATAGAACATTAAATGAAATGTTACTTCACTTGTAGGATATTCAAATGTCCTAGTTCACTGAGTAAGATAATAACAAAACTTGAGATTCTTGGACGATTAATTCATTTGTATAATTAAATTCATTTGGACTTAAAACAATTCTAGCAATATTGAAAAGATGTTTAAGATTATTCTTAAACACTTTCTCAATATGATAGGATGTTTATAAGAACAATTGAATTTAATTGTTCTTTGATGAAGAAAATCGTCTTGAACAAAAACACGAGGAATCTAGACGTCATAGGAAATGACTAGGCTATAGGATTAGGAATTTGGTAGAAAACCATAACCCTTACCTTAGCTTTACCTAGGAACTTGCTTAAATATTCTAATTGTGTTTTAAGTGCGGCTTGGGATGACGGGAAGACCCTCCAGAGTACGCTTTTATTTTATTGCGATTTACTTTCTTGCAATTTACATTATTGCAATTTCATTAATCGCATCGCACTTACTTTTCTTGCATGATAAACAAGCTGTTGCATGAAAACCCACACCTTTAGGATAGTCCCTAAAATTGAAACCAAAACTAAGTTAAAAGTTATTGCAAGATAAAATTCACCGCCACAACATTTCAAAATATAAAACAACTCGAAATTTAATCACAAACAAAACACAAAACTACAATTACAACTAAATTAAAACGTCTTGTTGGATGATCGGGAATACCTCGGATGATGTAACCTACGTGTTGCTAACGGGATTTCCCACGGTCTAAATGAAAGTGTGGAACTCATTCAGTTGAGTTTAGCAAATTCATCTGGACTAAGTGAATCCGAAAAAAATAATGATGCCGGAAGGATGGAACCGTGGGATATTAACTGATGTCCTTATAATCAACTTTAAGATTTGTTTTAATTAAAACGTAAAAAAAATACTTGGAAATTAAGATTTTCTCTAAACCAAAATACTTTTCTCATCCCCTGATTTATGACTTCTAAAACTAAACCTCTGCAACAACAACGAGCTCGGAGCATGGTGGGCAGCACGGCCATCGTCATCAGCAAAACCTGAGTCTACTTCGACAAAATTTTCCTAGAATTAAATAACAAAGCCATAGGACTTCGAGGTAGTTTGCACTAGTGCAACATAAATCCTCGACTCTTCGTTAGGCATTTGCATAGCAAATTAAGCTCTAACCGGTCTTAGGATTCCGAGGTAGTCGTACGATACGACATAAACCCTCATACCTTCGAGATTTATTTGTATGATTCTGTCATATAAATATAAGTCCTAATTAATTAAAATTGGCAAGATCAAAACATTAAATAAATATTAGGACTTTCCTAAACTCAAGCCAAACAATAGGATAGTCGGGAAATTACCGAAGTTCACTTCGAATTTGTGATTTCTCCTACTTTTCTTCCTTTGAATTCCCAAAACAAAATGTTCCAAATTTGATCCATTCCCTATTGAAATTCCAAAATTCAATCCTTTGAAAACTTAAACTTTGAAATTCTTGAGAGCAGAATTATTGATTATTATCGAGAGTTTTCTTAGGTGATTCCCGTCACTTAAGATGTAATTAACTATAGGGGCTTGCCCTTATAGGGAATTTTAAAGAACCCAGGTAATATAAACCATGTTTAATGCTTTCATATTAAGCGGGGAATTTGTCGGCTTATAAAATTGGTTCGCGGACCAAACGGATGTCACAAATCTTCTAGTTTATTTAATTGAGCCCCACCGATCGATGCGGTGTGTCTATCCTTAGGGATAGATACACGGTTTGTGGTGCGGTGCTCGTTTATATAAACTATTTGGGATGTGAGATCGGTTTAATCTCATATCTTAAAACCTTCAAATTTAAAATTATTTTCAAAATCAAATACTACTTATCAAAATTATTTTTTTAAATTAAATTAAAAATTCACCGACAACTTCTGTTAGGCGACCCCCTTTTCAAAATAAAACACACAACCTAAAAATATGCCGACAACTTCTGGCGACTCCGCTGGGGACAATTCCTCTCTCCATTATAATCAGATAATTCTGCTTTCAAAAATTGGTAGTGTATCCATGTCCATAATGGGTCAAACTACCCTTCTTTCCGTTGGGATGCTATGTTCATTTCTACCGTGAACAAGTATAGCCAACATTCTCTCGGATTTAGGAGCCACTTGTCTCAGACACCCCTAAACAGAGAGGTTCCGAGATCCTTTTACCTCATTTCGAGGTGGGGTGGACCCCAATAGGTGTTAGTTTAGGAGTGATCCTTCGAGTCGAGAAGTCTTGCATAAGACCTTCTTTTTCTTTCTAACTCCGAATCGGATTCCTTACTTTCTCTACACCTTTGAACATTCCGTTCTAAATAAACAAATCCTTTAATAAATGATTCTTTTAACAAATGATTCCTTCTTATAAATACATGAACAAGAATGAGTTCGGACTCTTTTCAATTCCTTTCTTTTCGTCCTAAAGAAAAGAAGCATAACTTAGGATCGACAACCAGAATCTACCCTGCGAAATGGAAGCCCCAAAGCTGATCTTCTCCATCACCAATGGACTGGACTTCGTTGTCTATAAGGATGAGCTGCCCGACAATGGGATCATCCGGTTTGGACAAGGATTCGAAAACACGAATGTCAAGATCACCGACGTTTCCCTTTTCGCACTGACGAACAAGGTATCTGAAGCTAAGAAGCTGCTGATTGAGTTCAACCTTAGGTCAACCCGAGAGTTTCCTCCCCGCAAAAGATCACGGCCGAGAGGAGTACTGCTCGTCCGCGAGAGGACTGTTCTTACTACCCCACCGGTCTAGTTGTTTCGCACCTACCCCGACTTCGCCAAATTAAAGGGGAAAGAAATCCGGAATTATGGTGAACACATTACCGTGGAGGGTACGAGACCTTCCTGTGAGACCTTCGTTTTTGAAATCGGGTCCGACTCAAGAATTCCATCACTAACAAGGACCCGAAGAAGAAACGAAGTAGAAGGATCGCTAGAGAAGCCGGAGACTGCTGAAATTGCTTTCTGGAGGAAATCCCGGAAGCTGCCGGAATATACACCGTCGCCCTGAATACATACCACTTTTGGGAGGAAGCGGGTTCCATCCCCTCTCGCGCCGCGAAAGATGAAGAAAATGTTCGCAAGATTCGTCGCCGCATTGCCTCAGCCCGCATATTACAACGATAGCCGCAAGAAAAGGACTAGAACTACACCGTTTGCTAGACTGCAAACTTTGATAGAGAAGTTAGCAAAGAAGGAAAAGTGCCCCGTATCGGAGATTCTACGAAGGATGGGGCGGGTGCCAGTCAAATCCCGTCTTGCACCCCGAGTAGAACCCGCCATCATGACGAGAAAAGCCAAGTAAAAGAATGAAGGCTAGTCCGCCTGTCGTCGTCTCGGGATTACGGATTAGGGAGGATACCACCTTCCGAGCATTTGGGTGACGGACCATGCGGTCCTAGACCTTCGCTCGCTAGAAGGATGGTATGGCGTCCCACTTCTGAGGCGATTAAGATTGAAACAACGGCCAGAAAGAAAGTCTCGCCAGGAGACTTGAATGCGAAGAAAGTGCTACTTGCGATAAAGGGGACTCGTGAGAAGGGGACCCGGCGGTATCGCATGACAACCGCGAGGACACACGGAAAAGCCCGCTAGAAGATGCCATGGAAAAGTTGAGGACCGATATCCGCCGATTAGCAAAAGAAAGAGAAGAGAAATTTGGAGACGAGATTGATTCATCGGAGTTCATGGACGACGAATATGCAGAAATCAGCATGGTCGAAACACGAGCTTCATCAGCTTCACAAGGTGCTCCTGCAACCGCAGAAAGAGAGGAGCCGGAGCTGATGAGAAGGCGGCTTCGGAGAAAGACGACACGATCGCCCAAATGGCGAAAAGGATGGAAAAGATGGCTGTAGCTCTAGCCACTCTCCAGAGTCAAGTGCAACCACAAAGAGAGACACCCCTAGAGGTCTGGTGACCTCATTTTTGATGAGGTCTTCTCTTCTTCTCTTTAGTACTTAGGATCTAGCCTTAGGCTTTTCCTTTGACTATCTTAGAGGACTAGAATTGGGACCCACCTTTTAGAAATTCAAACCACTTCTTAACTCCCTGCAAACTCCACAAACTTGACTCGTAGACCCCTAATCACCTAGAGGGTTGAAATCAAATGTGGAAGTTTAAAGGATGAGTTCCTATAGGACTCTTTGGCCTTAGGACTGCCCTGGGTGGCCTGGTCTGGTGAGGGGCTGACTTACACACACACTACACTTATACACTACACTTTCACACACTTCTTAAAACTACACCCATACCTAACTTGACCTCCTGACTCATGTAGGTGATTCACATGGATGGTCCTTAACCCCTGAGCCCTTGGCTAAGAGGGTTAGGAACAACATAGTGGATGTCTCAAATGAGTCCCTTCATGGCTCATGTGAGCTTGATATGGCTTCATGGCTCAACCAAATTGACTTCTTTCCACTTACATCTACCCAATCTTCAATTTCCCAAATTTTCAATTTTTGACCCCCGGGACCCTACACCCGCTTAACTTTACCCAAAACCATCGAAATTACCCAAATTTCTCAAAAATTTCCAAATTACCCAAAATTCTCTAAAATCATTCCCAAACATTTCCACATCACTTAAATTGATCATCCATACCCAAAAATACCAAAAATTCCAAGAATACCTCCCAATACCCTCCAAATACCCAAAATACCCCTCTTGACCCAAAAATCCAAAAATTCAGAAAATTCCCAGAAAATTCCAGAAAATCCCAAATATTCCCAATTTCATTTTGTCCAACTACACCATGGGCCAATTTTGTTAATTTACCCTACTTTTGTCAAAACCCCCAATTTGACCCATTTTAACCCAAAGTGAACCCAATGTCAAGCCTAGCCTACCCAATTGACCCAAATTCTGGTCCAATTCAGTTCTAAACTTCAATTCAACATTACCAACACCAATCTAGACCAAATCCAAGTCCAATTTGATTGACATTTGGATCCAATTTCACTTTTGGCCTTAAAGCCCAATTTGGACCCATGACCCAAACCTAACCCAAACTCACCCAATTCAACTCCAATTAACCCCAAACCTTTTCTAAATCTTCCTTAACATTCCCACAAATAAAACACTAACATGATTTGCCCAAAATTTAGACCCAAACCCCACTCAAATTCAACCCAAAGCTAAAAGGCCCATTTTTGACCTAAACCCAAACCTAACCCAAATGAGCCCAAACCCCAAAATCAAAGCCCAACCAAAGTCAAAACCTCTTTGAAACACTCCCATAAATATTTCTCAACATTAATTTTACATCAATTTCAACCCTAGCCCAACATTGGCGCAAGTTAGCCCAATTTGACCTACATAGGCCCGCTTACCAAATAAATCCAAATTCAAACCAATTCAACTCCAAATCACACCAAATTGACTCCAAGCCCTTCATAGAACATCCCTAAACCAATTATGACATTTATTTGACAAAGTTCTTCACAAAATCTTTACCCAAATGCTCATCCTAAAATCAAAAAGCCCATTTCCCTTAAACTTTCCTAAATCCAAGCCAAACAATAGGATAATCGGGAGATTACCGAAGTTCGCTTCGAATCTATAATTTCTCCTACTTTTCTTCCTTTGGATTCCCAAAACAAAATGTTCCAAATTTGATCCATTCCCTATTGAAATTCCAAACTTCAATCCTTTGAGAACTTAAACCTTGAAATTCTTGAGAGCAGAATTATTGATTATTATCGAGAGTTTTCTTAGGTGATTCCCGTCACTTAAGATGTAATTAACTATAGGGGCTTGCCCTTATAGGGAATTTTAAAGAACCCAGGTAATATAAACCTGTTTAATGCTTTCATATTAAGCAGGGGAATTTGTCGGCTTATAAAATTGGTTCATAGACCAAACAGATGTCACAAATCTTCTAGTTTATTTAATCAAGCCCCACCGTCGAAGCGGTGTGTCTATCCTTAAGGATAGATACACGGTTGTGGTGCGGTGCTCGTTTATATAAACTATTTGGGATGTGAGATCGGTTTAATCTCATATCTTAAAACCTTCAAATTTAAAATTATTTTCAAAATCAAATATTATTTTTTCAAATTATTTATTTAAATTAAATTAAAATTCGCCGACAATTTACGTAGGCGACCCCTCTTCAAAACACAACACACAACCCGAAAATAGTGCCGACAACTTCCGGCGACTCCGTGAGGAAAATTCCTCTCTCCATTATAATCAAATAATTCGCTTTCAAAAATCGGTAGTGTATCCATGTCCCTAATGGGTCAAACTACCCTTCTTTCCGTTGGAATACTATGTTCATTTCTACCTTGGACAAGTATAGCCAACATTCTCTCGGATTTAGGAACCACTTGTTTAGACATCCCTAAACGAGAGAGGTTCCGAGATCCTTTACCTCATTTACGAGGTGGGGTGGACCCCAATAGGTGTTAGTTTAGGAGTGATCCTTCGAGTCGAGAAGTCTTGCTTAAGACTTTCTTTTCCTTTCCAACTACGAATCGGATTCCTTACCTTCTCTACACCTTTGAACATTCCGTTCTAAATAAACAAACCCTCTAATAAGTGATTCTTTTAACAAATGATTCCTTCTTATAAATACATGAACAAGAATGAGTTCGGACTCTTTTCAATTCCTTTCTTTTCGTCCTAAAGAAAAGAAGCATAACTCGAGACCGACAACCGAATCTACCTGCAGAAATGGAAGCCCCGAAGCTGATTTTCTCCTTCACCAATGGACTGGACTTCGCTGTCTATAAGGATGAGCTGCCCGACAATGGGATCATCCAATTCGGACAAGGATTTGAAAACACGAATGTCAAGGTCACTGACGTCTCCCTCTTTGCAGCGACGAACAAGGTATACGAAGCCGAGGAGCCGTCGCTCGAGTTCGACCTTAGGTCGACCCGAGAGTTTCCTCCCTGCGAAGGATCCCGACTAGGAGAAGTACTGCCGTCCGCGGGAGGATCGTTCTTACTACCCCCACCGGTCTAGTTGTTTCTGCACCTACCCGACTTACGCCAAATCAAAGGGGAAAGAAATCCGGAACTATGGTAAACACCGTTACCGTGGAGGGTACGAGATCTTCTGTAAGACCTTCTGTTTTCGAAATTGGGTCCAGTTCAAAGATTTTGTCACTGACAAGGACCCAAAGAAGAAACAGAAGTAGAAGGATCGCCAGAGAAGCCAGAGCTGCTGAAATTGTTTTCTTGGAGGAAATCCCAGAACTGCCTAAATATACACCGCTACCAGAATATACACCGCTGCCTGACTACATACCACTTTTGGGAGGAAGCAGGTTCCATCCCCTCTCCGCCGCAGAGGATGAGGAGAATGTTCGCAAGATTGCTGCCACATTACCTCGGCCGCATATTACAACGATAGCCGCAAGAAAAGGACTAGAACTACACCGTTTGCTTCGATTGCAAACTTTGGTAGAAAAGTTAGCAAAGAAGGAAAACTGCCCGTATCGGAGATTCTACGAAGGATAGGGCGGGTGCCGATCGAATCCCGTCTTGGGACCCGAGTAGAACCCGCCGTCATGACGAGAAAAGCCAAGTAAAAGAATGAAGGCTAGTCCGCCCGTCGTAGTCTCGGGATTACGGATTAGGGAGGATACCACCTTCCGGCATTTGGCCGACGGACCATCCGGTCCTAGACCTCCTGCTGCTAGAAGGATGGTATGGCGTCCCACTGCTGGGCGATTAAGACTGAAACGACGGCCGAGAAAGAAAGTCTCGCCAGGAGGCTGGAATCTGAAGAAAGTGCTACTGCGATAAAGGGGACTTGTGAAAAGGGGACCCGGCAGCTATCGCACGACAACCGCAATGACACACAGAAAGCCCCGCTAGAAGATGCCATGGAAAAGTTGAGAACCGATATCCGACGGTTGGCAAAAGAAAGAGAAGAAAAGTTCGGAGACGAGATTGATTCATCGGAATTCATGGACGACGAATATGCAGAAATCAACATGGTTGAGACACGAGCTTCATCAGCTTCGCAAGGTGCTCCTGCGGCCGCGAAGAGAGGAGCCGATGCGATGAGAAGGCGGCTTCGGGAAAAGACGACACGATCGCTCGAATGGCGAAAAGGATGGAAGAGATGGCCGTAGCTCCGGCCACTCTCCGGAGTCGAAGTACAACCACATGAGAGACACCCCCGGAGGTCATTCACATTATAGACGGAGGAAAGGAGATTACATCCATCGATGGGGATGATCGGCGATAAAGGATACAACACAAAGTATGATCCACGAAAAGGATATCAAGAACTTAGTGGAACGGCGAGTGCGAGAAGCCTTAGCACAATCGAAGAGCTGGACATCCATTCGGACGGGTAGACCTTACCCGGAAGAATTCGACGGCCGTCCAATACCGAAAGGCTTCGTACCACCTCCGTTCGAGACCTTCGACGGAACCGGGAACCCCGACGGCATGTTGCACACTTTCGTGCCGAGTTGTTGTAATGCGGCGGGAGCGATCCATTACTCTTCCAACGGTTCGTCGGCGATGCATCGGGAATCGCCTTCGGCGGGTATGCGGAGTACCGAATGGTTCGGTGAAGACGTTCTCGGAACTAGAGAACCTCTTCATCGAGCGATTCGCCGGAGCTCGGCACCACATCACTATAGGTGATTTAGTGGTATAGAAACAAAGGCCGAATGAAACTTTGGTGGATTACATACTTCGATGGAGGAACTTAAGCATGAAGTGTGAACCACAACTGCAAGAACAACATGCGATCGGCATTTTACTTAAAAGCATTCACGGCCGATAGCACTTCTCCTCGAAAGGATTCACTTATTAAGACTTTCGAGAAGTTGTTAAGCAAGGCCGGAAGCTTGCAAGAAGAGGCGAAGCAACTAAGTTTCGCCGACAAGACGGACAAGCGAGAGCCGGTGAAGACCTTCGAAAAGAAATCCGGGATCGTTGCGGCGGTTGACAAAGGCAAGCAGCCGATGCAAATACCACCGAACGGCCGTAGCAACCACAACGAATTGCCGGCAACCCCGGTCCGGCTATCGGTCGTCTCCGCGAGTATGAACGACCGTCTCGTCGCAACGAACATTAAGGGAGCTTCGAGCGAGAGAATATTAGTTCGAGAATGAAGCGATGCCGAAAATGTTCGCGTAGTCGATGAAGACTCCAGATTTCCAGTTGCCGGAGCCTAAAAGACCGAGAGGAAGTCGACAAGAAAGGTGATCCCGACTTTTGCCCCTACCATCGGATGCTTGGGCACAAGATAGAAGATTGCATTACCTTTAAAAGTTGGCTCAACGACAATCTTCGGAAAGGAAATATAACAATCCTGAAAGAGTACATGAAGGAACCCCGAGAAGGAGGTTCCGTCGATGTTATCTCAGCCGATCCCGTCATTCCGATAGATCCTATGCAAGCGACGATGGATGGACCACCGCCTGGACAAGGTCCTCGAAGAAGATTTTAGACGACATCCGAACCGCTTCGGTGCGAGCTTCAATTCGGAGTTCGAGACTTGTTGAGCCGGTCTTATCACTTGCGATAGAAGAACCACCTCAACAGGAGGCGATTGAAGAGAAGAAGAAAATCGACGAGGAAGAGAGAACCGAGACTCCTAAGGCTAGACTAGGGGCTGCTTATCCTAGGATAGTTGTTTCCGATTCGGGGGAGAAATCCCTCGAACCTCGGATTTTGTATGATTATCTGCTCACTTCGGTGGGATCATATAATGATAAGGGTGATGGCGTTGGCTACGTTTTGGCTGTTTCTAATGATTACGTAACTAGCGACAATCCGGACATCGATTTCGATACCAACGACCATTCTCGAATTCATACACGATCTCGACAATCAAAATAACGAAGAAGACATCCATCGAGGAGGCTACGAGAGTTCAACGAAGCAACGGATCTATGCGTGAGTTTTGAGGAGCTCCGGTCGCGATAGAGTTAGAGCCTTCGGATTCGAAGATAATCCGGAAGAGCACTGTCATTCCGATTCGGGAGGAGACATCGGCAAACTCAACACTAGATTCGGAAGAAATTACGGAAGTCAACTTAAGAAGTGGAAGAGTTCTACCTCCGAGAATGGGTCCGAAAGACAAAGGAAAGCGGTGGTTGTTCGAGAAGAACCAACCCCGGCAGAAGAAATACCAGTTCGAGAAGAAGCCGAGACGCATGAAAATAAAGTGGACTACAACGTACTAGCCCATCTTAGGAAACGACCGGCCAAGCGAGCATTTACGATGCTCTCATCTTATCGAAGGAGATGAGAGAATCTCGATCGAGGCCTTACTTGATCCGGAAATTTTCTTAGCTCGAATGGCGGGAGATTCCTTAGATGAGGTTTGCTCGTTAAAAGAACGACGAGGCGTTACCTTCACGGACGATGACCTACTACTTGGGACGACGAGATCACAGCCGAGCCGTTGTACATTTCGGTTACAATTGGGAAGTTTACGCTCTCCGGAGTATTGGTGGATCCGGGAGCATCGATCGATATAATGAGTCTTCGAACACTAGCATATTTGGAAATTGATGCTCGCGAGCTCGAAGCAGACAAAATGTTATTAAGAGGATTCAACTAGAAAGGAGAAAGAGCCCTCGGATCAATAACGCTACTGATGAAGACCGGTGACTTAGCAAAGACAACCGCAAAATTTCACATAATTGATTCAGAGACATCGTTCAATGCTCTGCTGGGCCGACCGTGGATACATGAAAATAGGATGGTACCATCATCTCCGCATCGGTGCATCAAATATTACGATGGAGGGGAACGAGTGCATCAAAGGCGACTTACAACCATTCTCCGTACATGAAATTGGAATCCATGAAGATGCGGCTTATTATGCACCGCCAAAGAAAACAATCTTCTCCGGAGATACGTAACAAATGAAGCAAAGAAAGTTCGGGACGACGAAGAACACGAAGTTCTAGTCCAACGATCACTCACCACTCCCTTCGGCGAGATGGTGAAGGTTTCTCCACAACTCGCATCCGAGGTCGAGGCCGGGGACGAGGTCGTGGTAGAGACGTTAGGACGGTTGGACAGAGGAAACCGACCATCAATGTTGATTGGGAAGATAGTTCGAAGAAGGAAAAGAAATCGAAGCAAGAAGCGGCGACAATAAGTCGGAAGAAGCCGCAATTCAAGATCTCTCTCGAAGATGAGAAGAACGAAGAATACAAATCGATGTACGAGAAGATTAACCACTACGTACATACTATGACCCTGACCCCGATCCATTCTAATAAGATCGAGGGTATGGTGGTCAAAGAAGTACGTAACGACGGTGCAAGGCCAATCAAATTCTACCGTGGTGCTTCTACCTCCAAAGCCGAAAATAATGTACAATTCGAAGATGTCACTTCATCGAATTAATGGAATTACCTTTCGAGTGGTACTCTCCCCGTGTTCGAAATTTAATTCAACGTGGTTTCTTACCTCGACAATGGACAAAAGGTCAATCTCAACATTTTGAAAAATTATGGAATAATTCCGGTCGTCCACCCAATTCAAAGTATGGACTCGGATTCGGCACATTAGGATCAGTCGACGATGCTGAATTTTGTTTGGTTGTCACTTGCAAATCCAATGAAAACTGCATGGAAACTATAGACGAACTCGAAGATTTACAAATTGGAGATGCTCCACCAGAATTCGAAGAAGAAATCAAATCTACAATAGATGAGTTAACGGAAGTTAACTTAGGTACTAGCGAAGAGCCTAGACCTACCTTTGTTAGCTCCTTACTCAACAAAGAAGACTCCGAAGAAATAATCAAATTATTAATGGAATTTAAAGACTCGTTTTGCTTGGAATTATGACGAGATGCCGGGATTAGCTCCGGAGGTTGGAGTCCATAAGCTAGGAGTGGATCCTACTTCAGTTCCGATCGGACGAGGTCCCGAGAAGAATGCGTCTAGAAATTGAACAACAAGTCATAGCCGAAGTTAAAAAGCTAATAGATGCTAAATTTGTCCGTGAAGAACAATACCCGACTTGGTTAGCCAATGTAGTGCCGATCGAAAGAAGAATGGTCGGATCCGAATTTGTGTGGACTTCGAGAGATTTAAATAAGGCATGTCCAAAAGATGAATTCCCTCTACCGATCCGGAATTAATGATCGACATTGCTTCAACGCATGAAATATTTTCATTCATGGATGGATCTTCGGGATACAACCGGATAAAGATGGCTCCGAGAAGATGAAAAGCTTACGACATTCGAACACCGATCGGAGTATTTTGCTACACGAGTGATGCCATTCGGACTCGAAGAACGCGAGGAGCAACCTACCAGAGAGCAATGACAAGAATTTTTGATGATCTCATCCACAATCAAGTCGAATGCTACGTGGACGATGTGGTCATCAAAAGCAAAGTAAAGGAAAACCACCTGTATGATTTGAGAATTATTTTCGAACGATTAAGACAATTTAACCTTAAGATGAATCCCTTAAAATGCGCCTTCGGCGTCACCTCCGGAAATTCTTAGGATTCGTTGTCCGACATCGTGGAATTGAAATCGACCCGGAAAAGATTAAAGCTATCTTAGAAATGTCGCCTCCCAAAACCTTAAAACAACTACGATCTTTTCAAGGGAAGCTGGCATATCTTCGACGCTTTATCTCAAACTTGTCGAGTAGGTGTCGGCCTTTCTCGGCACTTAGTTAAAAAGGACGCCAAATTTATTTGGGAAGAGAAATGCCAGAAGGCCTTCGAGGACATTAAATAATATTTAATGACACCTCCTGTCTTAGCAGACCCCGGTCTCGGAGTAGACCGGCGATACTTTACACCGCGGCTTTAGACGACTCTCTCGGAGCCCTGTTGGCCGGTGTCGATGATGAGGGTAAAGAAAATGCTCTTTACTACTTAAGCCGTCGTTTACTTCCGACGGAGGTAAGGTATCCCGCAATTGAAAAGCATTGTTTGGCTCGATCTTCGCCGCTCAAAAGCTCGAGCACTACATGCTTTCTCATAAGGTCAACTCGATCTCAAAGTTTAATCCATTGCAATACTTGATGACTCGTCCAACACTTTCCGAGCGGACTTGCCAGATGGTCAATGATATTATTGCAATTTGATATAACTTTCGTGCCTCTGCGTGCCGTAAAGGGACAAGTCTTAGCAGACTTCCTCGCAGCACACCCTTTGCCGGCCGAATCTCCTCTCAATGACGATTTGCCAGATGAACAAATAATGAATCTAGAAGACCTTGATGATCAACGTTGGGAATTATATTTCGACGGAGCATCTTCGACACACAAAGACGAAGAATCGCAAGTGATAGTGCCCGGTAAGGCAGGAATCGGGCTAATCTTTATAAAGCCGGAGCGGGGGATGTTAAGATACTCCTACCACTTGACAGAACCGTGTACAAACAACGAAGCGTAATACGAAGCCCTCATAACGGATCTGGAATTAACTATTCGAATGGGGATAACGGACATCAACATCTACGGGGATTCGCAGTTAATCATTCAACGGATCGCCGGACAATACAGAATTTTAAAGCCAAGACTCGAGCAATACTTCCAATATGCCATACAGATTGTTGGAACGGATTCCAAATGTGACAATCTACAAAATTCCCGGAAAAGAAAATGCTTTAGCGAGATGCTTTAGCCCGTCTCGCAAAAGAATTTGCACGTTTGCAAGATGAATCGATGGAAGTGTCAGTTCACGGACGTCGGGTCCTATCACGGCTTGACATAGACACAATACACAAATCGAAAAAGAAAAGAATCGGTTGCGACGATGACGGAAAACACAGAAGATTGGCGACGACCATTGATGACTACACCGCAAACAGGAAAGCTACTAGACGATAGGTCGCTAGCCCATCAGATGAAGAAAAGAACTCTGTCTTACACATTAATAAACAACACATTGTACAAAAGGTCTTTTGATCAAATTTGGCTAAGATGCCTAAGCGGGTCCGAGGCCCGTGAAATTGTTAAGGAGGTGCATTCAGGACTCTGTGGCGCTCACCAGTCGGGTCCGAAGATGAAAATGAAAATTAAAAGACTAGGGTACTACTGGCCCTCGATGATGACCGACCGCATGAAAATCGCCAAGAGCCGTCACCAATGCCAAGTGCACGGAGTGGTTCTACACCAACCTCCAAATGTGCTACACCCGACAATTGCATCGTGGCCATTTGAATGTTGGGGCACAGATATAGTGGGTCCGATAGAACCACCATCTTCAAAAGGACATCGCTTCATTCTTGCGGCTACGGATTACTTTTCCAAGTGGGCGAGGCGGTTCCACTTGAGAAGTGAAAGCACACCACGTGCTATAGTTTTTCAAGAACCAAGTTGTCTACCGTTTCGGGGTGCCGCGCGAGATCATCTCAGATAATGGGTCAGCATTCAGAAGCACGCAAATCAACAATTTTGTCAGAAGACACGGAATCGACTGGCGATACTCAACAATTTATTACCCAAGAGCAAACGGCCTCGCTGAGGCTTTTAATAAAACTCTCGTTCAAATCTTAAAGAAAACCTTAGACGATAATAAGAGAAATTGGCACGAGAAGTTGTTAGAAGCCTTATGGGCCTACCGGACAACCTTCGAACTCCTACTCAAGCCGCACCTTACGCTCCGGTGTATGGGTCCGAGGCAAGTGTTACCTTTAGAGGTTCAGCTTCCTTCACTCGGAATAGCAGCTGCAAATAAGATTACGACGAAGAGAACGCCAAATTACGACTAGAAGAATTAGAAAGCCTGGAAGGGAAAAGACTTGCAGCTCAACAGAATTTAGAACTATACCAAGCTAAGATGGTTCAAGCCCATGACAAACTGGTCCACCCAAGAGCCTTCAAAGTTAGTGACTTAGTTCTTGTTCTCAAGAAACCTATTCTTGCACATCGCAAGATAGGAGGAAAATTTGAACCCACTCGGGAAGGACCGTTCGTGGTCGAAGCAGAGATACTCGGGAGGTTCCTACCAGCTAGTGAATTGCCAGGGAGAACGACATATGCTTCCGATCAACGGACGATACTTGAAAAAGTATTACGCTACCT
Organism: Papilionanthe hookeriana x Papilionanthe teres; assembly: GCA_022702705.1. NCBI lineage: Eukaryota > Viridiplantae > Streptophyta > Magnoliopsida > Asparagales > Orchidaceae > Papilionanthe > Papilionanthe hookeriana x Papilionanthe teres. Next base: position 54,746,392 of record CM040431.1, read on the forward strand.
GATGTTTTGAAGGAATGAATTCTTCATCCCTAAGAAACACGGGCGAAGTAATTGCTTATGATTGAGTCCGAACCCAAAAATAATAAAATGTGCTAAAATAAATAAAATCATGATAATTAAGTTTTCCTTGTTTTCTTTTCCAAACCAAAATCTCTTTCCTGATCTTATCCCGCTTCATTCCTGTTAAATTTGAAAATATAAAAAAAATATAATATAAAAAATATGTCTTTAATAAACATTTTCTTAATGTTCTTGTTCTTAAGACATGCCCTCGATCCTTTTCCTCGTCTTTTCGCAGGAAATGTCGAACGGGCGGTTGGTCCCGAACTTTAAGAATGGCGTAAGCCTTGCACTCGATGAAAAGAGGGTGAAAGATGGAGCGATAATCGAGATTGACTCGGATTTCGCACCAGACGAGCCTACGATACGAGGAAAGTGACCGGGTCCCGCTAACCGAGAAGAACTACCCGGCAGACAAGTGATGAAAGTGGGTGGCCCAAGCCACCAATCCAACAACAAGAAAAGAAAAGCAAACACCGAAGAAGATAAGAAAATGAAGTCCGTAGTCGCTACAGCGGAGGGCAGGCTCGTCAGCGCCGCGCCCACAGAGATTCAAGAAGTTCGAAGAGCTACTCTCACAGCAACGCAACGAAGAAATAAGAATCGCCGTATCCGTAAGATGTTAACAAAACTAGCTGCGGACCAAGCACGACGAGACAGCTTGCTAATGCCGCACATACACTTCAAGGACACCGGTTCACCGGAACCCGAAGAAAGGAGGCCAACTCCTAGGATAACGTAAAGAACCGTGGAAATCTCACAAAGACCGAAGAAAGAAGGCTACCACGCTACCGGATAGAACCACCGCAATGCATGACCTTGTTGCGGAGCAACCCCGGGGGATGTCCCGACAGGCATCATCCCCGAGGAGCCGAGGTATGCAGGAGAACGCGAAGGGATTGAACCGTATATCCCACAATATGTCACCAGGCCTCGCCATCTGCAGATCATTCCGGAATATGAGCTGGAGAGAATGCAGAATGTTGAAAAGAAAACCTTTGAATACTTCGAGAAAATTAAAGGTAGAAGAATCAATATACTAGAGGACCTCGAGCTACATACCGATGTATTCTCAGAGTATGAACAACAAGAAATCGTGGATTGTATCCGGATTTGAAAAGAATGGGCCGAGCAGGCCGCCTAAGGGAAAATACCTACTCGTAACCCCGGAGATGGATGCCGGGAAGAGAAGAATCACAATACAATGCGGATGCTGCTACAACTTTGCTCGAAGACAGAAGGGAAACCCACCGGAATACTCCGTCATGGGCAAGTAGATCCGATGCCATTAGTCATCAAGAGAATGGTAAAGAGATTGATAACATGGAGGGTACTGCGCAGATTGCATACCCAATAGTCGCATTATCAACATCTACAAACAAGGTGATCGCATACCCCCACACATAGATCACCACGACTTTGTCGGACCTTTCCGCACAGCCTCTTTCCCGAACGAGTGTGACATCATGTTCGGATCCGACCTCCGGATAGCAGGCCCGGTGAGTTCCGAGGGCCGGTGAAGATACCTTTACCGTAGGTTCCGTCATGATACCGAAGGGCAACGGAGCGGATATCTCTAAGCATCGCATACCGAGAGTACCAGTGAAGTGGATCTCGGCTACTTTCGAAGGATGGACGACAAGCAAGACACCTTACCATTTCCGACTGCGACCCGCAGCTAGAGAACCTCCGTCCTTACGAGCCGTGAGTTACATGGGAAATATCACACCTCCAACGTACATCCAGCCGGCATCCTTGCCAAGGATGGCTTGGAAGGTGATGTTATTAACCATGTACCCCACTATTCGTACATGGATTTTTGACGATGCTTCTTTTGATGGATCAACAAAGATCATACATAGTCCGTTTTGAGCCTACATGGATTGTATGAGATATATGCCAGATCAAGTCGTATGATGTATCTTCGACATGATTGGAATGAAAGTGACCATGTCACATTTTTGGCCTTCACCTCTTTTGTGCAAATTGATCGGGAAACGCCATTAAAGTTAAATGAACTTCGAACAAAGAACGTAAAAGAAATAAAACAAAAAAAAGATAAAAGAAAACTTTCCTTAAAAATCTAAAAATGACGAACACCAAATTCACATGAACATTAAATAAACGATAAAATAAAATTTGAATCATTAAAAGACAAACAAAATGAACATAAATTTCGAATCAAATCTTAAATCAAATTTCAATCGAGTTCAAACTCATCCTTCCAAATTTCAAATTCAATCAACTCAAATCCCAAATCAAATTTCAAATCAAATTTCAATGAATCTCAAATTCAATCTCCCAAATCTGAAATCCAATCTGTTCTACTCTTCCCCTTTGTCTGGGATGGAAGCGGTTGATTCCATTGACACGGATCGAATCTGATGGCGAGGAATTATATCCAATCCAAACCAGCAACTTCCGATCAACTCTTTTGAATGGGATATGTAACATCTACATACTCCCTCCTAACATTTTTCCTTCCATGAAAGCCTTTTACAACTTTCATGGAATTCTCGAAACACCAAAATTCCACACTTTTCAAATCAACACTACTGGATCTTTACAAGATCAAATACATCCAATTCAAACTTTTCGGAGTCGAGGATTTTACATCCGAAACCGCATCGCTTTAGGATTCTTTCCCCTATCGCAATGAAATACATCAAATTCAAACTTTTTGGAGTTGAGGATTTTACATCCGAGATCGCATCGCTTTAGGATTCTTTCCCTATCGCAATGAAATACATCAAAAATCAAATTCTTGGGGTCGAGGATTTTACATCCGAGACCGTATCGTTTTAGGATTCTTTCCTATTGCGATGAAATACATCCAAATCAAACTTTTGGGGTTGAGGATTTTACATCCGAGACCGCATTGCTTTAGGATTCTTTCCCTATTGCGATGAAATACATCCAAATCAAACTTTTGGGGTCGAGGATTTTACATCCGAGATCGCATCGCTTTAGGATTCTTTCCCTATCGCAATAAAATACATCAAAAATCAAATTCTTGGGGTCGAGGATTTTACATCCGAGACCGCATCGCTTAGGATTCTTTCCCTATTGCGATGAAATACATCCAAATCAAACTTTTGGGGTTGAGGATTTTACATCCGAGACCGCATTGCTTTAGGATTCTTTCCCTATCGCAATGAAATACATCAAAAATCAATTTCTCGGGGTTGAGGATTTTACATCCGAGACCGCATCGCTTTAGGATTCTTTCCCTATTGCGATGAAATACATCCAAATCAAACTTTTGGGGTTGAGGATTTTACATCCGAGACAAAGCATTGCTTTAGGATTCTTTCCCTATCGCAATGAAATACATCAAAAATCAAATTCTTTGGGTTGAGGATTTTACATCCGAGACTGCATTGCTTTAGGATTCTTTCCCTATTGCGATGAAATACATCCAAATCAAATTTTTGGAGTTGAGAATTTTACATCCGAGACTGCATTGCTTTAGGATCTTTTCCCTATCGCAATGAAATACATCAAATTCAAACTTTTGGAGTTGAGGATTTTACATCCGAGACTGCATTGCTTTAGGATCTTTTCCCTATCGCAATGAAATACATCAAATTCAAACTTTTGGAGTTGAGGACTTTACATCCGATACTACATTGCTTTAGGATTCTTTCTCTATTGCGATGAAATACATCCAAATCAAACTTTTGGGGTTGAGGATTTTACATCCGAGACTGCATTGCTTTAGGATTATTTCCCTATTGCAATGAAATACATCAAATTCAAACTTTTGGAGTTGAGGACTTTACATCCGATACTCGCATCGCTTTAGGATTCTTTCCCTATCGCGATGAAATACATCCAAATCAAACTTTTGGGGTTGAGGATTTTACATCCGAGACTGCATTGCTTTAGGATTCTTTCCCTATTGCAATGAAATACATCAAAATCAAATTCAAATTTTTTTTGGAGTTGAGGATTTTACATCCGAGACTGCATTGCTTTAGGATTCTTTCCCTATTGCAATGAAATACATCAAATTCAAACTTTTGGAGTTGAGGACTTTACATCCGATACTGCATTGCTTTAGGATATTTTCCCTATTGCGATGAAATACATCCAAATCAAAATTTTGGGGTTGAGGATTTTACATCCGAGACTGCATTGCTTTAGGATTCTTTCCCTATTGCAATGAAATACATCAAAATCAAATTCAAATTTTTTTTTGGAGTCGAGGATTTTACATCCGAGATCGCATCGCTTTAGGATTCTTTCCCTATTGCAATGAAATACATCAAATTCAAACTTTTGGGTCGAGGATTTTACATCCGAGACCGCATTGCTTTAGGATTCTTTCCCTATTGCGATGAAATACATCCAAATCAAACTTTCGGGGTCGAGGATTTTACATCCGAGACTGCATTGCTTTAGGATTCTTCCCCTATCGCAGTGAAATACATCAGAATCAAACTCTTGAGGTTAAGGATTTTACATCCAATACCGCATTACTCTGAGATCTCTCCTCATTGTAATGATTCAATTCGATCAATTCAATTTTCTTTTGTGATTGAAGGTGTTATATCTAAAACCACAAAACTCCAATATTCATTTCAAATCAAATCCCTTCAAATTAATTTCGACAAACTTCAATCTAAATTGAAACTCCAAATTGAAATCTAAACTCACACATCAAAACTTAAATTGAAACGAAATAAAATTTAAATTGAATTTTTCCCGCATCATGTGATTTGGAATTCACCTCCTTTTCCTTTCCCTGCACGAGAGTTCGAGAATCTCCGGCTCGTAGATATGCTTGACACTCCCCAACGGAAACTCTTCCACTTCGTCCTAAGTTTGTCACTTGGACATCTGTGTTGGTTTTGCTGATCATTTCGGTCAACACCAATATGCACGGTGTGCTCCGTCCGCTCACCACACATATTGGGGGTCCATTTGTTGACCTCATTTTTGATGAGGTCTTCTCTTCTTCTCTTTAGTACTTAGGATCTAGCCTTAGGCTTTTCCTTCGACTATCTTAGAGGACTAGAATCGGGATCCACCATCTAGAATTTCAAACCACTTTTTAACTCCCCGCAAACTCCACAAACTCGACCGTAGACCCCTAATCACCTGTAGGGTCGAAATCAAATGTGGAAGTTTAAAGGATGAGTTCCTATGGGACCTTTCGGCCTTGGGATCGCCTCGGGTGGCCCGGTCCGGTGAGAGGGCTGACTTACACACACACTACACTCATACACTACACTTTCACACACCTCCTAAAACCACACCCATACCTAACTTGACCTCCTGACTCATGTAGGTGATTCACATGGATGGTCCTTAACCCCTAAGCCCTTGGCCAAGAGGGTTAGGAACAACATAGTGAATGCCTCGAATGAGTCCCTTCATGGCTCATGTGGGCTTGATGTAGCTTCATGGATCAACCAAAATGACTTCATCCAACTCAAATTTACCCAATCTTCAATTTTCCAAATTTCCAATTTTTGACCCCCCGGGACCCTACACCCGCCTAACTTATCCAAAACCCTAGAAATCCTCCAAAAATCATCTAAATTACCCAAAATTCCTCAAAATCAATCCCAAGCATTCCCACATCACTCAAATTGATCATCCATACCCAAAAATACCAAAAATTCCAAAAATACCTCCCAATACCCTCCAAATACCCTCCAAATACCCCTCTTGACCCAAAAATCCAAAAATTCAGAAAATTCCCAGAAAATTCCAGAAAATCCCAAATATTCTCAATTTCATTTTGTTCAACTACACCATGGGCCAATTTTGTCCATTTACCCTACTTTTGTCAAAACCCCCACTTGACCCATTTTAACCCTAAGTGAACCCAATGTCAAACCAAACCTATCCAATTGACCCAAATTCTGGTCCAATTCAATTCTAAACTTCAATTAAACATTACCAACACCAATCTAGACCAAATCCAAGTCTAATTTGATTGACATTTGGATCCAATTTCACTTTTGGCCTTAAAGCAAAATTTGGACCCATGACCCAAACCTAACCCAAACTCACCCAATTCAACTCCAATTAACCCCAAATATTTTTTAAATCTTCCTTAGCATCCCCACAAGCAAAAGACTAACATGATTTGCCCAAAATTTGGACCCAAACCCCACTCAAATTCAACCCAAAGCTAAAAGGCCCAATTTTGACCTAAACCCAAACCTAACCCAAATGAGCCCAAACCCCAAAATCAAAGCCCAACCAAAGTCAAAACCTCATTGAAACACTCCCATAAACATTTCTCAACATTGATATTACATCAATTTCAACCCTAGCCCAACATTGGCCCAACTTGGCCCACTTGGACCTATATTGGCCCATTCACCAAAAGAGCCCAAATTCAACCCAATTCAAACCCAAATCACCCCCAATTTGCTTCAAGTCACTCATGACACATCCATGAGCTAAACCCAACAATTATTTAGCCCAAGCCTTTACCAAAATTTCATCCCAAAATCCATTTTAAAATTCAAAAGCCCACTTTCCTAAACCATCTTAAAAGCCCATCTAAAACCATTTCAAAAAGCCCAAAATCTACCCTAAAGCCCACATGACATCTCCACTTGCTATCCACTTAATAAAAGCCATTCCCTAAGTCCTAAATTCATCATCAAATCATTCCAAATCAAGTTTCATACAAATTTCCATCAAATTACCAAAAATTCCTAAAATCCATTTTCATGAAATTGACCAAACTTTTTGCCAAGCCAAAGGTGAGCCATGAAGCCATGCATGAGCCACATGTGAGCCATGAGAGCCTTGGACACTCCACCATGTCATATTGGGTAAGAAGAGGGAGGGCTTTCCTTAATCCCTAAAGCTCATTAGCCTTAATCATGTTTCACCTAAACTTAAATTTAATCCAAATATATTTGGATGGAGACTTCTCCATGCCAAACCAGCTGATCCCTTTGATTCCCCACAGCATCCAAAGCCACCTCGAGGGTGCACCAAGCCCAAATGGGTGGGTTGACCCATTTAGACTCAAAACTAGCCATGCCCCATTCCACTTTCGGATCAAAGCCTTTACACATGGCATTTGCCAATCGCTCGCACCAAGTCCCGGCCCCGACCCACCCGACTTCGAGGGTGACCCATGCCCGGCCGGCCACCCACTGAGCCGCCGGAAAACACCATGGCCGAGAGCTCACATGTGAGCCAACTTTGAATTCTCCTCGCCGAGCCGCCCCATCCCCAGCGTCATCGCGGCCGTTCGCCCTCGACTCTAGGCACTCGATCCCAAGCCCTAACTCTCCCCGGAGGCCCTCCACCCTCTCCTATTTAAACACCACCCCTCTCGGCCATGAGAGGTGCCGAAAACAAACCTTAAGGAAACTCCGCCAAAATTGTTCCGTACTACTCCCCATACACGAGCACTTGATCCCCACCGAAATCCCCCGCCATTTTTTCTCTCGCGAGCTCAATTTCGTAGTCGAAATCCAAGCCCAAAACCAGGACACTTCTCCACAGTGAGCCAATCCCCAAATTGATTGGTTCTACACCTTCACCGTACCAAGGGAAGGTGTCCACCAGCAAAAGCCCCATCTCCAGCCACCCGATTGCTCCAGCTCTCCAAGCTTTGTGATCGACCGTGGTTGAAATCCTACTCGAGCAATTCACTGCACTCAGAGACTTCATCCGGAGCTTGCTCGGGATCCAATCGAAGGTGCAACAACCCTCGGATCGAAGCCACACTTCTCCGAGCAAAGGTATGGCCTCACTCTTCTTCCCAAGCTTCCGACCATTCTCCATTTCTATTGCGTAAATTTCATCCCACATAAACCATACGGATGTGTTCGTCTTCTCAAGACAAATCCATAGAGCATAAGAACATGAAAATCCATCGAGTATCGAGTGAGATCTTAGGGATTTAGTGTGGACGCGCTCTCGGCGAGGACGCTCGGGGACGATGAACGGATGCCGTCCATTCAATACACGAGCGGACGGACGGCTCGGATGGTGTCGGACCAGGAGACGCGTACGAGAACCGCGGGCCCGGGCCGCCGACTCGCAGCGGCGACGTCGAATGGGAGCGCGACGCGTGTGCGTTCGGAGATGCCGAGGATGACGCGGCGCCGCGTGGATAAATAGAAAATTAGGGGTATTTTCTATTTATTTAAGTCCCTAAACTTCAGAAATTCATAACTTTGTGTAGGAAAATCATAAAAATAAAATAAAAATACCCTCTTGCTTAGTGAACATAGGAGAATAATGTGGAAAAGAAATTATTTAATTTCATCAAGTATTTTATTTTTAATAATTTATTTACTCTCTACATATTTTTAATTCTCCATGCATGTATACAATTCACCATGGCATGAGACCATAGGGCTTTTGAAGCCTCTGAATTTGGGGACATTCCCTGAATTTTCCAAAGTCAGAGGCCATCTCTATGAAAAGTTATTGATTTTTCAAATTCATGTTACTGTTTTGAGTATTTTAATTCCAATAAATAGCATGTTGTGAAATAAATTCTTGGAAAATTTGGTGATGTTCCTTATGACCAGTGGACCCTAGGAAAAATAGGTTTTGAGTTAGTTCATTTAAAACAACCCTAATCGGCTTAAACACCCAAAATGGATCTCTAATTAATTAGAGCTAACCATACATCAAATTTACTTGAAATCAACTCTACACTGACCTTTAGGATCAGAGGAACCCACCATAAAAATTTGAGGTCAATTGGACTTGGTTAGCCCTACTAAATGGGTTGATTAAGCCACTTAGTCATTTTAAACTTTAAAAAATTCATAACTTTCAAACTATCTTTCAAAAATTCACTAAATTGGTTTTGAAGCCTCTCTAATATTAGAGGAATTTAAGAAAATTAAAATTTCAATTTTCTAAAAAAGTTGATTTTTTTAATATTATTTTAATATTTTAATAATTAAAAAATAATAAAAATCACAAAAATAATAAAATTCACCAAAATGTCACATTTTGAATTTTAATCACTTAGGAACAAACCCCATATTTTTCTTAGGTCTATTTAGTGAGATATTAAATTTTAAAGCTCTAGGGTAATTTTAAAATTAAAAAAATGTATTTTCTAGCATTTTCACTAAAATAATTATAATAAATCATAGAAAAATCAGAAAATTGCAAAATTTGATTCTCTGATTTCCTTGATATCAGAGAGATTTTTGAAAAATATAAAATTCATTTTTCAACAATTATTTTATTTTTAAATTAATTAATACTCCAAAATTTAAAATAATTATAATAAAAATAATATAGTTCAAAAAATCACCAAAATTGGTCCAAGTAGTCCTCTAGTCATTAGGAATGTCCCCTAATTTTCTTAAGGACAGAAACTTTCCCTTGGTCATGTTATTAAATTTTTCTTGAAATCTCTATTTTCTACCAAAAATAATTATATAAATAAATTAAATACAGAAAAATCACATTTTCTCCTCTCATGTCTTTATTGACATATGAGTGAAGTCACATAAAAATTTCAAGTTCATTTGAGTTTAATTTAGTGAGTTATGAAATTATTAAGCTTAAAGGGTAAAGTGGTAATTAAAATTTTAACCCTTAATTAAAACTTTAGGTTTAATAAAATTAACAAGTAAAATATTTGATCCTAATCTGATTTGGATGATTGAAATTTAAATAATTAAAGGGTAGAAACCCATTAAGCAATTTAAAATGATTAAACCCTAATTAAATAATTGATTAAATTTGGAAGAATAATAAAATTGGAATTATTAAAATAGGGATATTATTAGGAAGAGATTTATTCTTTAATTTAAAAATCCCTAAATTAATCATCTCATTAATATTTAATTCTTAATTAAAATGATAATGCAAATTTAAGGTTTAAAATATTAAAAGACTTAATCATTAAAGTAAAGTTAAATTATTAAACTCTTTTAAAATTTCAATCAAATTTAAATTAAAATTTAAATTAAATTAAATTAAATTAAATTAAATTAAATCAGATTAAATTAAATTAAAGATTAATTAAATTAAATTAAATTAAATTAAATAAATTAAATTAAAATTAAATTAAATTAAATTAAATGAATTAAAATTAAATTAAATTAAATTAAATTAAATTAAATTAAATCAAATTAAATCAAATTAAATTAAAATTAAATCAAATCAAATTAATTTAATGTAACATCAAATCAAACTAAATTGAATTAAATTGAATTAAATTAAATTAAAACTCAATTAAATTAAATTAAATTAAATTAAATTAAGTTAAATTAAATATAACATCACCAAAGACATAAAGAATTCAAAATAAATCTAAAATAACTTGAACACTATTCCAAATTTAAACCCATTAATTGAAATTAAACTAAATCACAAACCATTTGAACACCAATTTTCCCTCGAGAACTTTTATTATCATAACTCCTAAATAGAACATTAAATGAAATGTTACTTCACTTATAGGATATTCAAATGTCCTAGTTCACTGAGTAAGATAACAACAAAACTTGAGATTCTTAGACAATTAATTCATTTGTATAATTAAATTCATTTGGACTTAAAACAATTCTAGCAATATTGAAAAGATGTTTAAGATTCTTCTTAAACACTTTCTCAATATGATAGGATGTTTATAAGAACAATCGAATTTAATTGTTCTTTGATGAAGAAAATCGTCTTCAAACAAAAACACACGGAATCTGAGACGTCATAGGAAATGACTTAGCTATAGGATTAGGAATTTGGTAGAAAACCATAACCCTTACCTTAGCTTTACCTAGGAACTTGCTTAAATATTCTAATTGTGTTTTAAGTGCAGCTTGGGATGACGGGAAGACCCTCCAGGTACGTTTTTATTTTATTGCAATTTACTTTCTTACAATTTACATTATTGCAATTTCATTAATCGCATCGCACTTACTTTCTTGCATGATAAACAACTGTTGCATGAAAACCCACACCTTTAGGATAGTCCCTAAAACTGAAACCAAAACTAAGTTAAAAGTTATTGCAAGATAAAATTCACCGCCACAACATTTCAAAATATAAAACAACTCAAAATTTAATCACAAACGAACACAAAACTACAATTACAACTAAATTAAAACGTCCTGTTGGATGATCGGGAATACCTCGGATGATGTAACCTACGTGTTGCTAACGGGATTTCCCACGGTCTAAATGAAAGTGTGGAACTCATTCAGTTGAGTTTAGCAAATTCATCTGGACTAAGTAAATCCGATAAAAATAATGATGCCGGAAGGATGGAACCGTGGGATCTTAACCGGTGTCGTTATAATTAACTTTAAGATTTGTTTTAATTAAAATGTAAAAAAACACTTGGAAATTAAGATTTTCTCTAAACCAAAACACTTTTCTCATCCCCTGATTTATGACTTCTAAAACTAAACCTCTGCAACAACAAGGAGCTCGGAGCATGGTGGGCAGCACGGCCATCGTCATCAGCAAAACCTGAGTCTACTTCAGCAAAACTTTCCTAGAATTAAATAACAAAGTCATAGGACTTCGAGGTAGTTTGCCTAGTGCAACATAAATCCTCAACTCTTCGTTAGGCATTTGCATAGCAAATTTAGCCCTAACCGGTCTTAGGATTTCGAGGTAGTCGTCTGATACGACATAAACCCTCATACCTTCGAGGCTATTTGTATGATTCTGTCATATAAATATAAGCCCTAATTAATTAAAATTGGCAAGATCAAAACATTAAATAAATATTAGGACTTTCCTAAACTCAAGCCAAACAATAGGATAGTCGGGAAATTACCGAAGTTCACTTCGAATTTGTGATTTCTCCTACTTTTCTTCCTTTGAATTCCCAAAACAAAATGTTCCAAATTTGATCCATTCCCTATTGAAATTCCAAAATTTAATCCTTTCGAAAACTTAAACTTTGAAATTCTTGAGAGCGACATTATTGATTATTATCGAGAGTTTTCTTAGGTGATTCCCGTCACTTAAGATGTAATTAACTATAGGGGCTTACCCTTATAGGGAATTTTAAAGAACCTGAGTAATATAAACCCCGTTTAATGCTTTCATATTAAGCGAGGGAATTTGTCGGCTTATAAAATTGGTTCGCGGACCAAACGGATGTCACAAATCTTCTAGTTTATTTAATCTAGCCCCACTCGTCAAGCGATGTGTCTATCCTTGAGGGATAGATACACGGCTTGTGGTGCGGTGCTCGTTTATATAAACTATTTGGGATGTGAGATCGGTTTAATCTCATATCTTAAAACCTTCAAATTTAAAATTATTTTCAAAATCAAATACTACTTTTCAAAATTATTTATTTAAATTAAATTAAAAATTCGCCGACAACTTCTGTTAGGCGACCCCCTTTTCAAAATAAAACACACAACCTAAAAATATGCCGACACATTTCTTACATTAGGTTTAATTAACCCTAAACTATAATTAGTTCTAACCCTATTTAGACCTTATTAATCTAATTAAACCTTACTTACCTTAGTTTTAATTAACCCTAAACTATAATTAGTGTCTAACTCTAATTGGACCAAATTAATTTAATTAAACCTTGCTTACATTAGGTTTAATTCACCCTAAACTATAATTAGGTTTGACTCTAATTAGACCTAATTAATTTAATTAAACATTGATTACATTTGGTTTAATTAACCTAAACTATAATTAGATCTAACCCTAATTAGACCTAATTAGTTTAATTAAACCTTACTTATATTAGGTTTAATCAACCACCCTAAACCATAATTTGGTCTAACCCTAATTAGACCTAATTAATTCAATTAAACCTTACATTAGATTTAGTTATCGCTAAACTATTTAACCCTTAATTAAACCTAATTAACCTAATAAAGCCTTACTTACATTAGGCTTAATTAACCTTAAACCTTACTTGAGTTTAACCGAAGTTAGACTTAAATACTTAATAAACCTTAAACAAAACCCATCAACCTATGCCTTAGGTTCAAACTATATTGAACCTAAGTCAACATATACCTTAGGTTCAACCTACATTGAACATAAGTCAACATATACCTTAGGTTCAACCTACATTGAACCTAAGTCAACATATACCCTAGGTTCAATGGTTCAACCTGCATTGAACCTAATTCAACATATACCTTAGGTAAACCTACATTGAACCTAAGTCAACATTTACTTTAGGTTCAATCTACATTAAGTTCAGTTTATATTAAATCTAAATCAAACTATAGGTTCAACCCAAATTAAACCTAAGTCAATCCAAACCTTAGATTCAACTTACATTGAACTTAAATCATCTTATACATTTGGTTCAACCAAAATTGAGCCTAAGTCACTTTATACTTTAAATTCAATCAAAATTGAATCTAAGTAATATCAAACCTTAGGCTTTATTTATTTTGAATCTAAAACTGCCTTATACTAGGTTCTAATCAAATTGGACCTAAATTAATTAACAATTTTGATTGATCATTCAAAATAAAATAAATGATAAAATGACTGAATTTAATCGGTTAATAAATCATAAGCAACTTAAAATATTTAAACTTTAAAATCTGACAAAAGACATTAAAAATTAAATGAAACTCTAATCAACATAGATCACCGAAAGCAACTGAAGATCCTGGGATGACAGAGCCATGGAAATCTTGACTTGTTGTCTAAAAATTAAAATTTAACCAATTAAATCAACAACTTAAGAAATAAAATCGACATTATTTCTTTTGCGAGAATGAATTTAAAATAAATCTGACATAGTTTTTCTTGCAGATTGAAGATAAGTTTTGTTTAGATTTACTTTGCATGTTAATGTAGTGTGCAAACTTTATGTTGCAGGGCGAAATTCTAAAGATGAGAAAATAAACTTCAAAATAAAATAATAATAATGAAATAAAAACAAAAATCACAATAAGTCAACAACTACAAAACAACACAACAACATCAAAACAAAATGAAATCAATACCAAACCAAAATCAAACACATGACAACAAAACAACAACAAAACAAAACAATATTGACAAAAAAAACAAAAACAAAACAAAACTTTAGGGTAGTACATTACACATAGAAACTTCTTACCCTTAGGATTGAACATTGGTGTTTCTTTCCATGATCTTGACACTTAAAAATTTTTTAGAGAACAAATGTTAAACTTAATCAGGAGTTTTCTTTGGCAGTTCTAACCTTCTAAGATGTAATTAACTATAAGAGCTTGCTCTTATAGGGGAGTAAAGAACTCAAAATTGGTAATAGACCTAAATATCTAGTTATTAGGTTTTCATGTGGTTTTCTTTGTACAGGAATCTCAAGAATCAGACACTCTAGAGTTTTCTCCGTAATATCTGCCACAATGAAATTATACTGACATTTCCTTTTCTATTGTTTTCTATTTTCATTAGCCCTTTTTATTCTTTTACGAGTTTCTTAATATCTAAGGACCCTTTACATGATCCAAAAGAATAATTTAATTGAGGATTAGGGTGATATAATAGAAAAAGAGAGTAGCGACTCCTTGACAACAACACCGACAGACATCCGACATGAGAACTGAGGGTGTCGGCAGTGACGAGCTAGCCTGAACGCCATCAATAACTACAAGTTATACATTCTCTTATCAACAGTAATATTTTTTCTGACGGTTTTTATTATTGCCAACAAATTATACCAACGGTTATAAATAAATATTAATTGATGGCCATATTTTCTAGGCTATTTATGAACCCGCCATTTGGCATGGTGTTAATCGATGAGATTTTTTAATAAGTGATGAGAATTTTTATCGATGATAACATTAATTATCTAAAGCTTTTAAGTCGTTTATAAGAAATCAGAACTAATCTTTTATACTGTCAAAATCATGATGCTCCAAGTCTTTCTCTAAACCTCCAACTCCACCGATTTGGTGACCCTAGCTCCGATGATCCCACCACTCTGGTGACCTGCCACTGTGTGCTTTCCTTCACTTCAATCGATGCTTGGGCTCTCATATCTCTCAGCTCATAAAAATGAATGTTAAAAATTAAAGTTTAGGTGTTATATGTATAAATAATTAGGAATTTAATGGAATGTATGAATATTTACTTTTAATTTTCCTTAAATTTGTGGAATGCATTCAGGGTTTATGGTTTAGCAACTAGAATGAGTGTTTATGGTTTAGGGTTTAGCAACAAAGGAAGATTGACAAAATATTTTCCTATTTCAGTTAGATCACATCATGGATCTGCATTAAGCGAATATCCTTTTGCTTTAGTAATGGATGTTACTACTGGACATTTACAGAAGGATGTAACTTTCTTCACCGGAACGAGATCCATAGCCACCGGAGTGGGTTTCCGACGGGTTTTTGAAATAATTTAATATATATATATATATATATATATATATATATATATTAATTTTAAAAATAATATTTTAATTTTACAAAATGAGACCGAGTAGACCTCATATATTAGGTTTGTTTAGATGGTCAATCACGATACCACAAGTAATGTGTTGTCCTAAATGATAAGTATATCACTTTTTGGTATGTCGACCACTTAAACTAAAGAGTTTATGACATCTGTTGGTCTGTGAAAACCTATTTGTGTGATGAATACATTCCCCTATCTAATATAAAAGATTATGTAGGTTTTATTTTACCCGAGTTCCAAATTTCCCTATAAGGGCATGCATCTATAGTTAATTACATCTTACAGGATCGAAGTCACTTAAGAGAACTCTCAATAAAGATCAGGGCTTTCATCCTCAATATATTTAAAGTTGTGTTTCCAATGTAGTTAATTGGAAAGACTAAGTGGGAGTGGATCAAATGGGAACATTTATTTTAGGAATCAAAGGAGTGAAGACTAAGAGAAGTCAAAGGATAGATGCGAGCCATAGTGACTTTCCAAGCTATCCTATTGTTGGGCTTTATGCTTTCTATTGTTGGGATTTTTGTTTTCGAATCAAAATTATTTATGTTCAACCCTGCCACTTATTATTATAAGGCTTATACTTGCATAATATTTGATTATGCAAGTAGCCTAGAAATTTAAAAGGATTTATGTCGTATCAGACGATGACCTTGGAATCCTAGGGCAAGTTAGGGCTTTTATTGCTTGATGTCGATAGAGACTAAGGGCTCGTTTGGAAGCGGTATCGTGCTGCCAGAAGCAACTCAGCGTGGAAGCAACTAGCGGAAAGCCTCTTGTCTGTTTGGTTGCGTAGTTCGTGGGAATATCAGTACTGGGCGTAAAATGACTTGACTTGCCTCGTTTATTAGAAGTCTGTTTTAATATTTCAATATATTTATGTAGGATCAATTATTTGAAAGTGGAATAAATTTTTTTGAAAAATTTTATATTTAAATATACAAGTTAATAAATTTAAATTAGAATTTTTTATTTTTATATTTTTAATATATATTTTCTATATATAGTGAATTATTGATTCAATTCAATAATTCACTATATAAGTTAAATTGTTTAAGTATATTAACAAAATATTTACGAGAATCGATAT
This sequence comes from Papilionanthe hookeriana x Papilionanthe teres, assembly GCA_022702705.1. NCBI lineage: Eukaryota > Viridiplantae > Streptophyta > Magnoliopsida > Asparagales > Orchidaceae > Papilionanthe > Papilionanthe hookeriana x Papilionanthe teres. The sequence goes on from CM040431.1 coordinate 54,762,899, forward strand.
ATCTTAATTTCATTTAAAAATAAAATATTAACGAACTTGGTTATCTTTTAAATTTAATAAATTATATATATATATATATATTAAAAATTTTATAATTTAAAAAGGTTGTTCGTATTAATAAAACATTTACGAGCTTTATAAAATATTTTAAATAGATTGTTCAAATTATATTAAAAATTTAATAACACAACAATAGAGCGATTGCAAATCTCAAAATAGTCATAGAGTTCTACAGCAAAACATATACTCCTCTCAAACACGTAGCAGCAGTAGTAGAGTGAAAAAAACTGAAGAACTATTCCGACAACAACCAACAATATAATGATGTTCACTTTAGTTTTCAGAATCTGTAACTCCCGTTTCACTGCGTCTTTCGTTGTGGTCGTACACTCCCGCCGTCAGACTCGTGAAAATCTGGTAAACTATCTGCCCATCGAAAGAAACGGCACTGATCTGGAATGTCTCGAGGACAGGCATAAAACTTTCGTCGAAAGCTATGCGGCTGACGTGATGTCAAAAGAGATGCCTGCAACCCACAGCGACATAGCAATCGGCGAGAGGTAGCCGACGTGTTGGAGCTCATTTTTACCTGAAATGCAAGCACATATGCAGCTTAATTAGTTTGAGTGTCAAATGGTCAAACAAAATGAAAAGAATCAATCTAGTGTGTAGAATTGTAAATAATGTGAAGTAAAGTGCTCGGAAAGAATGTAAAAGACTGACATTGCACTGCAAAAAACACTCACTCTCCAACTAACAATCGAGTAATGTCCGCGTCGAAGTGCTCGCCATTTCATTTCAGCACCCTCCCCTTCCGTGGTCGAGACGGTTCAATGCGGTCCTCGTAAACCATCGACCGTAAGCAACCTCGTCAAAATCAACATCAGCCCGAGTTGGATGCCGCCTGATATAGTTATGCAGGGCCATAGTTGCCAACACTATCTGCACCTGTTTGGGGAACGGATAAGGAGGCATATCCCGAAGAATGGCCCACTTCTTCTTCCAAACTCCGAATGTTCTCTCAATAACGCCTCTCAAGGACGAATGTCTCTTATTAAACAACTCTTTTCTAGTCCTTGTGCGATTACTAGCTCTTTCAAAATCTGGAATGTGATATCTTGTATCGGATAGGGTTTAAGATACCCCTCTCGCATGGGGTAGCCAGCATCTACCAAATAATACTTCCCGTAATGATAGAAAGTATAGTTAGGTATATGACCAAAAACATCAACTTTTAATATTATAAATGACCTTACCGGGTGGTGGGTGAGGGAAATTGTACTCGGCTTTCTTAGTAGCAACTTTAAAGAGTCTATCGTCATGTGCGCCGCCCTCCCATCCAACCAATACAAATGTAAAGCACATGTCGAAATCACAAACGGCCATAATATTCCGAGTTGTTCTACCGTAACGACCGATAAAAGCTACTTTCTCGTTATCCCGAGCACTACCGCATGAACGTGCGTTCCATCTATTGCGCCGATGCAATCCTTAAGAAAAAAGTAATCATATCAACATGCAATCCATTCTATTAAAAAATTGTTGTAGTTAACATTCGTACCTTGAAATATGGCATGTATCGTTCATCATTAAGAATCTCTATCGGGGTCCTTGCAAAAGTTGGATCTGTTGGTTTTAGCATATTATTCGCTAAACTGAAAAAAGAAGCCAAACCAACTGAGAAATATCGGCTAATTGTTTCCGACGAATGCTGGAAGCGTTCCATGGCTCCCCTCATTGACTCGTTCTGTGACAGTATGAATAGTGTGATGCCAAGTACTTCACGGTATGTTGTCCTGTAAGACCCATGAAGTCCATGAGATGTTCTTAGGTCAACTAGAAGATCTCTGAAAACCTCATGTGACATTCGGAAGATATGACGAAATCTCGTTGGGTGTCCTGAAATCATTTCACCCATCCAATTTTCTCCAACCTGAGCTGAAGTGTAACAAGGTTCACGATCGACGTATGTATTATAAGTATTGCAAAGCATTATATTTATCGCTGCGTTTCTCTTACGGCGTCGGACCTCCTCTGGATTCATGACGGTATAAAATGCACCTTTCAAAGAAAAAAATGTTACTCTCTATAGAAATCAAGTAGTACCTAAGCAAAGCAAATGAATGAACTACATTAAGAAAGGAAATAACTCAAACATTCAAACATTCAAATAGAAATTGTCCTGACAACATCGCTAACAACAATAACGAAAGATGAAATTAAAGCAACACTTCCATATCATATCACAAGGTACGTCGGTCAAAATAATAGAGAATGTAGTCTAAGCGTAGCTCTCTATCAACTGCAATGAAAAAGTCTCGGTGGAGAGAGTCCCGGAGGAGGTCAATAGCAAAGAAGAAAAGATCACGATTCACTATAATCTCTGGGTCTTCCTTTAGAAGCCTAACAACCTCCTGGACAGCTTTTTTTTGAACTCTATGTGGAGCATCATCTGCTGATTCCACAAGTAATGATAGCTGCTCTTTCATACTTCCAACAGTACTTTTCCTCTTCTTATCGATCCGGGGCCGCTTTGTTCGGTTTGTAGATTGCATTTCAGTTTGATCGTATATGCGCAGTTCTGCTGAATAGTTTGAAAGTTCTACAGCGACCTCCTCAGGGGTTGTATCAACCATTGTTTGGTTAGGTGCAACTGCATATTTCCCTGTGGCTATTGTCCCAGCAAACATTCGATCGAGTTTCTCCTCGAATTCTGATTCTATCCCAGCTGTTTTGAACTTCCTCGCCGTAGGATAAATCTGTAATAATAAATAATTTTTATTAGAAGTGGTGCAAACATAAGCAAAACTAATTCAATAATGTCTTACCGCTAGCCTTTCAGCCCACCATTCTTCTGTAGCAGCAATAGTTCGCTTCGATGGATCCCAGCCCAAGCCAGTCGATCCTTGTTTTAGGTCCTTCCAAAGTTTCAATTCTTTCTTTAGTTGGTCCCATTTATTTTTAAGCTGCAGCCTGTCGTAATCCCTGCCTGTCAGCTCCCTAAAATTTGTTACTATATTTTGCCAGCCTTCCTTGCTGAAAAAGAGTTTGGTCTATTGCCTCTTTCGATTTCCGCTATGCAAACATCGCAGAAAATTAATTTTATGTCCTTCTCCCAAAGTGCAGGAGTGGCAACTTCTTTATTCTTATTTGTCATACTAATAATAGGAGAGAAGTCAGCAATATCTTCAAATATGAAATAAATCAACATACATATGAAAGTCTTGCCTAATGTGCTTTTAATTGCGAAATAATAAATTTAAAAAGCTACTAAGGTAAAAGAATACAGAAATTTACGTGGTTCGGTCAAATTGACCTACGTCCACGGGAAAGGAGTATTTTATTTTCATTAATGAAACTTTTGAACATTTACATAGCTTGTACACTTGCACCGCACTACACCGGACCGCACTACACTACACTACACAACACTGCAGTACACTAGACTGCACTACACTGTACTACACAACACTGCACTACACTGAACTACACAATTTTCCATTCATTTCTATAGCAGCTCCATTACAAGGGCAAACCCGAGCCACCCTCAAGCACCCAGCCAAGCTCCATGACAATTTTCTGCTCAGCTACACAGGTTCACATCACTATACAATTTATTTTCTGCTTCCACACAGCACTACACATTGCATTACCCCAAAACACACACAACACTACACATTGCATTACACAACTGCACAACTGCACTACACAACACTGCACTGCATACACATTGCACTGCACTACACTTCACACACACTGCACTGCACAAACACCCCGACTGCAAAAACACACACACACTACAATGCACTACACTGCACTAAACACACATCAATGCAATGCACTACACTGCACTTCCACACAAACACACAGCACTACACTGCACCCAAAACACAAGCACTTCACCGCACTAAAGACACACCTGGAATGCAATGCACAAAGCCAAAGTTACGTGCATTAAAAAACATAAAACCGAGCCATTTATATACAAATGAACCCATCACTTTTAGCTACATCAAGTTCTCAATGGTTCAACTCGTGTATATGGAAGTTCATGCTGGCTTAAAAGCCTCGCCAAATTATGTAACCAAATTGTGGAAGTGCAGTGCAGTGTGTTGAATTTATAATTATCAATGAATCAAACGTAGCCTTGAAACTAAATTTTGAGAAGCATATATATTAGCGAGCCTTAAAGGTATAAATCGGTAAGCCTTCACAAGTAACTTACGTAAATTGTGATGACACCTTCTTTCCCAACTTTCCCCACTGCACAGCACTTCAAACACACACTGCACTGCACAAATAGCCCACTGGAAACACAGCACTGCATTGCACTGCACTTCACACTCACTGCACTGCACAAACACCTCACTGCAAACACACACACACCGCACAACTTCATTACTCGCACTTCACACACTTATCAGACCGCACAAGCACCCCATCGCACAGCACTTCAAATGAATGCACTCGCACTTCACACACACATTGCACTCGCACAAACACCAACTTCAAACACACACACACCGCACAACTTCATTCTGCACTTCACACACTTATTAGCACCGCACAAGCACCCCATCGCACAGACACTTCAAATGAATGCACCGCACTTCACACACACATTGCACCGCACAAACACCAACTTCAAACACACACAACACCGCATCGCACTTCAAGCACACACCGCATCGCACAAACAACCCACACAATACACTACACTTCACAGTTCACACACTGCAAACTGCACTGCACTACACTACAAACTGCACACTGCAAACTGCATTGCACTACAAACTGCATGCACTACACTACAAACTGCACTGCACTACAAACTGCACTGCACTTCACTACACAATACACTGCACTTCACAGTTCACACAATGCACTGGACTTCACTACACTTCAATGCACTGCACCACACAATTCCAACACACACGCCCAATTAAACACACAATTCTAACACACACACTCAATTCAACACACACAATTCCGCACACACAATGCACAACACTTCACTTCACAATTCCCATTTTTTTCACTGCAAACTGCACTGCACTTCACTACACAATGCACTACACTTCACAATTCAACACAATGCCACACACACAATGCATTGCACTTAACTACACTTCACAATTAAACACACACAATGCACTGCACTTAACTACACTTCACAATTAAACACACACAATGCACTGCAAATCACAATTCTACACACACAATGCACTGCACCGCACAATTCCAACACACACACACAATTCATCACACACAGTGTACTACATTTAACACACTGCACTACACTTCACTTCACAATTTTAACACACACACAATGCACTGCACTGCACTGCACAATTCAACACACACAATCCCATTTTTTTCACTGCAAACTGCACTGCACTTCACTACACAATGCACTACACTTCACAATTCGACACAATGCACAGCACTTCACAGTTCCACAAAATGCACCGCACTTCACAATTCCACAGAATGCAATGCACAGCACTTCACAGTTCCACAGAATGCAATGCACAGCACTTCACAGTTCCACGGAAAAACGAAAACCAATAAAAAAATAGTGCAATGGGGCTAGCTGCATAGGACCCAAAAAACTTAAAACCGAGCCCCATACCATAGAATAGAGAAAGCTACCAAAAAAATAGTGCAAAGGGACCAACTACCGTAAAAATAGTGCAAAGGGACCGACTACCATAAAAATAACGAAATATGTTCTAGGAAGGAACGAGCAAGGGGGAGGGAGAGGGGACGAAGCCTCGAAAGAGAAGGATACCGATTAGATCGGAGGTATGCGACCTACGATTTGAATCTCTTTGGAGAACAGCATGCAGTTCTCGCGAGAAGATCTAGGGTAAAGGAGATCGGGGGCTCGGTCACGGAGCACGGCGAGCGAGGGCAACGATAGGAAAAAGCGGGTTATAATTCGGGGCCGCGGGGTTTATCCCGCGGCCGGCTTTCGATCGGATTCGCGGTGACGCGCCGCGAATCTCAGGCAACATCCTGCCGCGTCGCGTTAAATTGCGGCGCGGTGCCGCGCCGCAGACCAAAAAGCGGGTTCCAAACAGGGCCTAAAAGATAGAGTGAGGGTTTATGTCACACTAGGCAGCCTTCCTCGAAGTCCTTTGGTTAAATTTTTTTTTATAGAAGACTACTAAATTTTTGTTGATGTAGACTTGTTTTGTTATTGTACATGGACATCCTTCATCTACAGCGACTTACTCCGATGCTTCTTGTCAAAGAGGCAGCTTTAAGATTTGTATGTTATGAATTATGATTATTTATTGATTATGTTTTGGTTTTATTTAACATAGTTATTCTAGTGTTTGGGGGAGGGGCATTTTAATTTAAGTTAAGAGACACCGGTTAAGATCCCACGGTTTCGTCATCCCAACACCACTATTTTCTCTTACATTTTCTTAGTCTAAACAAGTGGTTAAACTTATTTAGAGTGGAGATTTCTCGTTAGCAAATGTTGGTTACCTCATCCGAGTGATCTTCATAAACCTAAAGAAGTAGATTAAGTGTGTTCAAAGTTTCAAAAATGTATTATTATTTTTGAAAGTGTTCTCTTGTTCTATTTTTTAGGTAAGTGAAAAATGCATATCTAGGAAAATGATGTAAAGTAAAGTAGTTAAACTGTAGTAAATAAATTATGAGATGTGTACCTGGTGCTCCTGCTACTGCTATAAAGTAAGTATTATAAATTTGGTATAATAAAGTGCAGTAATTTTAAACTAATAACACAGAGAATCATTCACGAAAGAAATCCAAAAAAAAAAGTTGTCGGGAAAGACAGACTAGTAAAACAAAACCCTATGTCATAAATTGAAGTCTTGGACTAGGTGTAAAATGTTAGTGAAGGTGCGAGCTCAGAGCTAGGATGTGTGCCTTGTTATCCAACACTTGGCAAAAGATGCTAACCTGGAAGTCTAAGGAGGGCCAACTCCTAGCAGCGATTGGTGAATAGCTTTTCATAAAACTAAGAATCCTCATCTCCATAACTATTAAGTAGATTACTTTTACACCTTTAAATAAATTCTGGGAAGAAATTATTTCATATTATATAAGATTGTTCACTTCATCATCCAATGAGAAATATTTTCTCCTTTCCAAAATAGAAATTCACTTCAAACATTATGTTATGCAATTTCATAGACATAATGTTTGAAGTGAATTTACAATTTTGGAATGGAAATAAAATTTCTTATTGGATGATCAAACGAATACTCTTACATCATGTGAAATATTTTATTCTCGAAATTTGTTCATAGATATGAAAGTTTCTAGTAAGATTTATTGAGATGAGAATGATAAGTGGCTTTACACATTTAGAGGAAATGTGAAAGTAATCACTAGGTTATTAACTTTCTTGCTTGGAGCTTAATTTGGGTCGCTCGAAAAAATTTAATTTGATCCAAAAGTTTTGTCTTAAAACATGGTTAGTTTATTTTTATCCGCTCTTTATCCAAGACTAAATTAAAATCAATCAATTTTGGAGCGCATGTCATTGTTCAAGCTATCTAAAATGTTTGCTCCTCTTACAATGTGTTGACTATTTTCAAGTTTGAACAACTATTATTACAACTCTGCCAACAGTTCTACAGTAATTAAATACATTATATACAGTGGAATACACCTTATGATGTGTTAATTATTCTTCAGTTTGAAGGCACATTAGGATATTCGTACATCATGTTCATGGATGTACAATAGAATTTAACCAAAAAGAAAAGGCATCATTAAGGAGTTCTTGAACAGTGTTGAAACATTTGTGGCAGCTACATCTCAACTGCTACTTTACTTATATGAGTGTAGATTTTAGTGTCCATGTTCAAAACAAAAAAATTGAGCACACCTAATGCCTGATGAAGCTATATATTATTTATACTATCAGGGATTTCAGTTTGTTTATTGGATTTGGACTTCACATGAAGAGTTTGATCCTACAACATTCAGCTCTACTCCTTCGATGAATTACTAGCCTCCATCTAGATTTGACTCAATTAAATTTGTAGAAATTATCTTTGATGGAACGAAACATCTTTATGATTTATGATTTATTGAATATTGTTAAGAGTCTATTACGGAGGGGTTGCACGTCTCATTTTAAGTTATCTATAGCTCTCAAAATGTTGAAAATTAAAACAGAGTATAGCATGCCCCAAGAGACTTCAATCAGATAGCAGGCCTACTGAAAGAGACTAATCCACCTAAAAATCTAGTCCACGAAGATTTATACAAGACAAAAAATTTGCTCTCCATACTAGGGCTTAAAGCAGAGAAGATTGATTTTTGTGTAAACAGATGTATCACAATCAAACCTTAAATAAGACAAGTAATAGGCAAAATGAAGTTCCACTTGACGACTCTTTTATCTACTACCTATTCCATGTCTATAGAGACTATACATTTTTATGTGTACTACTCCATAAATTATGTGGCATCAAAGCACATTAGGAGAAAGAAAATGAGTCATTTAGCAAATAGGAGGCATGGGAATATTTCAATTGCACATATCCTAAGTTTACTGCGGGAGCACATAACGTTCTGGTTAGTTTATGCTCTGATGGCATCACACCGTACAGTCAGACCGCATCGCCCTATTCTTATTCGTTAGCGATTGTTACACCAAACAATCTACCAACTGAGATGTTCATGATAACTGATCCACCAAAAAATAACCTATTTTTAGTGAATAATTTATAAGCCTTTTATATACATTTTTGATGATATTAAACTTTAAAGGGAGATATTTTACATGTTTTTTTGTTTCAGGTACTTGGAATGGACATTTAGAGAAAATAAGGGAATAATGATGTAAAATTGGGAAAAAATTGGTAGCACTATAACGCTACCCCTGGCACTAATGATGCCACCCCTGGCGCTAATGACGCCAGTCTCCAGCCAAATGGGCGCTATAGGGCACTATAGCGCCAAAAACTACATTTCTAGAAGATCCATTGAATTTGACCAAACATTAGATGTGTTTTTGAAGCAACTGTTGACCTCATTTTTAATGAGTCAATACCTTTTGACCTAAAAAGTCAATTTTGGTCAAAATGGTCAATCCAGACCCAATGGCCAACACTGTTGACCCTACCGGTCAACCTTTTGACCTTACAGGTCAACCTTTTGACCCAAAATGACAATTTTGGTCAAAATGGTCAATCCTGACCCAATGACCAACCCTGTTGACCCCATAAGTCAACCTTTTGACCCAAAATGACAATCTTGGTCAAAATGGTCAATCCTGACCCAATGACCAACCCTGTTGACTCCACAGGTCAACCTTTAGACCCAAAATGACAATTTTGGTCAAAATGGTCTATCCAGACTCAATGACCAACCCTGTTAACCCCACAGGTCAACCTTTTTACCCAAAATGACAATCTTGGTCAAAATGGTCGATCTAGACCTTATGACAAATCTTGTTGACCCCATAGGTCAACCTTTTTACCTAAAATGACAATTTTGGTCAAAATGGTCGATCTAGACCCAATGACTAACCCTGTTGACCCCACAAGTCAACCTTTTTACCCAAAATGACAAATTTGGTCAAAATGGTCAATCCTGACCCTATGACCAACTCTGTTGACCCCATAGGTCAACTTTTTGACCTAAAAATGATAATTTTGGTCAAAATGGTCAAGCTAGACCCTATGACCAACCATGTTGACCCCAAAGGTCAACCTTTTGACTTAAAATGATAATTTTGGTCAAAATAACCAATTCAGACCCAATCACCAACCTTATTGACCCAATGGGTCAACACATGACCTAAAAATTCAATTTTGGTTAAAATGATCAATTTTTGATCAAACAACCAATGACATGTTTAAAACCCCACAATGACAAAAAATTAATCAAATTAAATTCAAAAAAATTATTTTGATTAATTAAATTGACTAATAATTTGATTTTCAATATTTTAATTAATCAAATGACATGATTAATTAAAACAAAAATTAAATTAAAAGTCATAAAATGATAAAATTAAACAAATAATTGATTTCAAAATTATTTTGATTAATTAATTGGCTAATGAATTAATTTTTAAAATTTTAATTAATGGCCAAATTAATTAAAATGAAAAATTAAATTCAAAAGCCATAAAATCACAAAATCCACAAATTGATTAAAAATAATGGAATTAATCAAATAATTGATTCAAAAATTATTTTTAATTAATTAATTGATCAATAATTTAATTTTCATATTTTAATTAATGACATAATTAATTAAAATGAAAATTAAATTGAAAAGTCATGAAAAGAGACATAAATCAATTTTAATGACATGGATATTAATCAAATAATTAATTTGGAATTATTTCCAATTAATTATTGATTAATAAAATAATTTTCAATATTTAATTAATGACATAATGAATTAAATATGGAAATTAAAATGAAGAGGGCATTAAATGGAATTTTTAAAACCTATGACATATGGTTTTCTAAAAATTCTAAAACTCTTTTATGACATCACACATGATCCATTAAAGAAAAATAAATTCATAAATCACTCACATTTAACCATGGTAAAGGCCATCATGACATCAAAAATTAGGTGGCAAAACCATGGTAATTTAAAGTGTGAGGTGTCTTGCCATGGTGAGGTTAGTTTAGCCACCTCTCTAGCCATCCAATAGTGAGGAGACAAGCTTTAACCATCTTTCACACCATGGTTAAAACCATCATAATATTTCATGAAAAATATTAAGAGAGGGGCTAATGTGTCACCACCTCATTAAATGGTAAATGAGGTGTTGCAAGGAGAGGGTCTCAACCATTTGAGTCACCATGAACCTCCCACTTAGCCAATGGAATGGAAACAAAGAGGCTAAAATCCATCATGACAAGATTTAAGCTAAAATTGCCATGAAATGTGCACATGCTTAAGTGGCAAAATTCTCATGGAGGAAGAAGAGGTGAATCTTGGTTTACATGGGGGAGGTTGTACTCTACAGCCCTAACTATACCATGGTCAAATCTAAGCCAAGCAAGGTTAATCCATAGCCATTCATGGCTATAAATACCCCCCTTGGCCAAAATATCCAAGAGGAGAAAATTAACCCATAGAATCCTATAGGCTTCCCAAATCCCTTGGCTCCCAACACAAAAAATCTTCCTAGGGACCTCAGCAACATATTCCAACCAAGCCCAAGCCATAGGGTTAGCCCAATCAAGCCAATTTGATCAAAATCCAGAATCAGCCCAAATTAGCCACTTTCTAAAAATTCTCCTCCAAGGCTAGCTATAAAACCAAATTGGAGTAGCAAAGATCTTCCTTGGAAGTCCTAGAAGCCAGCCATAAGGTCTGATCAAGCTTGATACACTTTTGGCCAAGGTATGGAATTATTTTCTCCAAAATATTGCATGTTTTCGAAATATCATGGGTTATACTAGCCCAGAAATGTATAATCACCATATAGATACATTCTACAGATTCAGATGATTCCATAGGCTCAAAAATCACTCAATTTAGTTGAGAAATGAGTGAGATATTGACCCTAGAAGTTGGACGGTTCAGGAATTTTCTGAATTATCTGGATTAATCCAGCCGTCTGATCCCGTGTTTCGGAACAGACGACCAAGATCAAACCACGCCGTGTTCGGTGTTCGGATCCGCGCAGTGGATCTTCCCGCCCATCGATCGTACAAGGACATGTGGCAGCGCCTGGATTTTTTTAGGGCTGGATTAATTTAGGGAAACCTTAAAAACTTCAAAAATTCATATCTTTTGATCCAGAGGTCATAAAAATAAAATAAAAATACCTCTGGAAAGCTCTTGAAGAGAAGAAAATTATGAAACCATAATCATAATTGTATTCTCAGTATTTAATTTTTAATTAATTAAATACTCTCTGGAGTATTTTAATTATTAAAAATTATTTACAAGGCAGAAAAATATGAAATTTTTAGGGAATTACCTTTAAGTCCTTAGGCATATCTTCTAATTTTTCTAAGGCCAGGATATCTCTCTAGGATATGATTTCCTAATTTCTATGATATTTTGTAATTATTTTAAAAAATAATTATAAAATTGGAAAATTGGAAAATTTAAATGCAAAATGATTGAGAACATTAGGGTAACAGACACAAATCCTAAAACAATAATTCTCAAGTCATCAAAACAATCTAAAAGACATTTTGAAATAAGGTTAAGATTTACTAATTTTAAAATTAATAATTCAAAACCTTCTCTTCACATATTTAATCTATCTCATCATGGATTAAGCAAGTGATGAATCCAACTCATATCAAACAATAATTAGGTTTAAAGACAACTTAAACCTAGCTAAACCATTAAACCTTAGGGTTTAATATAAAAATCAAGCTCTTTAATTAAGTTTAAGGACATATTAAACTTAATTAACCAAAATCAAACCTTTAATTAAGTTTAAGGACATATTAAACTTAATAAACCAATTAAACCTTAACTAAATTAGGTTTAATACAAATCAAATCTTTAATTAAGTTTAAGGACATATTAAACTTAATTAACCCATTAAACCTTACCTAAATTAGGTTTAATATAAATCAAATCTTTAATTAAGTTTAAGGACATATTAAACTTAATTAATCCATTAAACCTTACCTAAATTAGGTTTAATATAAATCAAACTCTTTAATTAAGTTTAAGGACATATTAGACTTAATGAATCAAAATCAAATCTTTTAATTAAGTTTAAAGACATATTAAACTTAATTAACCCATTAAACCTTACCTAAATTAGGTTTAATATAAAAATCAAACTCTTTAATTAAGTTTAAGGACATATTAAACTTAATTAACCCATTAAACCTTAACTAAATTAGGTTTAATACAAATCAAATCTTTAATTAAGTTTAAGGACATATTAAACATAATTAACCCATTAAACCTTACCTAAATTAGGTTTAATACAAATCAAATCTTTAATTAAGTTTAAGGACATATTAAACTTAATTAACCCATTAAAAACCTGAATTAGGTTTAATATAAATTAAATCTTTAATTAAGTTTAAGGTCATATTAAACTTAACTAACCCATTAAAACTTACCTAAATTAGGTTTAATATAAATCAAACCTTTAATTAAGTTTAAGGACATATTAAACTTAATTAACTTTCGCTTAAACGTTAGGTTTAAGGCAAACATAAACCCTAATTAGGTCTAACCCATTAGACCTAATTAAACCATTAAACCTTAACTAACTAAGGTTTAATCAAGCACAAACCCTAATTAGGTCTAACCCATTAGACCTAATTAAACCATTAAACCTTAACTAACTAAGGTTTAATCAAACCTAAACCCTAATTAGGTCTAACCCATTAGATCTAATTAAACCATTAAACCTTAACTAACTAAGGTTTAATCAAGATAAACCCTAATTAGGTCTAACCCATTGCACTCTAATTAAACCATTAAACCTTAACTAACTAAGGTTTAATCAAGCACAAACCCTAATTAGGTCTAACTCATTAGACCTAATTAAACCATTAAACCTTAACTAACTAAGGTTTAATCAAACCTAAACCCTAATTAGGTCTAACCCATTAGACCTAATTAAATCTTTAAACCTTAACTAACTAAGGTTTAATCAAGCATAAACACTAATTAGTTCTAACCCATTAGACCTAATTAAACCATTAAACCTTAACTAACTAAGGTTTAATCAAGCACAAACCCTAATTAGGTCTAACCCATTAGACCTAATTAAACTATTAAACCTTAACTAACTAAGGTTTAATCAAACCTAAATCCTAATTAGGTCTAACCCATTAAACCTAATTAAACCATTAAACCTTAACTAACTGAGGTTTAATCAAGCACAAACCCTAATTAGGTCTAACCCATTAGACCTGATTAAACTATTAAGTCTTAACTAAATTAGACTTAATCAAACTTAAACTCTAATTAAGTCTATCACATTAGACTTAATTAATTATTAAACCTTAACAAACTAAGGTTTAACCAAACCCAAACCCAAAATAAACTTTCAATCTTTAACTTAGGTTTAACCCGACATGAACCTAAATCAAACCTAAACTTAACTTAAGTCTAACCCATATTAGACTTAAGTCAAACCATACTTAGGTTCAACTCGACATGAACCTAAATCAAACTTAAACCTAACTTAAGTCTAACTCACATTAGACTTAAGTCAAACCATACTTAGATTCAACCCGACATGAACTTAAGTCTAACCCAAACCTAACTTAAGTCTAACCCATATTAGACTTAAGTCAAACCATACTTAGGTTCAACCCGACATGAACCTAAATCAAACTTAAACCTAACTTAAGTCTAACCCACATCAGATTTAAGTCAAACCATGCTTAGGTTCAACCCGACATGAACCTAAATCCAACTTAAACGTAAACTTAAGTCTAACCCACATTAGACTTAAGTCAAACAAAACTTAGGTTCAACCCAACATAAACCTAAGTCAAATCTAAATCTAACTTAAAGTCTAACCTACACTAGGCTTAAGTCAAACCAAGCTTAGGTTCAACTCAACATAAACCTAAGTCAAACTTAAACTTAAATTAAGTCTAACCTACACAAGACATAAGTCAAACTAAACTTAGGTTCAACTCGACATAAACCTAAGTCAAACTCAAACCTAACTTAAATCTAACCCACATTAGACTTAAGTCAAACCATACTTAGATTCAACCCGACATGAACCTAAGTCTAACCCAAACCTAACTTAAGTCTAACCCATATTAGACTTAAGTCAAACCATACTTAGGTTCAACCCGACATGAACCTAAAGCAAACTTAAACCTAACTTAAGTCTAACCCACATCAGACTTAAGTCAAACCATACTTAGGTTCAACCCGACATGAACCTAAATCCAACTTAAACCTAAACTTAAGTCTAACCCACATTAGAATTAAGTCAAACCAAACTTACGTTCAACCCGACTTGAACCTAAGTCTAATCCAAACCTAAGTTAAGTCTAACCCATTTTAGACTTAAGTCAAACCATACTTAGGTTCAACCTGACATGAACCTAACCCAAACCTAACTTAAGTCTAACCCATATTAGACTTAAGTTAAACCATACTTAGGTTCAACCTGACATGAACCTAAGTCTAACCCAAACCTAACTTGAGTCCAACCCATATTAAACTTAAGTCAAACCATACTTAGGTTCAACCTGACATGAACCTAAGTTTAACACAAAACTAACTTAAGTCTAACCCACATTAGACTTAAGTCAAATCATACTTAGGTTCAACCAAACATGAACTTAAGTTTGACCTAAACCAAGACATAAACCTTAGGTTCAACCCGACATGAACCTAAGTTTAAACCTAAACCTAACTTAAGTCTAAACCATATTAGACTTAAGACGAACCATATTTAGGTTCAACCCGACATGAACCTAAGTCTAAACCTAAACCTAACTTCAGTCTAACCCATATTAGACTTGAGTCAAACCATGCTTAGGTTCAACCCGACATGAACCTAAGTCTAACCTAACCCTAACTTAAGTCTAACCCACATTAGACTTAAGTCAAACCGGACATGAACTCAAGTTAATTAGATTCAATCAACATTGAATTTAACTTAGGTTCAACCAAACATGAACCCAAGTTAATTCAATCAATATTGAATCTAACTTTCAACCTTTTAACTTAAGTTCAGACAGACATGAACTCAAGTTAATCTAAACCAAACCTTTTAACTTAAGTTCGTACAGACATGAACTCAAGCTAATCTAAACCAAACCTTTTAACTTAAGTTCGAACAAACATGAACTCAAGTTAATTAGATTCAATCAACATTGAATTTAACTTAGGTTCAACCAGACATGAACCCAAGTTAATTCAATCAATATTGAATCTAGCTTTCAACATTTTAACTTAAGTTCAGACAGACATGAACTTAAGTTAATCTAAACCAAACCTTTTAACCTAAGTTCAGACAAACATGAACTCAAGTTAATCTAAACCAAACCTTTTAACTTAAGTTCAGACAGACATGAACTCAAGCTTTAAGTTTAAACTTATGTCAAGACATAAATTCGACATTTCAAACATAACTGACATAAAATCGACATTCTAAACCAAAATCGATATAAATTTGACATTTAATTGACAAAATCGACATAAATTTGACATTTCAAAAAAAAATCGACATAACCGACATAAATTCGACATTTCAAATGAATATCGACATAATCGACATAAATTCGACATTTCAAACCAAAATCGACATAACCGACATAAATCTGACATTTCAAACCAAATTAAACAATCACTTACATTAAATGAAATTAATCGACATTTCAAATCAAATTCAACATTAAATGACATTTCAAACCAAATTAAACAATCACCGACATTAAATGACATTAATCGACATTTCAAATCAAATTCAACATTAAATGACATTTCAAACCAAATTCAATAAACACCGACATTAAATGACATTAACCGACATTTCGAACCAAACTCAATAGAACTCAACATAAATTGATATAATTCGACATAAATCGACATGATCGAACTTAACACGACATGAACTGACATAGTTCTTAAGTTCGACCTGTATCAAATTTAACTTAACATATGACATCATAATTCTTAAAGTTTGACCCACGTTGAACTTAACTCGACATAAAATTAAACTGAAATTGACATAAAATCCAAAATCAAATCCAAATTGATATAAAATCCAAAATCCAACCCAAATCAATATTCAAGACAAATCAAAATTTAAACATTAATCGACATAAATCTAAACCGACATCTCAACCACTTTTGGACATCATACAACTCTGGATCAACAGCAACTTTGACCAGGTGAGCTAAATATTTTGATATGACATTATTTCTAACTTTGTTTTCCTTGCAGGATGAAGACATGAAGTTTCGTTTAGTTTTTCTTTGTATGTTATTGGGTGTGCTAACTCTGTTTTGCAGGACGTCGACAACGGAACATTGACAACAAAACCAGGACTTTTAGGATAGCAACAAAACCTAAAGTTTCTACAAACAACAAAAAAATGACATGAAAACAAAGACAACTGGACTATTAGGTCAGCTACGAAATCTGAAATAAAACGACAAAATCATTAACATTGACATCAACATGACATCAACATACAACGACATTTCTATACCACAACAAAATGATGACATGACACTAATCCAAAACAAATACATGACAAAATGACATGACAAAATAATATTGAGATAACCACAAAACCAAAACTTAAAACAAAAGTAAATCATAAATAAAATAACAAAAATAAATAAATAATGATATCTTCTTGACATCATAGAAGGTATCTCATGACATAATAACGACATCTTCTTCTAGGAGATAAAATATCTCATGACAAATCGAGATGTTAATCAAGACATCTTATGACATTACGACATCACATTAAGACATGACATAAAATGATATGACACTATGATTCATATTAAGACATGACATAAAATGACATGACATTGCGACATACAATAATATGACACACATATTAAGACATCCTGACATGACACCCGACATGACATACAAAATAACAAAATGACAAATATTCAACATAAACAAAATATTCTTGTAGTATCGATTCTTCAGAAACACACTTCCACTTTTTTGAGGATAAATGTTAACCTTAATCGGGATTTTTCCTTGGCAATATTAATTGCTCGGAATGTAATTAACTATAAAAGCTTGCTCTTATAGGAGATTAAAGAACTCAGGATAGGTATTTTACCTACAAGACCTCTTTGGTTATCCAAGATCTTCATATGATCTTCTTATATGAAAAACTTCAGTAATTACCCAATCTGAAGACTTTTTCCTATGACATTATCATTTTGATCTCTTTTTCTCTCAATCTCTATCATGATTAATCCTTCTTCAAATTCTCCAAAGACTTCTGATAATAAGCCTAGGAATGATAAGAATTAGGGTGATAGATAGAGAAAGAGAGTGGCGACTCCATGACATTGACATGATACAAGAATTGACGGCGACGACATGCAATCCATATATTCCACCGCCATCAGCAACTCTTGGTTATTTTATGTTTTCTATTAAATAAGAAGGATTTGGTTGAATTTAGAGACCTTTTAGATCCTCAAAACATCAATTGGGAAGAAATAGTAAATTATGGTTTTCTTATTTTGTGTTTAAGTGTAAGTGTGAGTGTATTTTAGTGTGTAAATGTTTGGAGATTGCTTTAAGGAAAAAACAAAAGTTTACTTGGGGAGAAGACATAAGGTACTCTATATTTATTTTTAAGTTTTGTTGTAAGACTTGGGTTTCAATGTAAATATTTTGCTTTTGTTTAATATCCATGAATTTTTTTGTTGAGGTCTAGTCTCTCTTTAGAATAGCCTAAGGTAATAATAGAACTTTCCTGGTGACTTTCTCAGAAGACTAGCAATGTAACCCTTACCCCATATAAAATTAAAACACTTCTTTACTTCACTTAAAGTTTTCAAATGATTAAAATTTAACCTCTAAATGCTTAGGGGGACGAGACCAAGCATTAGGAAACTCAAGAGGAGTTCCCTACAGGATGGTCAAGCCTTAGGACTTACCTTGTGTGGTCTGGGTGAGGCTCTGACACACACTTGCACATTATACTCTCACAACTCTAAACCAAGTTTCCTCACACTTGATCCCCTACTCTTTTGGAAACTCATGTGGGTGGTTTCCCCAAGCTCTTAGCCTCAGGCTAGGGTTTGGTTAGTATGAGCACATGCTAAATGGTAAATTCCCTTGCTTCATGGCTCAAATGGGTTATCATTTCCTTTTAACTCCAAATCTTACAAAAATCCAACTTTTGACCACCAAGTGATTAAATTACCTCTAAAGCCCCAATTTTGCCCAAAATTCCCAAAATCAACCAAAATTACTAAAATCCCTCAAAAATTATCCCAAAACATTCCACACCACTTAAAATACCCAAAATACCTCAAATTTACCAAAATTCGTAAAATACCCAAAGTGAACAAAATGCATCTCTTAGCCCAAAAATTTTAAAAATTCCCAAAAATTCCCCTAATTTCAATTCTGAACCACTAAATTGATCTATTTTTTACCAATTTGCCTAATTTAGCCAAAAACCCCAAATTGCCTCTCAAGGCCCAGAATGCCCAAATTACCTCCAATGTCCACCCAATTGACTTCAATTCTCCCCAATCTTAATTTCAAACTTTAATTCAACATCCTCAATCCCAATTGCAAACTTTAATTCAACATCCTCAATCCCAATTGAAACCAAATTCAAGTTCAACCCAAGCCAAAAAGCCTTAATTTTGTCATATGACCAAATCCCCCTAAAATTAAACCCAATGACAATCAATTTCTCCCAATTTTAAATTCTAAACTCTTTATGACATTTCTGCACACCAAATTGAACCATCAATTGCCCTCAATTTAAGGCCAAACCTCACCCAATCCAACACAAGTCAAAATCCCTAATTTTGCCCAAAAGTTGTGATATGTCCATAATCCATTAAATTGAATGCCCTCACCCAAAAATTGACACCCACTTTATGTCAAGAGCTCTTTATAACATCCCCATGGACCATTTTGAACCTTTAATTGAGTGTTGAACCCACTCTAGCCCAACCTAAAATCCAAGCTAACCTAACATACCCAAAATTGACCAAATACTCAAATCAAACTAAATAGACCAGCCCCCCCCAAAACAAATTTAAAACCACTCCAATCCTTTTCTAATCTTTTCATAACAATCATAAACACAACATTGCATAATCAATTGGATCTAATCCAAGCTTGAACCCAACTTAGCCAAACTTGAACCCAAGTGACCCAAATTGAACCTATAACCAAATTAACCAAATCAAACCAAATGTGACCAACCTAAGTCCACCACAACCACCACGTAAACCCTAGGAACCACCCTAGATCCACCTAGCCCACTCTACATGAGCCATCGACCAAGGGTCCCATGATTTAGGGGATTTCTTTCCTAAAGTGCTTAAACCATATGGATCTTTACCAAAATTAATCACCAACTTAATTTCTCACCATGATGGTCTGCCCACCTGACCACCTGACTTCTGGCCACCTCCTTTGGCCTGTTCTTCCAGCCAAGTCATCGGAGGAGCCCAAACCGAGAGCCACCTCCCATGGGTAAAAAGTAAACTCGCCCCCCCCCCCAAGTTGTCCAGCTCTGATTGCTCACTTGTGCCTTGCTGCCTTCCACCTAAGTAGCTAATCCTACCCATTGCTAAGCCCTGAGCTCCACTAGGCAGCCATGGCCACAAATATAACTCTCCATGGCTAAAGAGAGAGGTGCTGAAAAAATTTCTTAAGAAAACTCTGTCAAATTTCTTCAATAGCTTCCCTAAGATCTCCTAAGTGCAATCCCACTATCTTCCAGCCCTAATCCCCACTGTCTAGAACCAATTTACTCCCTGAAATTCCAGCCAAACCCAGAACACTTTCCACCATTGCTCCATAGTGCACCAAACCCAAATTAATTGAACCCATACCTTCACCATACTGAAATAAGAAGTTCCCCCATCAAAGCCCCATCATAGAGAGCCTCTAACCTGGACTTTCATCAACACCTGAAATCAGCCTTGGTCAAATTCAGGTCTAGAAATTTCACCATAGCTCAAGGCTTCATCTAAAGGTTTGTTGGGTCCAATCGAACCTACCACAACCATCTGATTGAGGCTTCCCCTCTCAGACAAAGGTATTGATCTCACTCTTTATCTCGAGCCGATTTCGATTCTTCATATATTTATACTATATTTTAATGTGTATTAGCCATATAGATAGGTTCATCTCACCTAGATGAGTCCATAGGATCAAACCCCATGCAATTTGGTTGAGTCTAGGCAGAGATCTTAGAGCTGGAAGGTGGATGGCTCTCGGGATGAACTAGTTGGGGATGATGAAGAAGGACCCTTCGATCGCGCATATTTTGGATGGACGGTACTGATGCAGTCGGATGGGAAGATGATACATAAAGCCTTATTTGACAAGGCGGCTACGTGGATAGTGACGGGTAGTAGTTCAGAGCTGTCGAGGATACAGTCAGCATTGCGTGAATAAATAGAAAATTAATTTCTTAATTATTTAAATCAGCCAAACTTTAAAAATCCATTACTTGGTGTAAGAAAATCAGGAAAAAAAATAAAAATACCATCAGTTAACATGGGAGAAAAATGTGGAAATTTTTTAAGTTTATTTAATGTATATTTTATTTTTAATTAATTAAATGTAGTATTTGCTATTTTAATTCTCCGTTTGCATGAATTTTTCACCATGGCTTGAAATTTAGGGCTTTTTTACCCTCTGTAATGGGGGATCTTAACTGATTTTTCTAAGGTCAGGGGGGATCTCTATGAGGGATCCCTATTTTTCAAGCTTATTTTGTCTGTCTTAATAAAATAATTATAAAAATTAAAATATTCAATAAAAAATATAAAAATATTTTGGTAGGTTACTTGTGACCAAAGAACCATAGGAAAAATACAACTTAGTTTAAATCAACAAATATAACTCTAATTGCAATTAAAACTTAAAACTAAAAGAAAATTAATTTGGACTAAATATAAGTGTAAATAAATTGGCTTTTGCTCCCCACTGTGGTTTACGAACAGAGGAATCCCATAAAAATTTTGAAGATATTTGGAATTAATTTGGTCACTTAAACGAATTTTCTAAGTTAAATAACACCTTTGGCATTAAAATAATTCTATCAATTAAAATACAACTCAAAACATTACCAAATTAGTTTTGGAGTTCTCTGTGATCAGAGGAACATAAGAAAAATAAAATTAGCATTAAAGCAAAATTTTCATTTTTAAGGTTATTTTAAATATATAAATAATTAAAAATTCATCAAAATCATGAAATTAATGAAATTCATGGAAATGTTCTAAATTGTCTCCTAAGCACTTAGGAACAATTGGAATAATTTTCCTAACTCTAAAAGTAAAGATATTAAATTCTAAAGGGTTAAAATAATTTTTGAAGCTTAAAAATGGATTATTCTTAATTTCTCACTAAAATAAATTTAATAATTGAAATAAAAATAAAAAAAATATGAAAATTTATTCTCTATGTCCCCCGACCTTAGAGAGATTTTTTGAAAAATATAAAACTTGATTTTTAATATAAATAAAACTTTATATTTAATTAATACTCCAAATTTAAAAAAAATTTTAATAATTAAATAAAAATTCAAAAAAACATGAAATTTGTTCCAAGTGGTCCTCTTGTCTAGATGAACCTCCAGTAATTTTTTTAAAAATTAATATTATGTTTTGATTGAGTTATAAAATTATCTTTGAAAATCCCTTATTTGCATTAAAATAATTATATAAATTTAATTAAAATTGGAAAAATCACATTTTCTCTGTTAGTATTTTAAGTGACCCATAAGTGAGGTAACATAAAAATTTTAAGGCCATTTGAGTTTAGTTTGATTAATTATGAAGAATTAAGGCCTTAGGGGCAAAGATGTAATTTTGAAGGATTTAGCATTAATCAATATTTAGGCTTAATTAAAGTGGGAAATGGGCAATGAATGATCTTAATTAACATGATTGAATGATTGAAACATAAAGGGATAAATGGTAGAAACAAATCTCTCTTTCGTCATATTCAAGGGTAAATTTGTTATTTCTTTCAATTTATATTACTTTGAAAGATAATCAAAATTAAATGATCCTAAGTTAGGGATTTCATTTTCGGAAGATGATATTTAATGATCTAAACCCCCTTTAATCAGTGGTTTAATGATAATTCAATATTTTGATAAGAATCATAATCATAAAAGTCAACTTAACTTCTTTTTCTAAAATATAAATATACCCACTAAAGTCTTAACGGCTTAGTAGTGAACTGGGCTTAATTAAAATTTGACTAATGAGGTATAGAGAAGAAGTATAACTAATATCAAACAATTTTTGAAACAATACAAGCTCAATTGTAAAAATAAATTGGCAAAAATTATTAATAAATCAGTTTGCCCCTAGAGGCCATTACTCACATAATTTATAAAAAAAGATATCAAGTAATAGTTAGCCTACTTTTTGGGATGATTAAAAAATCTATGATTATTGAGCATAAGGGTATGAAATAGATGAATCATTTAGTGAGCATGATAAATTCAAATGAACTCAAGAAAGTTCAAAAGGGTTGTAAAAAATCCAGGAACTCTCTGGATCTGTTCACAAGTCTTCTAGACATCTTGTAGGACGACTGAACCTATCATACTTATTAAAGGAAAGCATCTCTCAAATGTATTAAATAGGACTCACCAAGTTATGACAGGATTTTGTAGGCCTGTGACGAACCTCTCTATAGGCTTTTACTTTCTTGTAAATTATAAATGATTATTGCAAATATACTAAAAGTTTCAGGTGGAGGAACGAGAACACTCGCTAGGTACGCTTTTATAGTTTACAGCACCTTCTTTCCCTGCACTGTCTTTACTGTACTTTTCTTGCTTACAAGCTTGCATGACTACTGCATGAAAATTAGAACTTTTAGGATAGCAGCAAAACCAAAACCCAAAATCAAAATTAAAAATAAAATAAGATAAAATTCACTGCCACAACAATCAAAATATAATACAACTCAAAATTTAATCACAAACAAAATAAAAATCACAATTGCAACTAAATTAAAATATCTCTATCGGATGATCGGGAATACCTCGGAGGATGCAACCTATGGCTGCTAACGAGATTTCTCACGGTCTAAATGAAAGTGAGGAACTCATTTAGTTGAGTTTAGTAAATTCATCCGAACTAAGTGAATCCAAAGAAAATAGTAGTGCTGGAATGAGGGAACCGTGGAATCCTAACTAGTGTCACCATAATCAACTTAAATATTCCCCTAAATAAGATATTAAGACACCACATTTTAAACATTTCTAAAGCATGCTACTTCTTTCAAACTCCTAAATTTGACACTTCTAGAACTAAACCTTCTATGATGATGAGCTTGGAGCATGCACAGTGGGCAGCATGGCCATCTTTAATAGAAAAACTACTTAGAATTAAACAAACAAGCCATAGAATTTTGAAGTAGCTTTCCTAGTACAACGTAAAGCCTCAACTTATTATTTTAGGCCTTTGCACTTAGTGCAATATAAGCCCTAACTCGTCTTAGAATCTAAGGTTGTCATCCGGTATGACATAAATCCACATATTTTCTAGGTCATTCACATGATCTGTATCCAGCGAATGTAAGCCCTAAATAATAAAATTGGCAGGTGAAACACTAAATAACTATCTCAAATTGAAACCATTCCATAGGATAGCTTGGGATAACACCGAGATTTTTTCTGGATCTATGTCTTTCCTCTAGCTTTCTTTTCATTTGGACTCCTACAATAACTGTTCTGAAAACTTGAGCCACTCACCTATTGAATTTTTTATTACCACATTTTCTTGAAGATCCTACCATTTGTAAGTCATGAATATAATATTTTATGATCTATATCAAGAGTTTTATTAGGTGACTTCGGTTGGCTAAGATGTAAGTAACTATAAGGTCTTGCCTTTATAGGAAATTTAAAGACCCCATATTAATGTAAACCCTATCTAATACATTTATATTAGATGGGGAAGTTTTTTGGTCAACATAAATGATTCACAGACCAATGGATGTCATGGATTTATTATTTTATTTGATCAAGCCTCACCATCGAGCAATGTATCTATTCTTCGAGATAAAGACATGGCTTGAGGTGAAGTGCTTGATTATCTAAACTATTGCATATATGAGATCAGTTTGATTTCATATTTTCAAAATTAAAATAATTATATTTTCTGAAATTAAATATATATTAAATTAAATTTATCTTCAAACCAAACCCCTTTTTGGCGACCGATAGATATCAGATTAGTTCCCTTTCTTTCTTCTTGAATGTGCAAATTGATCTTATGGAATGAGAATGATTAAAGTCTTCTTTTTATTCTAAAATTTGTGATGGTATTTTCACTGAATCTTTATTTACTTTATAAATTGGCCACTTGTGAGGTTAAAATCCGTTGAGAAACATAATGACCTGGAAGGGCTATGATTTCACCCAACTAGTGGATACCACACTTTATTCTAGGTAGAGCCATGGTGATCACCTAAGGGGGAGTGAAAATAAATAGGGAGATAAGTTTTGATGGGCGTAGAATTGGTTAGTTCTAGAGTTACAGGCTAGGTTCTTATTAATTTGTCTTAAGGTTTAACACCCCCACACTGGGATTCGACCATCATAGTGGTATAGGCTTAGGGCCATCTAGAGGTGAGAGGCTAGATATTTTTGATGCAGAATCGACATGTTAAGGAATCATCTTTAAGTTAGCCAATATTTTTTGCTAGCACTAGGAGGGGGTACAAAATTATGTATGCTTCTATTTCTCACAATACATTAATTTTGTCTTAAATCACTTGAACCCTACATAGGTTAAAATCTCTTTGCAATAACAAAGGTTTCCATAATATCCAAACTCGCTTTTATCAATTAATATGCCGTTACATTTAGTTTTTGCTTTATTTTTAACTCTTTGGTAGTAATTTTTAGTAAGCGTGTCATTTTAGACCTCTTATCTATTTAATTTGAAATTTAATTAGAAATTTTGTAAGTTAATTTTAAAAGTTATCACTTTCTGAGGATTCATATACTCGCTTTTATCGATATTGGAATTTTTAAAGAAAATCCTATATTACTATAAACGATACATATACTTACGTTGCACCCCTAATGTGAAAATTTATTATATAAATCATAAATCATTACATTTTTTCACACTAGCCACTAGACGTAATTGAAACAAAATTGCTGGCAAAATTTTGGAGATTAAAAATACACGTAATTGTGATTCGGGGTCAAGTTTTTAGCATCGTTGTCGGGGAATGAGACAAAACTTCTTGATTTACAATTTTATTTGAATTGTAAATTTAAAATTTTGAAAAGAAGAAAAAAATTTAAAATTAAAATACAAAAATATATTTTTTCATTTCTGGTTTGCTATTTTATTTTCTACACTTTTCATATTGTTTATGCATTATTCTGGATCTAAAAATTTATTTCCTTACGATTCTGAATTGGAACGAACTATTAGAAAATTTTGAAAATAAGGAAGACTTCATAATTCTCTAGATGGCTAACACATCAAAAAATAATATTGAAATTCAAACTTCTGAAAATGAACATCATAATTTTCAAAAAACATTATGGGATTATGCAAACCCTACAGTAGATGAAATTCATTTAAGCATTCAAACTCCTACTGTAGAGGCTAACTCATTTGAACTTAAACCTTCAATTATACAATTTGTACAAAATAATCAGTTTTGAACAACACCATCTGAGGATTCAAATTGACATTTAGCAAGCTTTTTAGAACTATGAGCATTTAAATATGATGTGTATCAAATGATGTTGTTAGACTTATACTTTTTTTCATTAAGGGAAAAAGTTAAGATGTGGTTAAATTCGTTAGCACTTGGATCTATCAGAACTTGGGGAGATTTATCTCAAAAATATTTGGCTAAGTATTTTTCCACCTTCAAAAACTGCGAAACTTAGAAATGGTATTACTTCTTTTTACTCATTATGAAGGAGAGTCTATATATGAAGCTTGGGAAAGATTTAAGGAACTTCTTAGAATGTGTACATATCATGCTTTACCAAACTAGTTAATCATTCAAAATTTTTATAATGGGTTGGTAGGATCCCTTAGATCTATTATAGATGTTGTTATTAGAGGCTTATTACTGTATAAACCCTTTGATGAAGCTCATTTATTAATTGAAGTAATGGCTACAAATAATTCTCAATGGCCTTCTGACAGGGCAAATCCTAAGAAAGTAGCTAGTATTTATGATAACAATGTTATTTCAATGATTGCATGTCAAGTTGCTGCATTGTCTAAGAAGATAGGCCAAATTGGAATAATTTTTTCTCCAACACCTCAAATGTTTGAAGAAAATTCATTATAACAAATAATTTATTCTCGTTCTTCGGGCCCATTTGGGGCAGCTTATTTGGTGTGGTAGCGTTTTGAAAACGCACCTGTCCTGTTTGGGTAAAGTGTGTTTTGGCATCTTATGCATTTTCAAAACGCTGAAAACAGCGTTTTCACACCGCACCTACCTAAGTGCGATGAGAGCTTTCTGGTTGCAGTCTAGATTTTCCAAAAAAGAAAAATTTGTAGTAGCCGCCGTATCTGGCTTTTCAGCAGATTATTTTTAATCAGCTTATCGACAGATTATTCAATAAGCTACAGATACCCCAAATAGACCCTTCATTAAAAATTATAAAGGCTATCAATAGACCCAAAAACCCATATTCCAATAATTACAACCTAGTTTGGAAAACTCATCCAAACTTTAACTAGAACAACAATCCTAGTGGTGGAAGTCAACAATGGGGGAATGCTCAAGTAAAACCATTGGGAAATTAGAATAATTATGGCAGTGCTAACGTTAGACCTACTTATCATCCTGGATTTAATCAACATGTTAAGGAGAAGAAGTTGTCTATAGAAAAATTGGTGTTGTAGATGTGTAATCATTTGTAAAGTCAAATTTCTACTATTAGAAATATGAAGAATCAACTGGAACAAGTTGCTAACGCAGTTAGCAATAGGCCTCAAGGAACACTTCCTAGTAATGTAAAGATTAAACCTAAAGACAAATGTAAAGATTCAGAGCAAGTTAAAGTGGTCCAACTAAGGATTGGAAAGGAATTAAATGTTGGAGCTCAAGAAGAGATTGAGGTTGAGAGAGAAGTTGAAGAAATTAGGAGACTATAAGAAATTATTCCTATGGAAGCAGAAACACCTAACTCTCCAATAAAGATTAATTTAGAAAGACCCCCACCCTATTTTCCTCAAAGACTTAAACAATAAAAATTGGATCAACAATTATCAAATTTTTTGAAATATTCAAAAAGCTTACAATTATTCAGAGATGTCATGATTCTGAATTTGGGGGATATTTTGGAACTGACAAAACTACACATAAGATTTTACAATCTGGATTCTATTAGCCTACTTTGTTTAAAGAAGTTAATATATATATATTAAAATATGTGATTGACGTCAGCGTGTATGTAATATTTCTAGAAGAAATAAAATTCCCCTAAATTTTACTTTGGCAGTTGAAATCTTCGATGTTTTGGGGTTAGTTTTTATGGGACCATTTATTCCGTCATTTGGAAATATATATATATATATATATATATATATATATATATATATATATATTGGGTGAAGGAGCAGCTTTTGGCTCCCTACATGTTAAATAAAGATGTGGGTTACATAATATAAGTGAGGAAGGATCCCCATCTAATCAAAACACAAAATACACATTAAAGGTCCTATGGGGTTCCCAAACTCAATACAACTCCACCCAAAACAAAAGAAAAAGCTAAGACACAAATAAAGTCTCAAGGCCCCATATAAATCCTGAGAAAGTTGTTGAGTTATATGTGGCTCTAGACACACACACACACACACACACACAGATATATATATATATATATATATATATATATATATATATATATATATATATATATATATATATATATATATATATATATTACTTGTTGTGGATTCCGTATCAAAATGGATTAAAGCAACAACTTTACCCAAATATGATGCACGAAGTATTTTAAAATTTCTAATGAAAAATATTTTTACAAGATATGGAATGTCGAGAATTATCATTACTGATGGTGGATCCCATTTTAGAAATAATATGATTCAGAAATTGACTGAAAAATATAATATTATTCATAGAATCCAAACTGTTAATCATCCCCAAATAAGTGGTTTAGCTGAAGTATCTAATCACAAAATTAAAAAAATTTTGGAGAAATCTGTAAGTCCTCATAAATTAGATTGGTCTGCAAGATTAAATACTGCATTATGGGCATATAGGACTACTTATAAAACTCCTATAAGAATGTAACCTCATAGACTGATTTTTGGAAAAACTTGTCATTTACCAGTTGATTTGGAGCATAAAGTATATTGGGCGATTAAAGAGTTCAATTTCAATTTAAAAGATGCATATGAGAAAAGATTATTACAAATTAATGAATTGGAAAAAATAAGAGATGAATCTTATGATAATGAAAGAATTTATAAGGAGAAGATGAAGATATGGCATGATAGAAAGATTATAAGAAAGAGATTTGAACCTAGACCGGATGTTTTGATATACAAAACAAGATTAAGATTATTTCCTGGAAAACATAAGTCTAGGTGGATATGACCTTTCACTATTATAAAATTTTATCATTTCGGAGCTGTTGATATTGAAAATCCTAAAACAAGAAGAATATTTAAAATTAATGGACATCGACTAAAACCATATTTTGAGGGTTCACTGCCTAATTATAACAAGGTTTTAATGCCAAGTCATCCTAAATAAAACTAATGTTTGTCGGGTTGACAACGTTAAACCAAGTGCTTTATGGTAGGCAACCCATAGTTATCTCTGTTGTTTAATGTGCTTTGATGTGATTTGAGTAATATAATTATTAGATAGTCATATATTTGAGTCCTACTCACTCATAATTATCCTAAATGGTGCTAATTATTGGATTGAATCAAAGATTTAGAGTTTATTTAGATGAAAACAAAGTTAGAACAAAATTGTAAACTGTCACCTACGATGCCCAAAAAGTGCTGATGGCAAAATTTTCCAGAGAGCAATTTTATTGTTCGGAGCTTAGGCTGCCGACGGCGCCCCAATCAATGCCAATAGCGCTGACACCCGAGAAGCAGTTTTTAGAGTTTCAAATGGCAAAATTTGGCAATTTTGAGTTGGAATTTCACCCTTATCACTCCCAAAACTAATTCTAAAACCCATTAAATCCATAAAAATGAAAATTTACTTCCAAAATTTGCAATGGCTTCCAACTTCTTAGAATCTTTAAGATTTAGAGTTTTCAACTGGAGAAAGTTTGTCAGTTTCAAGGCGCAGCGACTTTTTAACAAAGTCATTTTTAAGAGAAGACTTATCAAAGAAAGTGATTTTTTTCATCGAGGTATGAATGTTCCTATCACTCGTGTTGAAGAAATTATTATATAAAGGTGTTGGGAAGTATTTTGTTACACTAATTCCACAGTAGTCATTCCTGTGGTGATGGAATTTTATGCAGTCAGTCACAAGTGTCATATGAGAGTTGGGAAAAAGTGCTTCTCTCTTGGAAGCCCATGGACCTAACTAATGTTTATGACTGTCCAACAATTGGGGATGAAAATGATCTGAGCATAACTGTAGACCAACCCTTTAAGATTGAACTACCTATTCAACCTCATTTTCCTGAAAATGTGCAGTAGATTTTGAGGAACATCAAGAAATTCGAGATAGAGGTACAAAATCTTATTGATGTAATTAACAATATATCTTAATTATTTGATCACCTAGATTAGAGGATGAAGGAACAGTTTGACATACTGGGCGTATGGAAGAAGGATTGTTACGATTGATGAAGAAAAATGCTTGGATTGAAGAGGATTCGATTGATGAATTCCCGTATCGACCTTCTATAATTTATTTGTGCACCACCAATTCATGGGAGATAACAAAGAAAATAGTACTGAGATTGATGCGGAGTAGTGCTTTACTATTTTATCTACTTTACTTAGTATTTGGACCTTAGTGATTGTACTTTCATTTTTGTTAATATGTATTGAAATTTATTTTAATATGTAACTGTTGTAGTAAAATTATAATGAATGTTGAGTAAGTGTTTTAAATTTCCTTTACCCTGCGAATCTCTGATATATATCAACAATGCTTTTAACCATTTTATGCCTGTAGTTAATTTTTTATTTAATACCTGCATACTTCAGAAAAATCAAAAGCCCGGCACAAAAGGTTAGTTTACTTTATATTTTTCTCTCTCATTTATTAATTTGATATACACTGAATAACTTAAGTTTGAGAAAGGAATAATGAACATTTATTTTTCCTCAATCAAAATATATTTTCAAAACTATTTTAGACTTAAAGTAGATGAGCTTAAGTTTAGATCACTAATTTTTTTATTTTATTTAAATATCATAGTAGATTTAAATGAAAGTTTTAAATAATAAAGGTTAAATTTATGAGCTAAGATAATTATTATAAGAGGATTAGACTATAGTTAATTATTTAAAGTAAAGAAAATTGTATTCTTTGAATGTTAAGAGTATTAAAAGTTTATGTCAGGAGAAAAGATTGGGACTCTATGTTGAATCATTAAAAAGCTAATATATCTATAAAATAAAGAAATGTTTCAAGTTTTATCTTTAGGAAGAGGATAGTGAAGTTCAAAATTATTAACAACTATTTATATATTGTAATCCTCACATGAAAAGAGAAACAAAAAGAGAAAGGATTGAAAAGAAATCCTAAAAAGAAAAAGAAAGGAAAAAGAAAAATATATGTGATGAGAAGCTTGAGGAGATGCCTAGTCAAGAATTAGCTTCACTTGAATAAACTTAAAGAAAAAGCTTAAAATTCATTTCTGAATTTATATTTAAGTATTAGCATCCTTACTAATAGAGATCTCATGAACTTTTTTTTCATATGATACTTCAAAGCACCCTTAACGTGAAAATTATGATTATTCATGAAATAAATAAGAGACTAGAACTCTTAGACTTGATCATTAAGTAAAGTCCACTACTAAGAGCCATATTTTTGTGTAGTAAAAGGATTACTTGAGGGCAAGTAATAGTTAAGTTTTGGGTATTTTGATGCACAAAAAAATGTTTAATTTTTTATATATTTTTTGTACTCATTTTTTATGATATTGCACTTTAGTGAAAGATAATTTTCATATTTTACTGCAGGTATGATGATTTTAGGCAAATTAAGTAAAAAGGAACGAATTTGGAGTGAATAAAGGTAAAAACCATATTTTTGAAGCTCTGGTGCCGACGGAGCCCAAACGAGCGCCGACAGCGCGGTCTTCTAGAGAGCAGGGAATTAAGGTGTGATAAGCGCCGACGACACCCTATTGGCCGCCGATGGCGCCCAATGTCGGTGGAGGCCAGATTCAATGTATTTAGACGACTTTTGGAGGGATTATTGAGGCACCTCTTGGGAAATTCACTCCTAGACTATTTTAACTTGTTTTGTACGTCCGAATTAGTGGTGTGGGTGTTTATTTAAGAGAAGTAAAGTGTGTGTGAGTGGAGAAGGAAGTCTTTAGAGAGAGTTTAAAGTCTAGAGTTTACTGTTAAGTGTTATTTTGTGAGGGATTATCCTCAAAATAGTTGTAGGAAGAGAGGAAAATGAGAGATAGCTTCTTCCCTATTATTTTAAGAGAGAATTGTGTATTGTTATGAAGAGAGAAGGAGATTCAAAGGAACTTCAAGGGATTCACTTGGGAAAGAAATTAAAATAAGTTGTGTTTACTTTTTATAGTTTGTATAACTTTGCTTTTATATATAAAATCTTTTTTTTTGTTGTATCTTCCTTATGAATTCTGAGTAGATTTATTTGTCTTTCTACTTGCGATGATAAATGGTGAAGTGATAGTTTAGATTGGATGTGTCATATGAAAGATAATAAATTGTGATGATTTTTCACTTCTTTCTTCATTTACTTTTCGATCTGGCCAATTGAATCGTTAAAATATGTTGAGAAACATAGAACCCAAAAGGGCTATGCTTTCTACAACAAAAGTGGAGATTACATTCAAAGTCCATAAATAAGTAAAGTAGTTCATGGGGGTTGGGTGCAAATAAATAGGGAAATATGGTTGGTTGGGCGTAGAATTGAAGATTTTAGGGTGACAGACTAAAATTCTCAATTTGGTCCTAGTGTTTGGAATCTAAAGCGAGAGTTAGCTTTCAGGCTAAAGGA
Organism: Papilionanthe hookeriana x Papilionanthe teres; assembly: GCA_022702705.1. Taxonomy (NCBI): domain Eukaryota; kingdom Viridiplantae; phylum Streptophyta; class Magnoliopsida; order Asparagales; family Orchidaceae; genus Papilionanthe; species Papilionanthe hookeriana x Papilionanthe teres. The sequence goes on from CM040431.1 coordinate 54,795,744, forward strand.
ATTGGGAGCTCTAGAGTGAGAGTCAGTATCCTCCCAGCCTAACTATAGATTTAGGGAGTAAACTTAGGATTAGCCAATATTTTTATAGCACTCAGAAAAGGGTAAAGAATAGGTATGCTCCTATTAGGCAAAATGCAAATATTATAAAAATCTATGTCAATCACACACTAAAATATCATTGTAAGGGGGAGGACACTTTCTTTATATTTGAACCTTACATTAAAAAACTTAGTGTAGAATTAGTTACTTTAATTTGAAGTTTAGAGAGTTCCATAGTAATTTTAAATTCTCTTGCATCTTTAAACGTTAGTAGTTTTAGTGTTTAGTTTTGGTTTTTTGCAAATTTCGACATTGGCTTTTATTTTGTTACGCTATAAGGATTGCTTAATCCCTATGAGATTGATAATCAGGACTCCATTGGAGTCCTGTATTACTTGAGCGATACGTATACTTGCATAAAGATTGATTATTTTTTTATTAAACTGATTATACTTTGTAACTAAATTGAAATTGCTTTTGAAATATTAATTTGCGTTAGCAAGTCACAGCATTACACATTCAACATTTGTGAAGGGAATAAGAAGTTTTAAAGGACATGTTGGTTTCTACAGACGTTATATTAAAGATTTTAAAAAATTTCTATGTTTTTATGTCAACTTTTAGAAAAAGATGCCAACATTGATTTTAATGATGAATGCTTATATGCCTTCAACTTATTAAAAGAGAAATTAATCACTTGACCCTTTATTATTTCACCTAATTGGACGAAATATTTTGAATTAATGTGTGATGCTAGTGATTGTGCTGTAGTGGTTGTTTTGGGACAGAGATATGACAAAATGTTCAAAGTGATATATTATGCGAGTAAAATCCTTAATGAGGCTCAAATTAATTACGCTACCACTGAAAAGGAATTATTAGCTATAATGTTTACTTTTTATAAATTTAGATCTTATCGCATTGGAACCAAATGTATTGTACATACTGAACTTTCTGTTATAAAGTATTTATTGATGAAGAAGGATGCAAAACCACGATTAATTAGATGGATCCCTCTATTGAAAGAATTTGATTTTCAAGTTGTGGATAGGAAGGCTACTGATAATCAAATAGTTAATATTAACGATTTAAATAATAAAATTAATGAGAACTTTTCCTGATGAACAATTATATGGAATTAATGAATGTCAAATTCTGTGGTATGCTGATATAGTGAACTACTTGGTTAGTAAAATTTTACTTTACAGACTAGACAGCCATAAAATTGAAATGTTCATTTTTTATTCAAAATTTTACTTTTAGGATGACCCTTATTTATATAAATAATGTAAGGACTTAATTATTCAAAGATATGTACCATTAGAAGAAACTCAAGAAATTATTCAAAAATATAATAAATCAGATTTTAGGGGATATTTTGGAGTGGATAAAACTGTATTTAAGATTTTACAATCTGAGTTTTATTGGCTTACTTTATTTAAGGATGTTAATAATTATATAATAATATGTGATTGATGTTAGAGAGTAGGCAATATTTCTAGAGGAGATAAACTGCCCCTAAATTTACTCTTGAAGTTGAAATCTTTGATATTTGGGGATTAGATTTCATGGGAACATTTATACCATCTTTTGGAAAGATTTATATTTTGATTGTTGTGGATTGTGTTTCTAAATAGATTGAAGTAGTTACTTTAACTCGTTGTGATGCTAATAGTGTAGAAAAATCTTTAAGAAAGAATATTTTCATAAGATTTGGAATGCCACGAGTTATCATTAGAATAGAGGAGTTCTTTTCAGGAATAGAATGATTGAAACATTAACTTAATAAATTGGGATTAAACATTGTACTGCCACAGCTTATCACCTTTAGACAGTGGTTTAGCATAAGTATTCAATTAGGAAATTCAAAGAATATTAGACAAAATGGTAAATCTTAAAAGGTCTGATTAGTTGCTAGACATGATAATGCTTTATGGGTCTATAGGACTGCTTATAAAATACCTATAGGAATGACACCATACATGCTATTATATGGAAAAGCATGTCACTTGCTAGCTGAGTTGGAACATAAAGCTTATTGGGCAATTAAAGAGTTTAATTTTAATTTGAAAGATGATGGAGAGAAGCTATTACTGCAATTAAATGAGCTTGATGAATTGATAAATGAAGCTTATAAGAATGCCAAATTTTATAAAGAGAAAATGAAGTTTAGGCTTGATTAGAAATTTCTGAAAAAGCATTTTGAGCCTAGGTAAGAAATTTTGCTTTATAATTTGTGATTGAAATTATTTTCAGGAAAATTTAAATCCAGGTGGTCAGGACCATTTATTGTGGTAAGAGCATATCCATATGGAGCTGTTGATTTTGAAGATCAAAAAACTAGGAGAGTGATTAAGATAAATAGAAAGAGACTAAAAGCATACATAAGTGGAGAGGGTCATGCATTTGAAGAGGTCCTAATGTTGGGTCAATCATGATTAAAACATTGGTTATGTCGAGTTCATGACGTTAAACCAAGCGCTTTGTGGGTGGCAACCCATAGTTATCGGTGTGATTTTGATTTGAATTGTTGTTGTGATGAGTTATATATAATGATTATGAGTTTTATACGATTTCGTTGGAACAAAACATTATTATATTAAAGGATTTGAAGAGTCGAAGAAAGAAATTCAAGAATTAAAAATATTGGTTCGGAGCTATAGCGCCCGATCTGGCGCTATAGCGCCACAGTTCAAATAACTCCTTTAAACCGCCAAAAAGTCAGTTTTCTGTCTTCTTCCTTTATATAAAAATATCTGAAATATCCCTCTACATTCCTAAGTATTTTAAGGAAATTTGAGAGTGGGAATTTAATTGCTGGTGAGATATTATGGAGAATAATGGCAATGGGAGAATGGAAGATAAGAAGTTGGTGTATAAGGATGCTCAAATTTACTTCAATGGATATCTTAGATTATGTTTAGAGTGACTAGACAAACTTGAGAAGATTGAAGATGAGATTTATCTTTTGCATACAAAGTTTGAAAACTTATTTCACCATTACGAGCATATGGATTGGCAGTTGAAACTGTAATTCAATAATTTGGCTTGTTTTCAAGATAGTCACGTGACTATGTATAACACCAACAAGTGGATCATTCTCCTTTCTACCATGCCAACGATCGAAATTTTTGGTGAGTGGAATGGAGAATGTCACCACTGATCATGAGTCGTCTTAAAGGATGTTTTTATATATATATTTCTATTTTGGTATTATGTGATTCCATGTGGTGTGCCTATCATATTTGTATTAAGACTTAATGTTGTTTTAATTGTCTTTGTTACATGAACATCTGATGATTTCTATGTGGTTGTGTCTTATGTATTGAACCTATAAATAATATAAGAAAACAAGTTATATTCTGTTGTGAAAAATTGGCCTTAAGTATTCATGTTAGAATTTCCGAATTTGAAATTTTGGATTGACGACAAACTATATAACAATAAAAATGGCAGTTAAAACTTGAAGAATAGACTTTCTGCATCCTAGATTTTCTGTTTCCTTCTCAAATATAGAAAATTTTTAAAATTTGGATGGGTATGAATGGCACTATAGCGCCACACTTGGGCGTTATAGCATTATTCATCAAGCTATGCAAGGTGTTTTAGTGACACTGCCTATAGCGTTGAACTAACCCGTGAGTCATTTTAAGAGCCTGTACCCACATTTTTTTTTCCATTTTTACCCTTGGTTCATCTCCTTCCTTCATGTTTTCACATTTTGCTACCCTAGGGTTTCATTTTGTGCTTGATTGGCTTGGAGTTAAGCCTCCAAACTTTGGATTTTTTCATCCATGGATTTGAAAAATTTTGACTTGATAATGGATTTCATCCACTTTGTGGATTAGGCCAAAAAATTTTAATACTTGACGAAAATAGTGTGAAATCCATGGTTGAATGATTATTTATATTGAGATTGTGTTTTTAGGAGCCTCTTGAAGTTGAGCTTGTGATTCTTGAAATTTACCTAAAAACATTTTTAGATTAATCATAGCTCCTAGAATGAAGAAAGTTAAAGAGAAAGAAACTTTTAATTATGATAAGTTTGCCTGTGCAAGGGCACAGGATAGGTACATTGATCTAAAATCAAAGAAATTGATTCCATAACACAGTTTTTTATGTCCTTACGGTACAATTGAATGCTTTATTGTGGAGCGACAGTGGGAAAACTTATGTTATTTCACTGTTGTGACTGTAATTTCAAATTTTCGAGAATTCTACGCTAATCTGTTGGACAAATCTGATGATTTGGTTTATGTACGAGGGCAATATGTAGATATCTGTTCTGTTCAAATTAACCACATATATGAGCTGCCCAGTGTTCCAACCTGCTTCTTTTCTGAGTTCCATCCTACTGATGATGAATTTGATGATATTATGGAATTTTTTACTGATAGAGATAGAGTCTGGAAAATTAAAATTGGGCAACGGGTAAACTTTTCTTTCTCAAATTTTACCGTTCATTCTTGTGCATGGCACTATTTCATATCCGATAGATTATTACGTACCAACCATTTTGGTGAGTTAACTCATGAGAGAGCCACTTTAGATGACTATATTCATATGAAGAAACCTAATGACATTGGCTCCCTTATTTATACAAACATGCTTATATCCTCGAAAGGAGGAACAACAGGAGATTTGGGCTACCCTGCACTTATTACTACTCTGTATGCGGAATATAGTGTGAAGTATGAGAATTAGGAAAAAATTTTACCAACACATAAACCCATTGGAAAAACAAACTTGGAAAAACATGAGAAACATTTTTGAGAGTAGACCTAGGACTGGAGTTAACATACCTTCTACTTCAGCTTCCACTTTTGCTCCTACTTCTACTCCTACTTCCACTCCTAGACCAACTACTTCTAATACTATTTCTCTAGAGTTTGTTATGTAACAAATGATCATTCAGCTAGGAGATATCATAGCCTTACAGAATTAGAAAAAAGGCATTCAATCTTGCTTGTACCATAGTGATGATATTATATTTTGGAAGGCTTAGTATGATTTTGCCTATAATGAGGTTATGATGAGATACATGAATGGTGAAATTTTTGTGGAATTTCCTACTTGCCCCATTTTTACACTGTATCAGCCTTCTGAGACTGATGAGGATATAGATTTGGGAGATGGTAATGATGATGATGGTGATGATGATGCTGGTGGTGATGAAGATGTTGATGTGTAGTGTGTTGTTTCTTTCTTTCTTTCCTTTGATGTGTTTACATATTTGGTCTTTATTATGTTAGTGATTAGATATGTTTGTGTTGAAGTGTGCTTGCATTTTTTTTCTTTACTTAATTTTTTTATGTTAAACTATTATTTCTACTGTTTATCTTTTGCTTCAGTTTAAATGCTATAGTAGTATCTATTTTATGTTTTATTGTTATGCATGTTAATTTTATATTTATTACTACTCAGTACTTGTCTTTGCTACTTGTACCTACACTAATTTCCCTTTTATAAACTTTAAAACTTTTTGTCATTCTTCATGAACTTTCATGCTTTAAATTAGTTTAAAAATTTTAAGTTTGGGGGAAGGGATAAAATTCTTTTTAAACTAAACTTCATTTGTCCTTGGGGAATTGTATTTTTCAAAATTAATTTTAACATAACCTGTGGTATGTAGAGTTTACTATAGAAAACTATAATTTTTATTTTATAAAAGTTGTAGAAAATCTAAGTAAAAGATTTTAATAATGAAGGTTAATTCTAGAATTAAAATATTTAATATGAAGGGTTTAGAGTTATGTTTTCGGTATTTAAAGTAAAGAAAACTGTATTTTTAGAAATATTAAGGATCTTGGATTTAGACTTGAAAAGAAAGTATTGAGACTTTATGAAAAGTCTTCAAAACTAATACACATTTGTTAAATTAAAGAGATGTGATATGTTTTTAACTTTAAGAATAGGATAGTGGAGTTCAAAATCATAAAGACTATCCATATATAGTAATCCTCACATGACATATAAAAAAATTGAAAAAATAAGAAAAAAAGAGAGGATTGAAAATTATCTTAAAAGAAAAAGAAAAAAAAAAGCAAAAGGAGAAAATATGTGAGGAGATGCCTAATCAAAAATTGGCTCAACTTGAATCATCTTAAGGACCGAAACTTAATTACATTTCTAACTTTGACTTAGAAGTATTAGCACATTTACTAATAAAGTTCTCATGAAATTCTTTTTCTAGTAATTCTTCTAAGTATCATAAATATGAAAAATTGCAGCTATTTTTGAAATAAATAGAAAATCAGAACTTTAAACTTTACTGCTAAATATTCTTGTAAATTAGTTTTTAACCTGAGTTATTAAAAAATATTCTAAAAGTTTCACTATAGCATTTACAAAGGAAAATTATAGAAATCTTTAAGTTAAAATTGCTACCACAAGTTATAAAATTTTATATAGTATATGGAGTTACTTTAACACAAGTAACATTTAAATTTGGGAGAATTAATCCACCTAAAAATAACTTATTTTTAGTGCATATTTTATAAGCCTTGTATGTATATTTTTGATGATATTTCACTTTAAAGGAAAGTATTTTTCATGATTTTTGTTTTACGTACTTGGAATAGACATTTAGAGACATGAGAGAAAAGTTAATCAAAAATGGGCAAATATTGGTGGTGTTATAGCACCTCAGACTTAAGCTACAGCGCCAGAAACTACCTTTCTAAAAGATTTATTGAATTTAGCCAAATTTTAGAGTTTGTTTTCAATTAAATGAGAAAGATTTAGCTGCATTTAGAGACCTTTTGGTACCTCAAAACTTCAATTGGGTGGCAATAGTAAATTGGGGTTTTCTTACTTTGTGCTTAAGTGTAAAGGTGAGCGTGTTTTAGTGTGTAAAATTTTGGAGATTGGTTTAAGGAAATCCATAAGTTTACTTGGGGAGAAGACATAAGGTACTTTATATTTGTGTTTAAGATTTCGTTGTATGACTTGGATTTCAATGCAATTGTTTTGTTTTTATTTAATCCCCATGAATTCGGAGTAGTTCCCTTTCTTTCTCCTTGCATATGGGAATTAATCTTGTGGGATGAGAATGATTTAAAGACTTCTTTGTACTCTTAATTTTAAGATGGTATTTTCACCGAATCTTCATTTAGTTTACAAACTGGACACTTGTGAGGTTAAAATCTGTTGAGAAACATAATGGCTTGGGAGGAATATGATTTCACTAAACTAGTAGATATCACAATTCATTCTAGGTAGAGCCATGGCGATGGAGTGAAAATAAATAGGGAGATAAGTTTTGAAGGGCGTATAATTGGTTAGTTATAGAATGATAGGCTAGATTCTTATCAATTTGTCTTAAGTTTTAGTACCTTAACATTGGGATTCGGCCATCAGAGTGACATAGGCTTAGGGGCATCTAGAGGTGAGATGTTATATAGTTTTGATGCAGAATAGAGATATTAAATAATCAACCTTAAGTTAGCTAATGTTCTTTGCTAGCACCGAGATGGGTAAATGAATAATGTATGCTTTTATTTGTCACTATACATTAATTTTTTTCTTAAATCACTTGAATCCTACATAGGTTAAATCTCTTTGCAAGGAGAAAGGTTTTCCATAATATCCAAACTCGTTGTTATATTTTATTATGTTGTTACATTTAGTTTTTGCTTTCTTTTTAAATCTTTAGTAGTACTTTTTAGTAAGCATATCATTTTAAAGCTCTTATCTATTTAATTTGCAACTTAAATAGAAACTTTGTAAGTTGATTTTAAGAGTTACCGCTTTCCCCGTGGGATCAATACTGAGGTTTTATAGAAAATCATATATTACTTAAAGCAATAAGTATAATTGCGTAGCACCCCTAGTTTGAAAATTTAATATATAAATCATAAATCATTACATTTGTTGACATTAGCCACTAGATATTTTTTAGATATAATTTCTGGCAAAATTTTGGAGATTAAAAATACACGTAATTGTTGGTTAGGTCAATAACCCATTTCTTCTTCCTGACACTGATTATACTCGGTTCCAATAGCCCTAAAGATAGGATTGATGATTATTTACTGTCATTGATAGATGAGTTTAAAATTCTTTAAGAAATTGGTGCCATGCTGCATAACGTCTCCATGAAACACAATTTTCTGATAAAAACAACATTAATTTGGATAATAAATGATTTTCTGCATATGAACTGTTATCTGGATGGAGTAACATGGGAAATTAGCCTTTCCATTTTGCATGAATTCATCTAAAGCATTTATGCTTCAACATGGCAGAAAGAATTCATAGTTTTATTGAGCTTATGTTTTCTATAGTTGAACACCCTTAAGAAGGAACAACAGTGCATTCAGAAAGAACAAAATTGAGAAATATCTTCACAAATATAACTTGGGAAGATATACTATAATATTTAATGGCATTCCAACCTTTCTTCACATCATCCACCCATATTTTGGTGTCACTCATAATTGATAAAAAATTCAATTTTTTGGGATCTGCCTTATTGGAAGGAGAACATAGATCAGACACAAATTGGATATAATGCACATAAAAAATTTCATTGATAATAAATTCAATATTGTGATGGATGTAACAGAAAAATTAAGATAAACTTGAGTGCTAGACTTGATTTGAACGAAACATGCAAAAGGCGAGAGATGGAGATCCAAGAAATTGGCGACGGCAAGCTCATTAAGTCCAAACTAAAATATTTCCTTACTTTGTCCCAATAAAGTATAATTTGTGAGTGGCTCCAATCGCTAAAATTCTTGAGTGAGCATGCTTCGAATTTAAGTTGTTGTTTTAATGTGGGTGCAGAGAAATTATTTGGAATGAAAAGTCAAGACTGTCATATTTTTTCTATGACAACTACATTTAGTTGTTTGCCCAGTGACGTCCTTAATTCATTAATAGAAATCATTGTGATATCTAGAGAACTATGTGTAGCTCTTTTGAAGCTTGACAACATACACAAGCTAAAAGCAAACATTTCTGTAACACTTTGTATGCTTGAGAATATTTCTACCTAATTTCTTTGACTCAATGGAGCATATGCCAGTACATTTACCCCACGGGGCATTAATTGGAGGTCCAGTATAGTAACACTAGATGTATCATTTTGAGAGTTATTTACTTTGAGATTATATATTTAATCACTTATTTATAAAGAATATTTCTAATTTGTTCTATGAAAAATTAATTTCTTAGACTTTTTTAATAAATTGAAGAGAATTGTGAGGATTAAGGCCCGTCCAAAAGAAACCATATGTGAAGCCACAACAACGTTCTACTCCCACTATCTTTTTGAGGAAGAATCCACAGAGGAAACAATGGATTTGGTGCCTCAATCAAACCTTTCTTATTTCCAAAAATTAAGTGAAGCATCGAGGGGTGCACATTGTGTTTCCTTAATAATCAAGCACATCGAGCAGCAAAAATTTATCTTCTTCTCAATTACAACGAAGTACAACCATTTGTTTAGCAAGAGATTTTTATTATAATTTTTCACTCATTTAGCTCTAAATGTCATGATTAGTTATTTCAATGATATTTCAATCTGTGAGTAGTTTATTTATGGATTCTTTAAATTAGTTGTAAATGATAACACCAGTAAGGAGATTGAGAACAACTTCCCCAAGTGGTTTACAACCATGTGAGTTAAAAATTGATAGATTCATTTCTAGTATGGCACATAAATTTTCATTAACACAAGGTTTCTTATGTATATATTAATAGATTCATTATTGAAGAAATGGAGTGACATATCAGGGGTTGGTTGGGGTCTTATGTGCATCGCATAAATATGGAAAATTTACAATGTAAATGGGTACAAGTTTCATAAAAGATCCTTGTCCGAAGAAAAAAGTCTTGTAATTTCAGTTATTGTATTAAAGAAAATGATAAATTGGATGATGAAATAGACTGTCACGGAATTCTTAATGAAGTTGTTGAACTATCATTTTCAAGCACTATTGGAGGGAATATATTCCCATTCAATTGTACATGGATCAATCCGGTTCATAATCATGGAATAAGGGTAAACCAACTATATAAAATCGTAAAAGTGAAAGTGAACGGAAGGTATGCTAAATTTGATCCTTTTATTCTAGCCCGACAGGTGATTCATGTATAATATCTTTGATACCACATAGAGTAAAAGATAACGTTGATCGGGAAGTTGTCATTTTGAGTAAACTAAGTTCCACCATTAATATTCAAAAAAAAAAACTTTGAACCTGCCCATCAAGAGAATAAAATGACATGTTCCTATTTTCCACTTGAGGTAATGTATGAAGACCTTAATTTAGAGGTTGCTAGTAGAAAATAAGAAGAGCTTAACCTTAGTGATGAGTATGACTCTAGCCATGCGTTTGAAGAAGAGATCATTCAGTCACACTTTAGATCATATTGAGTAAGTTGAGTATGTTACCTTAAATATTTAAAGCTTAAGTCTCCCAAGTCTGTATGTTGTACTTTTTCTTGGTTTTCATATTTCATTTTATTACATTTTTTTTTGTTTTAGTTTTAGTAGTTGTACCTTGCACTTTACAGTTTCATCTACCTTTACACTGCTTGTTTATGTGTTTTATGTTTATTGAGTACTATTCTTTCTTTAGTTTTTTACAAAATCTATGCACTAATTAATAAAATTTAGTTTCTTTGGTGAAGATGTCGGCTAGAGGCAGGATGGTCTTCCTCACCACTCGGGGGAGGGGGGGTGGGTGGTGGGGGAGCACAACACTATCTAATGAAGAACATCGGGAGAGGGAGACCGACTTCATCATCCGCTCTCATTCCAGCTCTGACACCCATCCTCGTCCTTACGTCGACCATCACCGCTACCACTGTCCCGACCCCAACTCCCCCTAAACACCCTCTATACCTCCCCTCCCCAGCTCTCGCATCCACACACGACCCCACCCCCACCCCCAGCCTTGACCCCACCCTCACTCTCACTGCTACCCCGAGCATCATTCTCACCCCCACTATTACACTTAGCCCCACCTTGATCCCTACCCTCACCCCTAACTCTACCCCAACTGCAATTGGGTTAAGTGTGGCAAAGGCTCGCACTGCCTTTACTGTGTAAGAGTCGACAAGCAGCAACTATGACATTGAGCCTATTAGCAACACATAAGTTTTTTTTAAAGATTTCGACAGTAATCTTTTATTTTATCAATTGAATATAAAATTATTAATTTATTTTTTCTTAAGTTTCTACTCCCTGACCCAAACTATTCACTTTTTTCAGTATATATTTTGAAGCAATTACAACTCAAGATACTTGTCATGGAAGGAGATCTTAATGGCCATTCGAGATCTTTGGTTTCAAAAGATTGTTGTATATATCATTCACAAATATCTTAACTTATTTTTTTTATTTATCAAACAAAAATAATATCTGTAATTTTACATAAATAATTCTTCTAATGCCATAAACACGAGGCACACATCTGGCACAAATTTGAGCATAAGGACAGAGACCGGCTTTGTAACAGGATTGGTGATATTCAGAAATCATGACCGTGTCCTCTGTGGCTCAGGGAGGATGTCTTTGCTATGTTGGTTAGGGCCTAAGAATCCCTGAACTTCTAGTGGAAGAGAGATCAGGAAAACTAGAATAGGTGGTCAGATTATGGAGGCATGGGGCTGTCTAAGCACTCCAGTGGGGTGATCACACATATAAAATACAATGGAGGCTGGTAAGGTTTCATTCCTTCTTTAAGAATTTATATAGATTGAATATGTAGTCAAACTATTTTGGTATATGAACAGACAATGGCAACTGGATGAGAGCCCCCGGCCATCAATGTACAAAAGTGCAACCACATGAGGCAGTCCTAATTGACGACAGATCTCGTGCAACCTAGGAAATTCATGAGCTAAAATAGTTTGATGTTAACACTTGCTAGCTCTAACTGTATGCAACAATTTCTTTTTTGAACGAGAGATTCCAACAACTGAAGGAGAGTTGATCACAGGCATCATCAAGAGATATTATGATCTGCGAGCGTAATCCTTCTGAGTATGACCTGTAGAGTGAGTCTTATGAAGGAAAGAATTGGCTCGAGTCATAGGGGTTTGCGTATGAAGCTCACCCCTCCATCAGTGCATCAATAGCTTTTACCTCTATCACACTGGAAGAGGAGGTCTCCAGGCATGTTGCCACATTTTTTGTTGAGATAGAGGCTAGCTTCACTTAGATAAGGGGAGAGCTGGAGGCAAAAATGGAGGTCAAACTGAAATTAGAGTTAGATTTGTTCTAGTAATGGATGAGGCAGCGTTGCAAGGTAGCATTGGAAAGTAGGAAGAGACAGTGGATGATGAGGATGTGGAGATAGAGTGGGTTGATTATGGGCTATTTTTCATTTTTTGTATATTATTTGTGTAGTACATTTGAAAATATTTTATTTATTTGAACAGCGATGTATATATTTTATTTATTTTGTTATTTGATTGGACAGTTATTGTTCAACTGCTATTCTAATTCGCTAAATGCTTCAAATGGTATATTAAATGTTATGATAAGATGTGTGGTAATTTAAATATGAAAGGGAGAATTTTTTTTTTGTTGGTGCTTTAGGTTTCTGACAGCTTACCAATGGACTTTTTTACCGACGCCTAACCGACACTGAATTTTCAGCTTTTGTTTCATAAGAAAATGATTATTGCAACACATTTCCAATAATTTATCTGTCGGTTAACAAACTGACACATCAGCAACACAGAACTGATGGTATGCTTGTGTTAAAAAAATGACGGGCTTGATACTATTCTAGAAATTCACCTATCGGTTATAAAACCAATGCATCAGAGACACAAAACCGATAGTTTGCCTGCATAAAAAAAATCACGATTGCGACACTTCTCCTACGTGTAAACTTTCCCTATTACCGATGAATTAACCATTGATTCTATGAATCAATGAAAACTTATGATTTTAATTTTCTAAAAAAAACTACGAGATTAAAGTGTCGGTTATGCATCTGTAATTTTATGTCATCAGAATATTAGTAGGTTTTGAAATTACCGACAAGTGTTTTTCTACGAGCTTAAAACTGTTGATAAACAATTAGAAATATTAAAGGCGATGACTTTTCTCATCATACCAACTGAAATTGTCTGTAAAAAAAGATCATTATCTCCATAGTGAAATAAATGACAGTAGTGAATGCTAGGAGTGTGGGAAGAAATGTCATTTCAAGTATGTCTACAAAGCTTTGAAGAAGGTTGGTAATTCGGAACAAGACATAAATCATTCTACATATTTCTTCATAATTGAAATCCAAGGTGACTCCTTGATTTTAGCACTAGTCAATACTGAATCTTTGACGGTGGATTTCTCATGTCATCCATGTCCTAATAAGAGGTGTTTAAAAATTGGAATAACATTGATTTAGTGAAGGTTTACTGTGGAAATAATAAAGCTTAAGGTATTATGGGAAAGGGTGATTTTGATGTCAATTTGTATAATGGAATAGTCTAGAAGCCGAGTGAAGTTAGGCAAGGTTTAAGTCTGAAGAAACATTTAATCTTAGTAAGACAGCTAGAAAAAATAGGGTACGTAACTACTTTCATTGCTGATTTATGGAAGGTGACCAAAGAAAAAAAAGTGATTGCTTAAAGTAACATTAAAGACACTCTTTATCTGATCAATTAGATGACAATCATTGATGTGGTTGGAACTAAGGTTGATATTGGTTTTTAGTAGCGTAGGCTTAGCCATACAAGCTTTTGGGTTTGAAACTTTTGAATTTATAGTTTTGTAAAGATTATGTATAAGACAAGCAAAAAAAGTTTCTTTCTCCAACAGTGGGTCAATGGTGAAGTTAATGAAGCTAGGGTTAGTGTATATTGATTTATTAGGTCTTAATCCAATTTATTCCATTAGAGTTTCCCACTACTTTGTCATTATTATTGAAGATCACACCAGAAAGGTACGGGGTCTTCTCAAAGCATAAATGTCATGTATTTTAAGTTCATTGGAAGTGGAAGCCCATGATAGAGAATATGATAGGTCTGAGGTTGAAGTTTCTTGAATCAGATAATGGGTCGAGTATCGTTATTAGAGGTTTAGGAGTTACTGTACCTCAAACGGGATCAAGCATGAGTTCAACATTGTTGACCTCATTTTTGATGAGGTCTTCCCTTCTTCTTTTTAGTGCTTAGGATCTAGCCTTAGGCTTTTCCTTTGACTATCTTAGAAGACTAGAATTGGGACCCGCCTTTTAGAAATTCAAACCACTTCTAAACTCCCTGCAAACTCCTCAAATTTGACTATAGACCCCTAATCACCTAGGAGGGTTGAAATCAAATATGGAAGTTTAAAGGATGAGTTCCTATAGGACTCTTTGGCCTTAGAGGCCGCTCTGGGTGGCTCGGTCGATGAAGGGGCTGACTTACATTACACTTACACACTACATTTCCACACACTTCCTAAAACCACACCCATACCCAACTTAACCTCCGACTCATGTGGGTGATTCACATGGATGGTCCTTAACCCCTAAGCCCTTGGTAAGAGGGTTAGGAACAACATAATGAATGCCTCAAATGAGTCCTTTCATGGCTCATATGGGCTTGAAATGGCTTCATGGCTCAACCAAAATGATTTCACCCCACCCAAATTCACCCAATCTTCAATTTCCCAAATTTTCAATTTTTGACCCAGGGACCCTACACCTACTAAACCTACCCAAAACCTTGAATTACCCAATTTTTGCAAAATTTCCAAATTACCCAAAATTTTCCAAAATCAATCCCAAACACCTCCACATCACTCAAATTGATCATCCATACCCAAAAATACCAAAAATTCCAAGAAAACCCCCCGATACCCTCCAAATACCCAAAATACCCTTCTGGCCTAAAAATCCAAAAATTCAGAAAATTCCCAGAAAATTCCAGAAAATCCCAAATATTCCCAATTTCATTTTGTCCAACTACACCATGGGCCAATTTTGTCGATTTACCCTACTTTTGTCAAAAACCCCAAATTGACCCATTTTAACCCAAAGTGGACCCGATGTCAAACCAAACATACCCAATTGACCCCAATTTTGGTCCAATTCAATTCTAAACTTCAATTCAACATTCCCAATACCAATTTAGACCAAATCCAAGTCCAATTTGAGTGACATTTGGATCCAATTTCACTTTGGGCCTTAAAGCCCCAATTTGGACCCATGACCCAAACTTAGCCCAAACTAACCCAATTCAACTCCAATTAACCCCAAATCTTTTCTAAACCTTCCTTAACATCCTCATAAACAAAACACTAACATGATTTGCCCAAGATTTTGACCCAAACCCCACTCGAATTCGACCCGAAATCAAAAGCCCGATTTTGACCTAAACCGAAATCTAACCCGAATAGGCCCGAACCCCAAAATTAAAACCCAACCAAAGCCAAAACCTCTTTGAAACACTCCCATAAACATTTCTTAATATTTATTTTACATCAATTTCAACCCTAGCCCAATATTGGCCCAAGTTAGCCCAATTTGACCTACATTGGCCCATTCACCAAAAGAATTGAAATCGACCCGATTCGAGTCCAAACTACCCCAAATTTGCTTCAAGTCACTCATGACACATCCATGAGCTAAACCCGATAATTATTTGGCCCAACCTCTTTACAAAATTTCATCCCAAAATCCATTTTAAAATTCGAGAGCCCGCTTTCTAATCCATCTTAAAAGCCCATCTAAAACCCTTTCGAAAAAAAAGCCCAAAATTCTTCCAAGGCCCATATGACATTTCCCCTCATCATACTTTCAATTAAAATCATCCCTAAGTCCTAAATTCATCATCAAATAATTCCAAATCAAGCCTCATGCCAAATCACCCCTAAATACCAAAATTTTCCTTAAATCCATTTCCATGAAATTGACTTTACTTTTCCGAAGCCAAATGGAGCCATGGAGCCATGCATAAGCCGTATGCAAGCCATGAGAGCCTCTTTACATGTCACCATGCCATTTTGGGCAAAAGGAGGAGGCTCTTTCCTTAACTCTAAAGGTGGTTAACCACTTACATGATTCCACTAAACCATGCTTAAGCTTTAATTGTACTTGGATTGTGACTTGACCCCACTAATCAAGTCGATCCGAATCACTTTCTCCTCGGCCAAACCAGGGCCTTGGGTGGTGCACACTAGCCCGAATGGGTGGGTTGACCCATTTAGGTCCAAACTGCCATGCCCAATTCCACTTTGGATCCAAGCCTTTACACATGTCCATGGCCGATTGATTGCACAAACCTCGACCACGACCCACCTGACCTTGAGGGTGACCCATGCACAGCGGCCGGCCACCGGGCCGCCGGAAAACACCATGGCGAGAGCTCGCATGTGAGCCGACATTGAAATTCTCACTTGTGTGAGCCGCCCAATCCCTAGTGGTCACCATGGCTGATCTTCTCCTCACCGGAGCTGGTCGATCCCAAGCACCTAACTCTCCACAGGAGGCCCCCCGGCTCATCATTTAAACTCCCACCCCTCTCGGCCATGAAGGGAGCCGAGCACGAAACCTTGCCGAAACTGCGCCAAAATTGTTTCAAACCCTCCACCATCCTGAGAGCGAGTTGATCCCGGTGTCGATTTGCCCTAATCCCCACGCAACGAGCCCGATTTCTCAGGCGAAATTCCACCCGAAACCGGGACACTTTGCCACGGTGAGCCGATCCTCGAATTGAGTGGTCCTACACCTTCAGCTGGACCGAGAGGAGAAGTTTCCCACTGAAAGCCCCATCTCCGGGCCACCCAGGTTGCTCCGGCCTCCAAGCTTTGTGATCGGGCGTGGTCACTTTCATAGCTGAGCGATTCACCGGGACCGGGAGACTTCATCGGAGCTTGCGGGACCCGATCGAGAGGTGCGACGACTCTCGGATTGAAGCCACACTTCTACGAGCTGAGGTATGAGTTAACTATTCATCCCGAGCTTCGGAGATTCTCCATTTCAAATGCCTTAGTTTCGATGCATGTTAGCCGTATAGATGTGTTCGTCTCTTCGAGACGAATCGCATAGAGCATAAGAACATGAAAATCCATTGAGAATCGAGTGAGATCTTAGGGATTTAGTGTGGACGGCTCTCGGGTGAGAACACTTGGGGACGATGAACGGATGCGGGTCCATTCGATACACGCGCGCACGGACGGCCGGGATTGCGTCGGACCGGGAGACGGTACGAGAACCGCGGGGCCGGGGGCTGGCGACTCGAGATGGCGGCGTCGAATGGGAGCGCGACACGCGGCGTTTCGGAGGCTGTAGGGTTGACGCGGCGCCGCGTGGATAAATAGAAAATTAGGGTATTTTTCTATTTATTTAATTCCACTAAACTTGAAAAATTCATATCTCTGTGTAGAAAAATCACAAAAATAAAATAAAAATACCCTCTTGCTCGGTGAACGAGAGGAGAATAATGTGGAAAAGAAATCATTTAATTTAATTAAGTATTTTATTTTTTATGATTTATTTACTCTCTGCATACATTTAATTCTCCATGCATGTATACAATTCACCATGGCATGAGACCATGGGAGCTTTGAAGCCTGCGAACTTGGGAACATTCACTGAATTTTCCGAGGTCGGAGGCCATCTCTGTGAAAAGTTATTTATTTTTCAAATGCATATTGCTTGTTTTGAGTATTTTAATTCCAAAAATTAGCATGTTGTGAAATAAATTCTAGAAATATTTGGTGATGTTCCTATGACTGAGAGAACTACAGGAAAAATAGGACTTGAGTTAATTCACTCAGATTAACACTAATTGGCTTAAACACCTAAAATAGGTCTTTAATTAATTAGAGTTAACCGAGGCATCAAATTGACTTGAAATCAATTCTCCACTGACCTTTAGGATCAGAGGAATCCACTATAAAAATTTGAGGTCGATTGGACTTGGTTAGCCCCACTAATTGGGTTGATTAAGCCGCTTAGCCATTTTAAACTTTAAAAATTCATAACTTTTAAAATATTTTTTAAAAATTCACCAAATTGGTTTTGGAGCCTCTCGATATCAGGGGAACCAAGAAAATTAAAATTTCGATTTTAAAAAAGTTGATTTTTAATAATATTTTAATATTTTTAATAATTAAAAAATAATAAAAATCACAAAAATAATAAAATTCACCAAAATGTCACATTTTGAATTTTAATCACTTAGGAACAAATCCCACATTTTTCCTAAGTCTATTTAGTGAGATATTAAATTTTAAAGCCCTAGGGTAATTTTAAAATTAAAAAAATGTATTTTCTAGCATTTTCACTAAAATAATTATTATAAATCATAGAAAAATCAGAAAATTGCAAAATTTGTTTCTCTGGTTTCCTTGATATCAGAGAGATTTTTGAAAAATATAAAATCCGTTTTTCAACATTTATCTTATTTTTAAATTAATTAACACTCCAAAACTCAAAATAATTATAATAAAAATAATATAATTCGAAAAATCACCAAAATTGGTCCAAGTGCTTCTACTGGTCATTAGGAATGTCCCCTAATTTTCTTAAGGACAGAAACTTTTCCCTTGGTCATGTTATCAAATTTTCCTTGAAAATCTCCATTTTCCACCAAAAATAATTATATAAATAAATTAAATACGGAAAAATCACATTTTCTCCTCTCATGTCTTTATTGACATATGAGTAAAGTCACATAAAAATTTCAAGTTCATTTGAGTTCAATTTAGTGAGTTATGAAATTATTAAGCTTAAAGGGTAAAATGGTAATTAAAATCTTTAATCCTTAATTAAAACTTTAGGTTTAATAAAAAATCAACAAGTAAAATATTTGATCCTAATCTGATTTGGATGATTGAAATTTAAATAATTAAAGGGTAGAAACCCATTAAATAATTTTAAAATGATTAAACTTTAATTAAATAATAGATTAAATTTGGAAGAATAATAAAATTGGAATTATTAAAATAAGGGATCTTTATTAGGAAGAGATTTATTCTTTAATTTAAAAAATCCCTAAATTAATTATATCAACTAATACTCAATTTTTAATTAAAATGATAACTCAAATTTAAAATATTAAAAGACTTAATTTAAATTAAAATTAAAAATAAAGTAAATTAAAGATAAATTAAATTAAGATTAAATTTAAAAATTAAATTAAATTAAATTTAATAATTAAATTAAATTAAAATTAAACAATTAAATTAAATTAATTAAAATTAAATTAAATTAAATAATTAAATTAAATTAAATAATTAAACAATTAAATTAAATTAATTAAAATTAAATTAAATTAAATCAAACAATTAAATTAAATTAAATTAAAATTAAATTAAATTAAATTAAACAATTAAATTAAATTAAATTAAATAATTAAAATTAAATTAAATTAAATTAAATAATTAAATTAAAGTTAAATCAAATCAAATTAATTAAACATCGAAGTCAAATTAAATTGAGCTATGTTAAGCTAAATTAAAACTCGATTAAATTAAGTTAAATTAAATATAACATCACCTAAGACATAAAAGAAATTAAATATAAAACAACTTAAACATTATTCAAATTTAAACTCTTTAACTTAAACCAAATCATTTGAATACTTAACTTGCCCTTGAAAGCTTTAGTTATTATAACTCCTAAATGAAACATTAAATGGAGTGTTACTTCGCTCATAGGATATTCGAATGTCTAGTTCCTCTGAAGCGAGTTAACAAGACTTGAAAACCTCGGACGATCGATTCATTTATATAATTAAATTCATTTGGACTTAAAACAATCCTAGAAATATTGAAAAGATGTTTAAGATCCTTCTTAAGCACTTCTCGATATGATAGGATATTTATAAGAACGATTGAATTTGATTATTCTTTGATGGGGAAAATCGTCCTTAAACTAGCACAAAGAACTTTAGACGTCGTAGGAAATATTGCGTATAGGATTAGGAATTTGGTAGAAAACCATAACCTTTCCCTTAGCTTTACTAGGAACTTGTTTAAATATTCTAATTGTGTTTTAAGTGCGGCTTGGGATGACGGGAAGACCCTCAGGTACGCTTTTATTTTATTGCGATTTACTTTCTTACGATTTACATTATTAACGATTTACTTTGTTACTGACTTGCGTTTATTTTTCTTGCATGATAAAACAACCGTTGCATGAAAACTCACACCTTTAGGATAGCCTCCTAAACTGAAACCAAAATTAAATTAAAAGTCATTGCGAAGATAAAATTCACCGCCACGACATTTCAAAATATAAAACGACTCGAAAATTTAATCACTGAAACAGAACACAAAACTACAATTGCGGCTTAAATTAAAACGTCTTGTTGGATGATCGGGAATACCTCGGATGATGTAACCTACGTGTTCTTAACGGGATTTCCAACGGTCTAAATGAAAGTGTGGAACTCATTCGGTTGAGTTTAGCGAATTCATACGGGACTAAGTGAATCCGATAAAAATAATGATGCGGAAGGATGGAACCGTGGGATCTTGCTAGGTGTCGTTATAATCAACTTTAAGATTTGTTTTAATCGAAATACAAAACACTTGGAAATTAAGACCCCTCTAAACCAACCAAAACCTTTTCTCGTCCCACGATTTATGATTTCTAAAACTAAACCTCTGCGACAACGAGGAGCTCGGAGTATGGTGGGCGGCACGACCATCGTCATCGGCAAAACACTGAGTCTACTTCGACAAAACTCTTCTTAGAATTAAAACAACAAAGCCATAGGACTTCGAGGTAGCTTGCACTAGTGCGAGCATAAATCCTCGACTCTTCGTTAGGCATTTGCATTGCAAATTAAGCCCTAGCAGGTCTTAGGATTCCGAGGTAGTCGTCGATACGACATAAACCCTCACATTTTCTAAGTTTATTTGTTTGATTTTATCATACAAATATAAGCCCTAATTAATTAAAATTGACGAGATTGAAATACTAAATAAACATTAGGACTTTCCTAAATTCGAACGAAACGATAGGATAGTCGGGAAATTATCGAAGTTCACTTCGAATCGGTGATTTCTCCTACCTTTCTTCCTTTGGATTCACAAAACAAAATGTTCCAAAAATTTGATCCATTCCCTATTGAAACTTCGAAATTCAATCTTTGAAAACCTTAAACTTTGAAATTCTTGAGAGCGAGAATCATTGATTATTATCGAGAGTTTTCTTAGGTGATTCCGTCACTTAAGATGTAATTAACTATAGGGGCTTGCCCTTATAGGGAATTTTAAAGAACCCGGGTAATATAAACCCTGTTTAATGTTTTCATATTAAGCGGGGAAACTTGTCGGCTTATAAAATTGGTTCGCGGACCAGAACGGATGTCATTAATCTTCTAGTTTATTTAATCGAGCCCCATCAATGAGCGGTGTGTCTATCCTTAGGGATAGGTACACGGTTTGTGGTGCGATGCTCGTTTATATAAACTATTTGGGATGTGAGATCGGTTTAATCTCATATCTTAAAACCTTCAAATTTAAAATTATTTTCAAAATCAAATACTACTTTTCAAATTACTTATTTTAATTAAATTAAAAATTCGCCGACAGATTTCTGGCGACTCCGCTGGGGAGAATTCCTCTCTCCATTATAATCAAATAATTCTGCTTTCAAAAATCGGTAGTATATCCATGTCCCTAATGGATCAAACTACCCTTCTTTCCGTTGGAATACTATGTTCATTTCTATCTTGAACGAGTATAGCCCGACATTCTCTCGGATTTAGGAGCCATTTGTTTAGACACCCCTAAACGAGAGAGGTTCGAGATCCTTTTACCTCATTTACGAGGTGGGGTGGACCCCGATAGGTGTTAGTTTAGGAGTGATCCTTCGAGTCGGGAAGTCTTGCTTAAGACTTTCTTTCCTTTCGAGATCGGATTCCTTACCTTCTCTACACCTTTGAACGTTCCGTTCTAAATAAACAAAACCCTCTAATAAATGATTCTTTTAACAAATAATTCCTTCTTATAAATACATGAACAAAGAATGAGTTCGGACTCTTTTCAATTCCTTTCTTTTCGTCCTGAAGAAAAGAAGCATAACTGAGGCCGACGACGAGAATCTACCTACTGCGAAATGGAAGCCCGAGCTGATTTTCTCCTTCACCAACGGACTGGACTTCGGCTTGTCTATAAGGATGAACTGCCAGACAATGGGGTCATCCGATTTGGACGAGGGGTTTGAAAACACGAACGTCGAGGTCACCGACGTCTCCCTCTTTGCAGCGACAAACAAGGTATCCGAAGGCGAGGAACCACGCGCGAGTTCGACCTTAGGTCGACCGAGAGTTTCCTCCCTGCGAAGGGTCCCGACTAGGAGAATGCTTGCTTGTCCGCGGGAGGAGCATTCTCACTACCCCCACTTGGTCTAGTTGTTTGCACCTACCCCGACTTACGCAAATCGAAGGGGAAAGAAATCCGGAAGCTATGGTAAACACTGTTACCGTGGAGGGTACGGATCTTCTGTAAGACCTTCGTCTTCGAAATCGGGTCTAGTTCGAAGATTCCGTCGGCGACGAAGACCCGAAGAAGAAATAGAAATAGAAGGATCGCCGGGGAAGCCGGAGACTGCCGAGATTGCTTTCTGGAGGAAATTCGAGCTGCCGGAATATACACGTTGCCGAATATACACCACTGCGACTACATACCACTTTTGGGAGGAAGCGGGTTCCATCCCCTCTCCGCCGCGAGAGGATGAAGAGAATGTTCGAAAGATTGCTTGCCACATTACCACGACCCGCATACTACAACGATAGCCGCGAAAAGAACTAGAACTACGCCGTTTGCTCGACTGCGAGCTTTGGTAGAAAAGTTAGCAAGGAAGGAAAAGCGCCGTGTCGGAAATTCTACGAAGGATAGGACGGGTGCCGGCCGAATCCCGTCTTGGGCCTCGAGTAGAACCCGCCGTCATGATAGAAAAGCCGAGCAAGAGAATGAAGGCTAGCCGCTTGTCGTAGTATCGGGGTTACGGATTAGGGAGGATACCACCTTCCGGCATTTGGCCGATAGAACATGCGGTCGCTAGACCTTCTGCTGCTAGAAGGATGGTGTGGCGTCCCACTACGGGGCGATTGAGGCGAAACGGCGGCCGGAGAGAAAGTCTCGCCGGGGAGGCTTGAATGCGAAGAAAGTGCTTCTTGCGATGAAGGGGACTCGTGAAAAAAGGACCGGCGACCATCGCATGACAACCACGAAGATACACGAAAGCTCCGCTAGAAGATGCCATGGAAAAGTTGAGAACCGAGCATCAGAGCGGTTGGCGAAAGAAAGAGAAGAAAAGTTCGGAGATGAGATCGACTCATCGGAATTCATGGACAACGAATATGCGAGAAATCGACATGGTTGAGACACGAGCTTCATCATCTTCTCGAGGTGCTCCTGCGGCCGCGAAGAGAGGAGCGGAGCCGATGAAGAGACGGCTTCGGGAAAAGGACGACACGATCGCTCGAATGGCGAAGAGGATGGAAGAGATGGCCATAGCTCTAGCCACTCTCCAAAGTCGAGTACAACCACATGAGAGACACCCCGAAGTCATTCACATCGTAGACGGAGGGAAGGAAATTACATCCGTCGATGGGGATGACCGAGTGAAAAAGGATACAACACGAAAGTATGATCCACGAAAAGGATATCGAGGACTTGGTAGAACGGCGGAGTGCGAGAAGCCTAGCACGATCGAAGAACGGGACATCTATTCGGACGGGTAGACCTTACCGGAAGAATTCGACGCCATCCGATACCCCGAAAGGGCTTCGTACCACCTCCGTTTAAGACCTTCGACGGAGCAGGGAACCCCGACGGCATGTTGCACACTTTCGTGCCGGTTGTTGCAATGCGGCGGGAGCGATGCGCTACTCTTCCGACGGTTCGTTAGCGGTCGTCGGGAATCGCCTTCGGCCGGTATGCGGGAGTACCCGACGGATGCAGTAAAGACATTCTCGAGCTAGAGAGCCTCTTCATTAAGCGATTTGCGGAGCTCGGCACCACATCACTATAGGTGATTTAGTGGTAGAGAAACAAAGGCCGAATGAAACTTTGGTGGATTACATACTTCGATGGAGAAACTTAAGCATGAAGTGTGAACCACAACTGCAAGAACAACATGCGATCGGCATCTTGCTTAAAAGCATTCACGGCCCGATAGCACTTCTCCTCGAGGGATTCATTATTAAGACTTTTGAGAAGTTGTTAAGCAAGGCGGAAGCTTGCGAAGAGGCGAAGCAATTAAGTTTCTGCGACAAGACGGACAAGCGAGAAGCCGGTGAAGACTTTCGAAAAGAAATGCGGGGTCGTTGCGGCGGTTGACAAAGGCAAACAGCCGATGCAAATACCACCGGAAACGGCCGCGACAACCACAACAAAATTACCGGCAACCCCGGTCCGGCTATCGGTCGTCTCCGCGGTATGAACAACCGTCTCGTCCGCAACGTACATTGAGGAGCTTCGAGCGAGAGAATATCCGTTCAAAAATGAAGCGAGTGCAAAGATGTTCCGTAGCTTAATGAAAACTCCGGATTTCCGAATGCCAGAGCCCGAAAGACCGGAGGAAGTCAACAAGAAAGGTGATCCCGACTTTTGCCCCTACCATCGGATGCTTGGGCACAAGATAGAAGAGCTGCATTACCTTCGAAAAGTTGGCTCAACGACAACCTTCGGAAAGGAAATATAACAATCCCGAAGGAGTACATGAAGGAACCCCGGAAAGGAGGTTCCGTCGATGTTATCTCAGCCCGATCCCGTCATTCCGATAGATCCACTATGCAGCCGACGATGGATGGACTACCGCTCGGACGAGATCTTCGAAGAAGATTTTAGACAACATCCGAACCGCTTCGGTGCGAGCTTCGATTCGAGTTCGAGACACGTTAGCCGGTACTTATCACTTGCGATAGAAGAACCACCTCGACGGGAGACAATCGAAGAGAAGAAGAAAATTGACGAAGAAGAGGGGACCGAGATTCCTAAGGCTAGACTAGGGGCTGCTTATCTAGGATAGTTGTTTCGATTCGGGGGAGAAATCCCTCGAACCTGCGATTTTGTATGATTATCTGCTCACTTCGGTGGGATCATATAATGATAAGGGTGATGGCGTTGGCTACGTTTTGGCTGTTTCTAACGATTACGTAACTAGCGACAATCCGGGCGTCGATTTCGATACCAACAACAATTCTCGAATCATACATGATCTCGACGATCAAAATGACGAAGAAGGCATCCATCGAGGAGGCTACGAGAGTTCAACGAAGCAACGGATCTATGCGGCGAGTTTCGAGGAGCTCCGAGTTACAATAGAGTTAGAGCCTTCGATTTGGAAGATAATCCGGAAGAGCCGGTCATTCCGATTCGGGAGGAGACACGAGCAAACTCGATACTAGATTCGGAAGAAATTACGGAAGTCGACCTAAGAAGTGGAAGAGTTCTACCTCCGAGAATGGGTCCGAAAAGACAAAGGAAAGCGGGTGGTTGTTCAGAAGAACCAACCCCGGCGAGAAGACATACCCATTCGAGAAGAAGCCGAGACACGGGAGAACAAAGTGGACTACGACGTGCTAGCCCATCTTAGGAAACTACCGGCCAAGCGAGCATTTACGATGCTCTCATCTTATCGAAAGGAGATGAGGAAGCTCGATCGAGGCCTTACTTGATCCAGGAAATTTGCTTAGCTCGAATGGCCGGAGATTCCTTGGATGAGGTTTGCTCGTTAAAGGAACGACGAGGTGTCACCTTCACAGACAATGACCTACTACTTGGGACGGCGAGATCCTGACCGAGCCGTTGTACATTTCGATTACTGATTGGGAAGTTTACGCTCTCCGGAGTATTGGTGGATCCGGGAGCATCGATCGATATAATGAGTCTTCGAACACTAGCATACTTGGAAATTGATGCTCGTGAGCTCGAGGCCGACAAAATGTTATTAAGAGGATTCGACCGAGAAAGGAGAAAGAGCCCTCGGGTCGATAACGCTGCGATGAAGACCGGTGATTTAGCGAAGACAACCGCAAAATTTCATATAATCGATTCGAAACGTCGTTCAACGCTCTGCTTGGGCCGACCATGGATACATGAAAACGGGATGGTACCATCATCTCTACATCGGTGCATCGAATATTACGATGGAGGGGAACGGTGCATCAAAGGAGACTTACAACCATTCTCCGTACATGAAATTGGAATCCATGAAGATGCGGCTTATTATGCACCGCAAAGAAAACAATCTTCTCCGGAGACACCGTAACAAATAAAGCGAAGAAAGTTCGGGACAACGAAGAACACGAAGTTCTAGTCCAACGATCCACTCACCACTCCCTTCGGCGAGATGGTGAAGGTTTCTCCACGACTCGCATCCGAGGTCGAGGCGGGGACGAGGCCGTGGTAGAGACACTAGGACAATTGGACGGAAGAAACCGGCCATCAATGTTGATTGGGAAGATAGTTACGAAGAGGAAAAAGAAATCGAAGCGAAGCGACAACAATAAGTCGAAAGAAGCCGCAATACAAGATCTCCTCGAAGATGAAAAGAACGAAGAATACAAATCGATGTACGAGAAGATTAACCACTACGTACATCTTATGACCCTAACGCCGATCCATTCTAATAAGATCGAGGGTATGGAGGTCGAAGAGGTACGTAGTGACGGTGCAAAGCCGATCAAATTCTACCGTGGTGCTTCTTCCTCAAAAGCGAAAATAATGTACAATTCGAAGATGTCACTTCATCGGAATTAATGGAATTACCTTTTGAGTGGTACTCTCCCTGTGTTCGAAATTTAATTCAACGTGGTTTCTTACCTCGACGATGGACAAAAGGCCGATCACAACATTTTGAAAAGTTATGGAATAACTCCGGCCGTCCTCCCGATTCGAAGTATGGACTCGGATTCGGCACGGTAGGGTCGGTTGACGATGCTGAATTTTGCTTGGTTGTCACTTGCAAGTCCGATGAGCTGCATGGAAACTACGGACGAACTCGAAGATTTACAAATTGGAGACGCTCACGAGAATTCGAAGAAGAAATTAAATCTACGATAGATGAGTTAACGGAAGTTAACTTAGGTACTAACAAAGAGCACAGACCTACCTTTGTTAGCTCCTTACTCGATAAAGAAGACTCCGAAGAAATAATCAAGTTATTAATGGAATTTAAAGGCTTGTTTTGCTTGGAGCTACGATGAAATGCCGAGATTAGCCCCGGAGGTTGCGGTCCAGCAAGCTAGGAGTGGATCCTGCACGTTCCGGTCGGACGAGGTCCCGGAAGAATGCGTGCGGAAATCGAACAACAAGTCATAGCCGAAGTTAAAAAGCTAATAGACGCTAAATTTGTCCGTGAAGAACAATACCGACACTGGCTAGCCAACGTAGTGCCGGTCGAGAAGAAGAATGGTCGGATCGAGAATTTGTGTGGACTTCGAGAGATTTAAACGAGGCATGTCCGAAAGATGAATTCCCTCTGCCGATTCCGGAGCCGATGATCGATATTGCTTCGACACATGAAATATTCTCATTCATGGATGGATCTTCGGGATACAACCGGATAAAAATGGCTCCGAGAAGATGAAAAGCTTACGGCATTCGGAACGCCGATCGGAGTATTTTGCTACACGGTGATGCCATTCGGATCGAAGAACGCGGAGCAGACTTACCAAAGAGCAATGACAAGAATTTTTGATGATCTCATCCACGATCAAGTCGAGTGCTACGTGGACGATGTCGTCATCAAAAGCAAAGTAAAGGAAAACCACACGTATGATTTGAGAATTGTTTTCGAACGATTAAGACAATTTAACCTTAAGATGAATCCCTTAAAATGCGCCTTCGGCGTCACCTCGGGAAATTCTTAGGATTCGTTGTCCGACATCGTGGAATTGAAATCGACCGGAGAAGATTAAAGCCATCTTAGAAATGCCGCCTCCCAAAACCTTAAAACAACTACGATCTTTTCGAGGAAGGCGGCATATCTTCGACGCTTTATCTCGAGCTCGTCGAGTAGGTGTCGGCCTTTCTCGGCACTAGTTAAAAAGGACGCCAAATTTATTTGGGAAGAGAAATGCCGGAAGGCCTTCGAAGACATTAAACAATATTTAATGACACCTCCTGTCTTAGCGACCCCGAGTCTCGGAGTAGACCGGCGATACTTTACACCGCGGCTCTAGACGACTCCTCGGAGCCTGTTGGCAGGAGTCGATGATGAGGGTAAAGAAAATGCTCTTTACTACTTAAGCCGTCGTTTACTTCCGACGGAGGTAAGGTATCCCGCAATTGAAAAGCATTGTTTGGCCACGATCTTCGCCGCTCAAGCTCGGGCATTACATGCTTTCTCATAAGGTCGACTTGATCTCGAAGTTTAATCCATTGCGATACTTGATGACTCGTCCAACACTTTCGGCGGACTTGCCGGATGGTCGATGATATTATTGCAATTCGATATAACTTTCGTGCCTGCGTGCGCGTAAAGGGACAAGTCTTAGCGGACTTCCTCGCGGCACACCCTTCTGCGGCCGAATCTCCTCTCGATGACGATGCGCCGGATGAACAAATAATGAGCCTAGAAGACCACGATGATCGACGTTGGGAATTGTATTTCGACGGAGCATCTTCGGCACACAAAGACGAAGAATCGCAAGTGATAGTGCCCGGTAAGGCGGGAATCGGGCTAATCTTTATAACACGGAGCGGGGGATGTTAAGATACTCCTACCACTTGACGAGAGCCGTGTACGAACAACGAAGCGGAATACGAAGCCCTCATAACGGGATTGGAATTAACCATTCGAATGGGGATAACGAGACATCAACATCTACGGGGATTCACGGTTAATCATTCAACGGATCGCAGGACAATACGAATTTTTAAACGAAGACTCGAACAGTACTTCCGGTATGCCATACAATTTGTTGGAACGGATTCCAAATGTGACAATCTACAAAATTCCTAGAAAGAGAATGCTTTAGCGGATGCTTTAGCTCGTCTCGCAAAAGAATTTACTGTTTGCAAGATGAATCGGTGGAAGTGTCGGTTCACGGACGTCGGAGTCCTATCACGGCTCGACATAGACACGGTACACAATCGACGAAAGAAAAGAATCGGTTGCGGTAGTGACGGAAAACACGAGAAGATTGGCGACGACCATTGATGGACTACACCGCAAACGGGAAAGCTACCGGACGATAGGTCGGCGGCCCATCGAGATCGAAAAGAACTACGTCTTACGCATTAATAAACAACACATTATACGGAAGGTCTTTTGATCGAATGTGGCTAAGGTGCCTAAGCGGGTACGAGGCCCGTGAAATTGTTAAAGAGGTGCATTCGGGACTCTGTGGCGCTCACCGGTCGGGTCCAAAGATGAAAATGAAAATTAAAAGACTAGAGTACTCTGCGGCCCTCGATGATGACCGATTGCATGAAAATCGCCGAAGGCGTCACCGATGCCGAGTGCGCGGGTGGTTCTACATCGACCTCCGAATGTGCTACACCCGACAATTGCGTCGTGGCCATTTGAATGTTGGGGCACGGATATAGTGGGTCCGATAGAACCACCATCTTCGAAAGGACATCGTTTCATTCTTGCGGCTACGGATTACTTTTCCGAGTGGGCGAAGCGGTTCCACTTAGAGAAGTGAAAGCACACCACGTGCTACGGTTTTCGAAACCAAGTTGTCTGCCGTTTCGGAGTGCCGCGCGAGATCATCTCGGATAATGGGTCGGCATTCGAAGCACACAAATCAACAATTTTGTCGGGAGACACGGAATCGGCGGCGATACTCGACAATTTACTACCCGAGAGCAAACGGCCTCGGCGAGGCTTTTAATAAAACTCTCGTTCGAATCTTGAAGAAAACCTTGGACGATAATAAGAGAAATTGGCACGAGAAATTGTTAGAAGCCTTATGGGCCTACCGGACGACCTTCGAACCCTACTCGAAGCTACACCTTACGCTGCGGTGTATGGGTCCGAGGCGAGTGTTACCTTTAGAGGTTCGGCTTCCTTCACTCGAATTGCGATTGCAAACAAGATCACGACGAAGAAAACGCCGGACTACGACTCGAAGAATTAGAAAGCTTGGAAGGGAAAAGACTTGCGGCGCAACGGAATTTAGAACTATACCAAGCTAAGATGGTTCGAAGCCCATGACAAGCGGTCGCCCGAGAACCTTGAAGTTGGTGATTTAGTTCTCGTTCTCGAGACCTATTCTTGCACACCGCAAGATAGGAGGAAAATTTGAACCCACTTGGGAAGGACCGTTTGTGGTTGAAGCGGTATACTCGGGAGGTTCCTACCGGTTAGTGAATTGCCGGGGAGAACGACATATGCTTCCGATCGACGGACGATACTTGAAAAAATATTACGGCTACGTGATGTTTCGAAGGAATGAATTCTTCATCCCTAAGAAACACGGGTGAAGTAATTACTTATGATTGGGTCCGAACCCAAAAGTAATAAAATGTGCTAAGATAAATAAAATCATGATAATTAAGTTTTCCTCGTTTTCTTCTCCAAATCAAGATCTCTTTCCGGATCTTATCCTACTTCATTCTCGTTAAATTTCAAAATATAAGAATAATAAAAAATGTATCTTTAATAAACATTTTCTTAATGTTCTTGTTCTTAGTACAGACCCACGATCCTTTTCCTTGTCTTTTCGCGGGGAAATGTCGAACGGGCGGTTGGTCTTGAACTTTAAGAATGGCGTAAGCCTTGCACTCGATGAAAAGAGGGTGAAAGATGGAGCGATAATCGAGATTGACTCGGATTTCGCACCGGCGGAGCCTACGATACGAGGAAAGTGGCTGGGTCCCGGTTAACCGAGAAGAACTGCCGGGCGGACAGGTGATGAAAGTGGGTGGCCCAAGCCACCGATCCAACAACAAGAAAAGAAAAGCAAACACCGAAGAAGACAAGAAAATGAAGTCCGTAGTCACTACGGCGGAGGGCGGGCTTGTCGGCGCCGCGCCGCAGAGATTCGAGAAGTTCGGAGGGCTACTCTCACGGCCGCGCAACGAAGAAATAAGAATCGCCGCATCAAGTAAAATGTTAACAAAACTAGGCTGCGGACCGGCGCGATGAGGCACATTGCTAATGCCGGCACTCACATTTCGAGGACACCGGTTCACCGGGAACACGAAAAAGGAGGCCGGCTCCTAGAA
This sequence comes from Papilionanthe hookeriana x Papilionanthe teres, assembly GCA_022702705.1. Classification (NCBI taxonomy): domain Eukaryota; kingdom Viridiplantae; phylum Streptophyta; class Magnoliopsida; order Asparagales; family Orchidaceae; genus Papilionanthe; species Papilionanthe hookeriana x Papilionanthe teres. The sequence goes on from CM040431.1 coordinate 54,826,876, forward strand.
TAACGAAAGAACCGGGGAAATCTCCGGAAGATCGGAGAAGAAAGAAGGCTACCACGCCACCGGATAGAACCACCGGCGGTGCATGACCTTGTTGCGGAAGCGACCCGGGGGATGTCCCGACGGGCATCATCCACGAGGAGCCGAGGTATGCGGGGGAACGTGAAGGGATTGAACCATATATCCCACAATACGTCACGAGGCCTCGCCATGCGGATCATTCGGAATACGAGGCTGGAGAGGATGCGGAATGTTGAAAAGAAAACTTTCGAATACTTCGAGAGAATTAAAGGAAGAAGAATCAACATACTAGAAGGCCTCGAGCTACACACCGACGTATTCTCGGAGTATGAACAACGGCAAATCGTGGATCGTATCAGGGATGCGAAAAGAATGGGCCGAGCGAGGCCGCCGAGGAAAACACATACTCGGAACCCGGAGATGGATGCCGGGGAAAGGAAGAATCACAATACAATGCGGATGCTTGCTACAACTTTCGTTGAAGACGGGAAGGGAAACCCACCGGGGATACTTCGTCATGGGCGAGTAGATCCGATGCCATTAGTTATCGAGAGAATGGTGAAAAGATTGATAACATGGAGAGTGCTGCCGGCGGATTGCATACCCGATAGCTGCATTATCAACATCTACAAACGGGGTGACTGCATACCCCCACATATTGATCACCACGACTTCGTCGGACCTTTACTGCACGATCTCTTTCTTGAATGAGTGCAACATCATGTTCGGATCGACCTCCGGATAGCGAGGCCGGGTGAGTTCGAGGGCCGGTAAAGATACCTTTACCGGTGGGTTCCGTCATGATGCTGCAAGGTAACGGAGCGAGATATCGCAAAGCATTGCATACCGGGGTGCCGGTGGAGCGAATCTCGGTTACTTTCGGGAGGATGGACGACGACAAAATACCTTACCATTTCCGACCGGATCCGGAGCTAGAGAACCTCCGGCCTTACGAGTCGTGAGTTACATGGGAAATATCACACCTCCGATGTACATCCGGTAGGCATCCTTGCCGAGGATGGCTTGGAAGGTGATGTTATTGACCATGTACCTCACTATTCGGACATGGATTTTTTGACGGATGCTTCTTTTGATGGATCAACAAAGATCATACACGATCCGTTTTGAGTCTACATGGATTGTATGAAATATATTCCGGATCGAGTTGTACGACGTATTTTCAACATGATTGGAATGAAAGTGACCATGTCACGTTTTTGGCCTTCACCTCTTTTGTGCGAAATTGATTGGGAAACGCCATTAAAGTTAAATAAACTTCGAACAAAGAACGAGAAAAAAAAAAAAAAGAGAATAAAAGAAAACTTTCTAAAAAAAAATGCGAAAAATGACAAACACCAAGTTCACATGAACATTAAATAAACAACAAAATAAAATTTGAACCATTAAAAGATAAACGAAATCAACACAAATCTCAAATTCCATCCTTCCGAACTTCAAAATCAAATTCCATCCTTCCAAATTCCAAATCAAATTTCATCTTTACAAATTCCAAATCAAATCCTCGATCAAATTCCAAATCCGATCTCGATCAAGTTTCAAACTTGATCTTCCAAATTTCAAATCAAATCTTAAATCAAATTTCAATCGAGTTCAAACTCATCCTTCCAAATTCAAATTCAATCTTTCCGGATTCTAAATCTCTATCAAATCTCAAATCCGATCTTCTAGATCTCGAATCAAATCTCATTCAAAAATTCAAATTCAACCTTTTGGGTCGAGGATTTTACATCGAAGACTGCCTTTGCTTTAGGATTCTTTTCCTATTGCACTTGAAATACATCAAATTCAAATTCGAACTCTTGAGGTCGAGGATTTTACATCCAAGACTGCACTTGCTTTAGGATCCTTTTCCTATTGCACTTTGAAATACATCAAAATCAAACCTTTTGAGTCGAGGATTTTACATCCAGGCTGCACTTTGCTAGGATCCTTTTCTATTGCCTTTGAAATACATCAAAATTCAAACTCTTGAGGTCGAGGATTTTACATCCAGTATGCCTGCCTTTAGGATCCTTTTCTATTGCCTTTGAAATACATCAAAATCAAACCTTTTGAGTCAAGGATTTTACATCCAAGATTGCCTTTGCTTTAGGATCCTTTTCTATTGCCTTGAAATACATCAAAACTCGAAACTCTTGAGGTCGAGGATTTTACATCCAAGTACTTGCTTGCTTAGGATCCTTTTCTGTGCCTTTGAAATACATCAAAATTCAAAACTCTTGAGGTCGAGGATTTTACATCCAAGACTGCCATTGCTTTAGGATCCTTTTCTGTGCATCTGAAATACATCAAAATTCAAACTCTTTTGAGTCGAGGATTTTACATCCAAGTCTGCCTTGCTTTAGGATCCTTTTCTGTTGCCTTTGAAATACATCGAAATTCAAACTCTTTTGAGTCGAGGATTTTACATCCAAGACTGTCATTGCTTTAGGATTCTCTTCCTATTGCCTTTGAAATACATCAAAACTCAAAACTCTTGAGGTCGAGGATTTTACATCCAAGACTGCACTTGCTTTAGGATCCTTTTCCTGTTGCCTTTGAAATACATCAAAATTCGGACTTTTGGGTCGAGGATTTTACATCCAAGAGCTGCTGTTGCTTTAGGATTCTTTCCTCATTGCCTTTGAAATACATCAAAATTCAAACTCTTTTGAGTCGAGGATTTTACATCCAAGATGCTTATTGCTTTAGGATCCTTTTCTGTTGCACTTTGAAATACATCAAAATTCAAACTCTTTTGAGTCGAGGATTTTACATCCAAGGCTACCGCTTGCTTTAGGATTCTCTTCTGTTGCCTTGAAATACATCAAAACTCAAAACTCTTGAGGTCGAGGATTTTACATCCAAGTACCTATCGCTTTAGGATCCTTTTCCTATTGCCTTTGAAATACATCAAAATTCGGACTTTTGGGTCGAGGATTTTACATCCGAGAGCTATGTTGCTTTAGGATTCTTTCCCTATTGCCATTGAAATACATCAAATCAAAATTCGACCTTTGGGTCGAGGATTTTACATTCGAGACTGCATTGCTTTAGGATCTTTTCCTATCGCAATGAAATACATCACATCGAAATCAAACTCTTGAGGTTAAGGATTTTACATCCAACACCACTTTGCTACGAGATATCTTCTCATTGCAACGATTCAATCCGATCAATTCGATTTTCTTTCGAGGTTGGAGATGTTACATCTAAAACCTCGAAATCCTAATTTTCATTTCAAATCAAATCCCTCAAATTAATTTTGACAAAACTTGAATCTAAATTGAAACTCCAAACTAAAATTTAAACTCACACATCAAAACATAAATTGAAACAAAATAAAATCTAAATCGAAATTCCCCAGGATCATGTGATTTGGGATTCACCTCCTTTTCCTTTCCCAGGCGAGAGTTCGAGAATCTTCGGTTCCGAGAGATATACTTGACACTCCCAGCGAAACTCTTCTACTTCGTCCTAAGTTCGTCACTTGGACATCCGTGTTGGTTTCGTTGATCGCTTCGGTCAACACCGATACGCGCGGTGTGCTCCGTCGGCTCACCACACTTATTGGGGGTCCATTTGTTGACCTCATTTTTGATGAGGTCTTCCCTTCTTCTTTTTAGTGCTTAGGATCTAGCCTTAGGCTTTTCCTTTGACTATCTTAGAAGACTAGAATTGGGACCCGCCTTTTAGAAATTCAAACCACTTCTAAACTCCCTGCAAACTCCACAAATTTGACTATAGACCCCTAATCACCTAGAGGGTTGAAATCAAATATGGAAGTTTAAAGGATGAGTTCCTATAGGACTCTTTGGCCTTAGGACCCGCCTACAGGTGGCTCTGGTCGATGAAGGGGCTGACTTACATTACACTTACACACTACATTTCCACACACTTCCTAAAACCACACCCATACCCAACTTAACCTCACGACTCATGTGGGTGATTCACATGGATGGTCCTTAACCCTAAGCCCTTGGCTAGAGGGTTAGGAACAACATAATGAATGCCTCAAATGAGTCCTTTCATGGCTCATATGGGCTTGAAATGGCTTCATGGCTCAACCAAAATGATTTCACCCCACCCAAATTCACCCAATCTTCAATTTCCCAAATTTTCAATTTTTGACCCCGGGACCCTACACCTACTTAAACCTACCTAAACAGCTGAATTACCCAAATTTTTGCAAAATTTCCAAATTACCTAAAATTTTCCAAAATCAATCCCAAACACCTCCACATCACTCAAATTGATCATCCATACCCAAAAATACCAAAAATTCCAAGAAAACCCCCCAATACCCTCCGAATACCCAAAATACCCTTCTTGGCCTAAAAATCCAAAAATTCAGAAAATTCCCAGAAAATTCCAGAAAATCCCAAATATTCCCAATTTCATTTTGTCCAACTACACCATGGGCCAATTTTGTCAATTTACCCTACTTTTGTCAAAACCCCCAAATTGACCCATTTTAACCCAAAGTGGACCCGATGTCAAACCAAACATACCCAATTGACCCCAATTTTGGTCCAATTCAATTCTAAACTTCAATTCAACATTCCCAATACCAATTTAGACCAAATCCAAGTCCAATTTGATTGACATTTGGATCAATTTCACTTTGGGCCTTAAAGCCCGAATTTGGACCCATGACCCAAACTTAGCCCAAACTAACCCAATTCAACTCCAATTAACCCCAAATCTTTTCTAAACCTTCCTTAACATCCTCATAAACAAAACACTAACATGATTTGCCCAAGATTTTGACCCGAACCCCACTCAAATTCAACCCGAAATCAAAAAGCCCAATTTTAACCTAAACCCAAATCTAACCCAAATAGGCCCAAACCCCAAAATTAAAACCCAACCAAAGCCAAAACCTCTTTGAAACACTCCCATAAACATTTCTTAATATTTATTTTACATCAATTTCAACCCTAGCCCAATATTGGCCCAAGTTAGCCCAATTTGACCTACATTGGCCCATTCCCAAAAGAATTCAAATCCAACCCAATTCAAGTCCAAACTACCCCAAATTTGCTTCAAGTCACTCATGACACATCCATGAGCTAAACCCAATAATTATTTGGCCCAACCTCTTTACAAAATTTCATCCCAAAATCCATTTTAAAATTCGAGAGCCCACTTTCCTAATCCATCTTAAAAGCCGATCTAAAACCCTTTCAAAAAAAAAGCCCAAAATTCTTCCAAGGCCCATATGACATTTCCCCTCATCATACTTTCAATTAAAATCATCCCTAAGTCCTAAATTCATCATCAAATAATTCCAAATCAAGCCTCATGCCAAATCACCCCTAAATACCAAAATTTTCCTTAAATCCATTTCCATGAAATTGACTTTACTTTCCCGAAGCCAAATGGAGCCATGGAGCCATGCATAAGCCATATGCAAGCCATGAGAGCCTCTTTACATGTCACCATGCCATTTTGGGCAAAAGGAGGAGGCTCTTTCCTTAACTCCTAAAGGTGGTTAACCACTTACATGATTCCACTAAACCATGCTTAAGCTTTAATTGTACTTGGATTGTGACTTGACCCCACTAATCAAGCTGATCCAAATCACTTTCTCCTCGGCCTAAACCGAGGCCTTGGGTGGTGCACCTAGCCCAAATGGGTGGGTTGACCCATTTAGGTCCAAATCTAGCCATGCCCCATTCCACTTTGGATCGAAAGCCTTTACACATGTCCATGGCGATTGATTGCACAAACCTCCGGCCACGACCCACCGACCTTGAGGGTGACCCATGCACGGCCGGCCGGCCACCGGGCCGCGGAAAACACCATGGCCGAGAGCTCACATGTGAGCCGACATTGAAATTCTCACTTGCTCGAGGCTGCCCACAATCCCCAGTGGTCACCATGGTCGATCTTCTCCTCACCGGAGCAGGCTGATCCCGAGCCCCAACTCTCCACGGGAGGCCCCAGCCAGCTCTCATTTAAACTCCACCCCTCTCGGCCATGAAGGGAGCCGAGCACAAAACCTTGCCGAAACTCGCGCAAAATTGTTTCAAACCCTTCACCATCCCGAGAGCGAGTTGATCCCCGGTGTCGATTTGCCCTAATCCCCGCCAACGAGCCCGATTTCTCGGCGAAATTCCACCGAAAACCGAGGACACTTTGCCACGGTGAGCCGATCCTCGAATTGGCGGTCCTACACCTTCAGCTGGACCCAGAGGAGAAGTTTCCCCTCTGAAAGCCCCATCTCCGGGCCACCCGGTTGCTCCGGCCTCCGAAGCTTTGTGATCGAGTGTGGTCACTTTCATAGCTAGGCGATTCACCGGACCGGGAGACTTCATCGGAGCTTGCTGGGACCCGATCGAAGGTGCAACAACTCTCGGATTGAAGCCACACTTCTGCGAGCTAAGGTATGAGTTAACTATTCATCCCGAGCTTCGGAGATTCTCCATTTCAAATGCCTTAGTTTCGATGCATGTTAGCCAGTATAGATGTGTTCGTCTCTTCGAGACGAATCCATAGAAGCATAAGAACATGAAAATCCATTGAGAATCGAGTGAGATCTTAGGGATTTAGTGTGGACGGCTCTCGGGTGAGAACACTTGGGGACGATGAACGGATGCGCGTCCATTCGATACACGCGCGCACGGACGGCCGGGATTGCGTCGGACCGGGAGACGGTACGAGAACCGCGGGGCCCGGGCTGCGACTCGGATGGCGGCGTCGAATGGGAGCGCGACACGCGGCGTTTCGGAGGCTGCCGAGGTTGACGCGGCGCCGCGTGGATAAATAGAAAATTAGGGTATTTTTCTATTTATTTAATTCCCTAAACTTCAAAATTCATATCTCTGTGTAGAAAAATCACAAAAATAAAATAAAAATACCCTGCTTGCTCGGTGAACGAGAGGAGAATAATGTGGAAAAGAAATCATTTAATTTAATTAAGTATTTTATTTTTTATGATTTATTTACTCTCTGCATACATTTAATTCTCCATGCATGTATACAATTCACCATGGCATGAGACCATAGGGCTTTTGAAGCCTGCGAACTTGGGAACATTCCCTGAATTTTCCAAGGTCGGAGGCCATCTCTGTGAAAAGTTATTTATTTTTCAAATGCATGTTGCTGTTTTGAGTATTTTAATTCCAAAAATTAGCATGTTGTGAAATAAATTCTAGAAATATTTGGTGATGTTCCTTATGACCGAGAGAACTACTAGGAAAAATAGGACTTGAGTTAATTCACTCAGATTAACCCTAATTGGCTTAAACACCTAAAATAGGTCTTTAATTAATTAGAGTTAACCAGGCATCAAATTGACTTGAAATCAATTCTCCACTGACCTTTAGGATCAGAGGAATCCACCATAAAAATTTGAGGTCAATTGGACTTGGTTAGCCCCACTAATTGGGTTGATTAAGCACTTAGCCATTTTAAACTTTAAAAATTCATAACTTTTAAAATTTTTTTAAAATTCACCAAATTGGTTTTGGAGCCTCTCTGATATCAGGGGAACCTAAGAAAATTAAAATTTCAATTTTCTAAAAAGTTGATTTTTAATAATATTTTAATATTTTTAATAATTAAAAAATAATAAAAATCACAAAAATAATAAAATTCACCAAAATGTCACATTTTGAATTTTAATCACTTAGGAACAAATCCCACATTTTTCCTAAGTCTATTTAGTGAGATATTAAATTTTAAAGCCCTAGGGCAATTTTAAAATTAAAAAAATGTATTTTCTAGCATTTTCACTAAAATAATTATTATAAATCATAGAAAAATCAGAAAATTGCAAAATTTGTTTCTCTGGTTTCCTTGATATCAGAGAGATTTTTGAAAAATATAAAATCCATTTTTCAACATTTATCTTATTTTTAAATTAATTAACACTCCAAAACTCAAAATAATTATAATAAAAATAATATAATTCAAAAAATCACCAAAATTGGTCCAAGTGCTTCTCTGGTCATTAGGAATGTCCCCTAATTTTCTTAAGGACAGAAACTTTTCCCTTGGTCATGTTATCAAATTTTCCTTGAAAATCTACTATTTTCCACCAAAAATAATTATATAAATAAATTAAATACAGAAAAATCACATTTTCTCCTCTCATGTCTTTATTGACATATGAGTAAAGTCACATAAAAATTTCAAGTTCATTTGAGTTCAATTTAGTGAGTTATGAAATTATTAAGCTTAAAGGGTAAAATGGTAATTAAAATCTTTAATCCTTAATTAAAACTTTAGGTTTAATAAAAAATCAACAAGTAAAATATTTGATCCTAATCTGATTTGGATGATTGAAATTTAAATAATTAAAGGGTAGAAACCCATTAAATAATTTTAAAATGATTAAACTTTAATTAAATAATAGATTAAATTTGGAAGAATAATAAAATTGGAATTATTAAAATAAGGGATCTTTATTAGGAAGAGATTTATTCTTTAATTTAAAAAATCCCTAAATTAATTATATCAACTAATACTCAATTTTTAATTAAAATGATAACTCAAATTTAAAATATTAAAAGACTTAATTTCAATTAAAATTAAAAATAAAGTAAATTAAAGATAAATTAAATTAAGATTAAATTTAAAAATTAAATTAAATTAAATTTAATAATTAAATTAAATTAAAATTAAACAATTAAATTAAATTAATTAAAATTAAATTAAATTAAATAATTAAATTAAATTAAATAATTAAACAATTAAATTAAATTAATTAAAATTAAATTAAATTAAATCAAACAATTAAATTAAATTAAATTAAAATTAAATTAAATTAAATTAAACAATTAAATTAAATTAAATTAAATAATTAAAATTAAATTAAATTAAATTAAATAATTAAATTAAAGTTAAATCAAATCAAATTAATTAAACACCAAGTCAAATTAAATTGAACTATGTTAAACTAAATTAAAACTCAATTAAATTAAGTTAAATTAAATATAACATCACCTAAGACATAAAAGAAATTAAATATAAAACAACTTGAACACTATTCCAAATTTAAACTCTTTAACTTAAACGAAATCATTTGAATACTAACTTGCCTTGAAAGCTTTAGTTATTATAACTCCTAAATGAAACATTAAATGGAGTGTTACTTCACTCATAGGATATTCGAATGTCTAGTTCAACGAGCGAGTTAACAAGACTTGAAAACCTCGGACGATCGATTCATTTATATAATTAAATTCATTTGGACTTAAAACAATCCTAGAAATATTGAAAAGATGTTTAAGATCCTTCTTAAGCACTTTCTCGATATGATAGGATATTTATAAGAACAATTGAATTTGATTATTCTTTGATGAGGAAAATCGTCCTTAAAGCCAAAACACAAAGAACCTAGACGTCATAGGAAATGACTAGGCTATAGGATTAGGAATTTGGTAGAAAACCATAACCTTTCCCTTAGCTTTACCTAGGAACTTGTTTAAATATTCTAATTGTGTTTTAAGTGCGGCTTGGGATGACGGGAAGACCCTCCAGGGTACGCTTTTATTTTATTGCGATTTACTTTCTTGCAATTTACATTATTGCAATTTACTTTGTTGCTAAGTTGCGTTTATTTTTCTTGCATGATAAAACAAGCTGTTGCATGAAAACTCGCACCTTTAGGATAGCCCCCTAAAGCTGAAACCAAAATTAAATTAAAAGTCATTGCAAGATAAAATTCACCGCCACAACATTTGAAAATATAAAACAACTCAAAATTTAATCACGAAACGAGAACACAAAACTACGATTGCGGCTAAATTAAAACGTCCTGTTGGATGATCGGGAATACCTCGGATGATGTAACCTACGTGTTGCTAACGGGATTTCCCGCGGTCTAAATGAAAGTGTGGAACTCATTCGGTTGAGTTTAGCGAATTCATACGGACTAAGTGAATCCGATAAAAATAATGATGCGGAAGGATGGAGCCAGTGGGATCTTAACCGAGTGTCGTTATAATCAACTTTAAGATTTGTTTTAATCGAAATACAAAACACTTGGAAATTAAGACCCCTCTAAACCAGAAACACTTTTCTCATCCCCGATTTATGATTTCTAAAACTAAACCTCTGCAACGACAAGGAGCTCGGAGTATGGTGGGCGGCACGACCATCGTCATCGGCAAAACACGAGTCTACTTGACAAAACTCTTCTTAGAATTAAAACAACAAAGCCATAGGATTTCGAGGTAGCTTGCACTAGTGCAACATAAATCCTCGACTCTTCGTTAGGCATTTGCATTGCAAATTAAGCCCTAACCGGTCTTAGGATTCCGAGGTAGTCGTCAGATACGACATAAACCCTCACATTTTCTAAATTTATTTGTTTGATTTTATCATACAAATATAAGCCCTAATTAATTAAAATTGACAAGATTGAAATACTAAATAAACATTAGGACTTTCCTAAATTCGAAGCGAAACGATAGGATAGTCGGGAAATTATCGAAGTTCACTTCGAATCGGTGATTTCTCCTACCTTTCTTCCTTTGGATTCACAAAACAAAATGTTCCAAAAATTTGATCCATTCCTATTGAAACTTCAAAATTCGATCTTTGAAAACCTTAAACTTTGAAATTCTTGAGAGCGAGAATCATTGATTATTATCGAGAGTTTTCTTAGGTGATTCCCGTCACTTAAGATGTAATTAACTATAGGGGCTTGCCCTTATAGGAATTTTAAAGAACCCGAGTAATATAAACCCTGTTTAATGTTTTCATATTAAGCGGGGGAAACTTGTCGGCTTATAAAATTGGTTCGCGGACCAAACGGATGTCACTAATCTTCTAGTTTATTTAATCAAGCCCCACCATCAAGCAGTGTGTCTATCCTTAGGGATAGGTACACGGTTTGTGGTGCGATGCTCGTTTATATAAACTATTTGGGATGTGAGATCGGTTTAATCTCATATCTTAAAACCTTCAAATTTAAAATTATTTTCAAAATCAAATACTACTTTTCAAATTACTTATTTTAATTAAATTAAAAATTCGCCGACAAACATTTCAAGAACTCCACATTAGAATGGAATAAATAGCACCTGAACAAAACCATAGAGCATGCTAAGAGTATGAGGTTGTGTTTAGGCTTGCCAAGAAAATTTTAGTTGGAAGAAATGAACGCTGGTATTTATCTGATCAATTACGGCCCATTAGTACTTTTGAAGAAGTGATTATCTAGAGAAGTAGAAAGACAAAAAGATATATCTCATCAAAAAGTATTCAAGTGTTATGCACATGTTCATGTTAACTCAAAGCTCAAAAGTAAAATTGATTCAAAGTAGGTCAAGTAAATTTTTATTTGTTACGACTCAGATAAATTTAAATACAAATTCAAGAACAATTAGAATCTAAATTTCATCAAGAGCAGAGATGTGGTGTTCATTAAAATGAAGTTCAGGATAGATTACAAGTCAGAACTTCCCATGAGTTACTTCTGAAAATTCGAAATATATTGACATAGAATATACTAGTGGTGAAGAGGTTAGAGAAGGAAGGAGTGCAAAGTCAGATGAAGTAATGAAAGTTCCTTAGTCACGTGTTACTGAAATCAGGAGGTCTACAAAAATCTTGAGGCTAGGACATAGGTATTCTCCTTCTTTATAATATATGTTTATAATTGATAGTAGTGAATTAGAGTATTATGAGAAGCTTACTCAAATTGAAGCATCAAAGGAGGGCGGAGATTCTCATAGATGTTCAGATGCAATCAATGTTATCAAATCATACTTGAGATGTGGATGTATTACCATGTGACAAAATAATATTACATAACAATTAAGTCTACACATTAGAATAAGAGTCAAATTATAATAAGCCCTATAAGACAAGGCTTATTATGAAGGGGTTTTAACAAAAGCATAAGTTTGAACTACATTGAGTTGTTTTTCTCCTATGGTGAAGATGAAAAATGTTAGAGTTGTGTTGAGCTTAGCAGTAGACGTAAATCTAAATTTAGAGAAATTTATGTAAAGACAGCCTTCTTATATGAAGATCTAGAAGAGGAATTGTACATGGTGCGACCATAAGGTTGTGAGATTCCAGAGAAAGACAAATTGGTATATAAGTTGAAGAAAAGCCTATATAGCTTTAAGCAAGAATTAGTGGTCTAAGATATTTGACATGTTCATGTTCGATATTAGATACATGAAGTGCCATAAAAACCATTGTTGCTTCATTGAATATTTTTATAATTTCTAATTCTTTTCCTCTTGTATATGAATGACATTTTAATTACAGGAACATATATGGAGAAAATTAGAGATACTATTGAGAAATTACCTAGGGAGTTTAAATCAACTACACTAAAGTTATCTCATATCGAGTATGTTGAGAAGATCCTTCAAAGGTTGAACATGAGAGAGGTAAAATAAATCTATAACCCTCTTGATAGTCACATCAAGCTATGTAAGGATCTTTTGCCTAATTCTGAAGAAGAATAACCATAAATGGTGAGAAATTTGTATGCTTCCGTAGTTGAAAAACTAATGTATGCTATGATATGTATGAGACCAGATTTTACACATGTTGTGGGAGTGGTTAGCAAGTACATGGGCAATCCAGGCCTGCATCATTGAGAGGTGATTAAGTGGGCTCTCTAGTATTTAGAGGAATAATCAACATGTTACATTGTTTTGAAAGTGTTGAGATGATTTTATAGTGATATTTTGATTCAGATTTGAGAGTTGATTTAGATGATAGAAGAAGTCTAATAATGTAGATATTCACCTTCAAGACACAAGTGTCAGTTAGGTTTAAAGGCTATATGAGATTGTTGCACTTTTAGCTACGGATGTCTAATATATTGAGGCTATAGTTTGACCGAAAAGACATATGATAAAGCACAGTGAGGAGTGTTGACCTCATTTTTGATGAGGTCTTCTCTTCTCTCTTTAGTACTTAGGATCTAGCCTTAGGCTTTTCCTTTGACTATCTTAGAGGACTAGAAGTGGAACCCACCCTTTAGAATTTCAAACCACTTCTTAAACTCTCTGCAAACTCCGCAAACTTGATTGTAGACCCCTAATCACCTAGGGGGTTGAAATCAAATGTGGAAGTTTAAAGGATGAGTTCTACGAGGACTCTTTGGCCTTAGAGGCGCCTTACAGGTGGCACTGGTGCAGTGAGGGATGACTTACACACACACTACACTTATACACTACACTTTCACACACCTCTTAAAACCACACCCATAACCAACTTGACCTCCTGACTCATGAAGGTGATTCACATGGATGGTCCTTAACCTCTAAGCCCTTGGCTAAGAGGGTTAGGAACAACATAGTGAATGCCTCAAATGAGTCGCTTCATGGCTCATGTGGGCTTGATATGGCTTCATGGCTCAACCAAAATGATTTCATTCCACTTACATTTACCCGATCTTCAATTTTCTAAATTTTCGATTTTTGACTCCGGGACCCTGGACCCACCAAACCTACCAAATGCTTGGAAACTACCCAAAATTTGCAAAATCACCTAAATTACCCAAAATTCCCCAAAATCATTCCTAAACATTTCCCTCCACTCAAATTGATCATCCATAGCCAAAGAAACCAAAAATTCCAAAAATACCCCCCAATACCCTCCAAATACCCAAAATGCCCCTCTTAGCCAAAAAATCCAAAAATTCAACAAATTCCCAGAAAATCCCAAATATTTCCAATTTCATTTTATCCAACTACACTATGGGCCAATTTTGTCAATTTACCACATTTTTGTCAAAATCCCCAATTTGACCCATTTTAACCCAAAGTGAACCGATGTCAAACCAAACTACCCAATTGACCCAAATTCTGGTCCAATTCAATTCTAAACTTCAATTTAACATCCACAATATCAATCTAGACCAAATCTAAGTCCAATTTGATTGACATTTGAATCCAATTTCACTTTTGACCTTAAAGCCTAATTTGGACCCATGACCCGAACTTAGCCCAAACTAACTCGATTCAACTCCAATTAACCCCAAATCTTTTCTAAACCTTCCCTAACATCCCCACAAACAAAACACTAACATAATTTGCCCAAAATTTGGACCCAAACCCCACTCAAATTTAACCAAAAACCAAAAGCCCAATTTTAACCTAAACCCAAACTTAACCCAAATAGGCCCAAACCCCAAAATCCAACCCCAACAAAAGTTGAAACCTCTTTTAAACAGCCCTACAAACATTTCTCAACATTAATTTTACACCAATTTCAACATTAGCTCAACATTAGCCCAAGTTAACCCAATTTGGCCTACCATTGGCCACTTTACCAAAAAGCCCGAATTCGACTCAATTCAAACCCAAACCACCTCAAATTTGTTTCAAATTACTCATGACACATCCACTAAAGCAAACCCAATGATTATTTGGTCCAACCTTCTACAAAAATTCCCATCCATAAAGCCCAGAGGCCCACTTCCTTAAACCTTTCTAAAAAAGCCCATCCAAGACAAATTCAAAAGCCCAAAGTCTATGACAAAGCCCACATGAAATTTCTCTCATCATCCCTTTGATTTAAAACACTTCCTAAGTTCTAAAATCTATCATCAAATAAATCCAAATCAGGCCTTATGACAATTCTCCTTAAATCCATCAAAAATTCCAACACCCTTCCTCATGAAAGTTGACTAAACTTTTCCCAAGCCAAAGTTGAGCCATGAAGCCATGCATGAGCCACATGAGAGCCATGGGATCTACTTTCCACCTCATCATACCCAAGATGGCAAGAGGAGGAGACCCTTTCCACATTCCCTTAAGGGGATTAGCCACTTCCATGACTCCACTAAACCTTGCTTTAACTTAATTGTACTTGGATGGTGACTCTTCCCCACTAATTATGCTGACCTAAACCACTTTATCTTCAGCCCAAACTAGCCATGGGAAGGTGCACCTAGCCCAATCCAAGAATTTGACCAATTTGAGCCAAAATGCACCCTTACCCCATTCCACTTTGATTCAAACCCTTTACACATGGCAGCCACCAATTGACTTCACAAACATCAAGCCCTGACCCACCTAAACCTGAGGGTGACCCATGCATGGCCGGCCAGCCACCAGGCCGCTGGAAAACGCCATGGCCGAGACATTAGAAGGAGCCAAGCATTAAAATTCTCCCTTACTGAGTTGCCCCATGCCCAGTGTCCATTGCAGCTGTTCTTCCCTTGCCAAGAGCAGCTGATCCCAGTCCCTAACTCCCACAGGAGGCCCTCGAGCCTCTCCTGTTTAAACACCACCTCTCTCGGCCATGGAAGAGGTGCTGAACCAACCTTAAGGAAACTGCGCAAAATCATTCCGGACTACTCCCCACACATAGACAACTTGATCCCACTGAAATCCCCCTGCCATTTCCTCTCGTGAGCTGAATTTCGAGTTGAAATCCAAGCCCAAAACTAGGACACTTCTCCACGGTGAGCCAATCCCCAAATTGATTGGTCCTACACCTTCACCGGACCAGAGAAGAAGTTTACCGGCAAAAGCCCCTTCTCCGGGCCACCCATCCGATTCCCGGACTCCAAGCTTTGTAATCGAGTCGTGGTCGAAATCATACACGGACAATTCACCGGGCCGAGGGAATTCATCCGGAGCTTGCTTGGACCCGATCGAAGGTGACACGACTCTCGGATCTAAGCTTCACTTCTCCGAGCAAAGGTATGGACTCACTCTTCTTCCCGAGCTTACGAGAGATTCTCCATTTAATTTGAATCGATTTCGATGCATGTTTACCAGTATGGATGTGTTCGTCTCTTCAAGATGAATCCATAGAGCATAAGAACACAAAAATCCGTTGAGAATCGAGTGAGAAATTAGGGTTAGAAGGTTGACGGTCACGGGTGCACACCAGTCGTAGACGATGACTGGGAGCCGTCGGATAGAGCGTGTATAAAGCGGACGGTCTCGATCGAGCCGGACAGCGCGATGGTACGTGAACCGCGGGTCCCTGGAGCGCTGAGTCGGATGGCGGAGCCGAATCAGGAGATGATGCGTGTGCGTTCGGAGCTGCCGAGGTTGAGCTGGCGCAGCGTCACTTAAGTAGGAAAATAGGATTTTTCTTATTTATTAAATACCTAGAACTTCAAAAATCCATAACTTTGTGTAGAAAAATCATAAAAATAAAATAAAAATACCCTCTTGCTCAGTGAACAGAGGAGAATAATTTGGAAAAGAAATCATTTAATTTCATTGAATATTTGATTTTTAATGATTTATTTACTCTCTACACATTTTCAATTCTCCATGCATGTATACAATTCACCATGGCATGAAACCATAGGACTTTTCAAGCCTCTAAATTTGGGGACATTCCTTGAATTTTAAAGTCAGATGTCATCCCTATGAAGAGTTATTGATTTTTCAATTCTAAGTCATTATTCTGAGTATTTAATTCCAATAATTAGCATGTTGTGAAATAAATTCTAGGAAAATTTGGAGAAGTTTCTTATGGTCAGAGGACCCTAGGGAAAATAGGTTTTGAGTTAACTCACTTGGAATAACCCTAATTGGCTTAAACACCCAAAATGAAACTTTAATTAATTAGAGCTAATCATACATGAAATTGACTTGAAATCAATTCTCCACTGACCTTTAGGATCGGAGGAACCCACCATAAAAGTTTGAAGTCGATTGGACTTGGTTAGCTACTATCAAATGTGTTGATTAAGCCATTTAGCCAAACTTAAACTTCAAAAATTCATAACTTTCAAAATACTTTTTAAAAATTCACCAAATTGGTTTTGGAGCCTCTCTGATATTAGGGAAATTTAAGAAAATTAAAATTGCAATTTTCCAAAAAAGTTTATTTTTTGCATTATTTTAATATTTTAATAATTAAAAAATAATAAAAATCACAAAATAATAAAATTCACCAAAATGTCACATTTTGAATTTTAATCATTTAGGAACAAACCCCATATTTTTCTTAAGTCTCTATGATGAGATATCAAATTTTAAAGTCCTAAGGTAATTTTAAAATAAAAAAATGTATTTTCTAGCATTTCCACTAAAATAATTCTAATAAATCAAAGAAAAATCAGAAAATTATAAAAATTGTTTTTCTGGTTTCCTTGATATCAGAGAGATTTTTGAAAAATATAAAATTCATCTTTCAACCTTTATTTTATTTTTAAATTAATTAATACTCCAAAACTCAAAAATAATTATAATAAAAATAATATAATTCATAAAATCACCAAAATTGGTTCAAGTGGTCCTCTGGTCATTAGGAATGTCCCATAATTTTCTTAAGGATAGAAACTTTCCCTTGGTCATATTATTAAATTTTCCTTGAAAATCCTATTTTCCACCAAAAATAATTACATAAATAAATTAAATACGGAAAAATCACATTTTCTCCTCTAATGTCTTGATTGATATATGAGTGAAGTCACATAAAAATTTAAAATTTATTTAAGCTCAATTTAGTGAGTTATGAAATTAGTAAGTTTAAAGGGCAAAATGGTAATTAAAATTTTAACCTATAATTAAAAATTTTAGGTTTAATTAAAAGGGTGGGTAAAATATTTGATACTTAAGTTGATTTTGGATGTTTGAAACTTAGGTAGTTAAAGGGTGGAAACCTACCTAACAATTTGAAAATAATTAAAATAAACCTTAATTAAATAATTGATTAAACTTGGAAGAATAATAAAAAAAATTGGAATTATTAAAATAGGGATATTATTAGGAAGAGATTTATTCTTTAATTTAAAAAAATCCCTAAATTAATTACCTCAATAACATTTAATTCCTAATTAAAATGATAATCCAAACTCAAGATTTAAAATGTTAAAAGACTTAATCATTAAATTAAATTAAAGATTAAAGCATTTAAATTAAATCCATCCAAAATTTCAATTAAATTAATACTTTAACAATTAAATTAAATCATCTTTAAAATATAATATATATATATATATATAATATTAAATTAAAATTAAAAATTTAAATTAAATTAAATTAAATTATATTAAACTAAATTAAATTAAATTAAATTAAAACATATTAAATTAAATTAAATTAAATTAAAACATATTAAATTAAATAAAATTAAATTAAATTAAAACATATTAGATTAAATAAAAATAAAAAAATAAAATCAAGTTAAAATAAAATTAAAACTAAATTAAATTAAATTAAATTAAATTGAAAGTAAAACTAAACCAAATTAAATTAAATATAACATCACCAAAGACATAAAGAATTCAAAATAAATCTAAAACAACTTGAACATTATTCCAAACTTAAACCCATTAATTGAAATTAAATTAAATCACAAATCACTTAAACATTAATTTGCCCTCGAAAAGCTCGTAGTTGTCATAACTCCTAAACGGAGTGTTAAGTGAAGTATTACTTCACTCATAGGATATTCAAATGTCACTAGTTCACTGAAACGAGATAACAAAACTTGAACTCCTAGATGATTAATTCATTTTGTATAATTAAATTCTCTTGGACTTAAAACAATCCTAGAGGTATTGAAAAGATGTTTAAGATTCGTCTTAAGCACTTCCTCGATATGATAGGATGTTTATAAGAACAATTGAACTTAATTGTTCTTTGATGAAGAAAATCGTCCTCAAACCAAAACACGAGAACACTAGACGTCATAGGAGATGACTAAGCTATAGGAGTAGGACCTTGGTAGAAAACCATAACCCTTCCCTTAGCTTTACCTAAGAACTTGCTTTAAATGATTAAATATCCTAAATTGTGTTTAAGTGCGGCTTTGGATGACGGGAAGACCCTCCAGGTACGCTTTTGTTTTATTGCAATTTACCTCCTCTGCAATTTACTTTATTGCGAAATGCACTTTACTTTTCTTGCATGATAAACAAATGTTGCATGAAAACCCACACCTTTAGGATAGTCCTAAAACCTGAAACCAAAACTAAATTAAAATTCATTACAAGATAAAATTCACCGTCACAACAATTCAAAATATAAAACAACTCAAAATTTAATCACAAACATAACACAAAACTACAAATACAACTAAATTAAAACGTCTTGTTGGATGATCGGGAATACCTCGGATGATGTAACCTACGTGTTGCTAACGAGATTTCCCACGGTCTAAATGAAAGTGTGGAACTCATTTAGTTGAGTTTAACAAATTCATCTAGACTAAGTGAATCCGATAAAAATAACGATGCCGGAAGGATGGAACCGTGGGATCTTAACCGGTGTTGTTATAATCAACTTTAAGATTTGTTTTAATTAAAACACTAAAAAAAACACTTGGACTTTAAGATTTCTAAAACCAAACTCTTCTCTTCTCTTTTGATTACAATCTTCTAAAACTAAACCTCTGCAACAACAAAGAGCTCGGAGCATGGTGGGCAGCACGGCCATCGTCGTCAGCAAAACCTGAGTCTACTTCAGCAAAACTTTCTTAGAATTAAATAACCAAACCATAGAACCTCGAGGTTGTCTTCCTAGTGCAACATAAATCCTCAACCTTTTGTTAGGCATTTGCATTGCAAGTTAAGCCCTAATCGGTCTTAGGACTCCGAGGTAGTCGTTCGATACGACATAAACCCTCACATCTTCGAGGCTATTTGTATGATTATGTCATACGAACATAAGTCCTAATTAATTAAAATTGGCAAGATCAAAATATTAAATAAACATTAGGACTTTCCTAAATTCAAGCCAAACAATAGGATAGTCGGGAAATTACCGAAGTTCGCTTCGAATCTGTAATTTCTCCTACCTTTCTTCCTTTGAATTCCCAAAACAAAATGTTTCAAACTTGATCCATTCCCTATTGAAATTCTAAAATTCAATCCTTGAAAACTTAAACTTTGAGATTCTTGAGAGCGGAATTATTTATTATTATCGAGAGTTTTCTTAAGTGATTCCCGTCATTTAAGATGTAATTAACTATAGGGGCTTGCCCTTATAGGGAATTTTAAGAACTCGAGTAATATAAACCCCGCTTAATTTCTTTGTATTAAGCGGGGAACTTGTCGGCTTATAAAATTGGTTCGCAGACCAAACAGAATGTCACTAAATCTTCTAGTTTATCTAATCGAGCCACATCATCAAGTAGTGTGTCTATTCTTCGGGATAGATACACGGACTTGTGATGTGACGCTCATTTATATAAACTTATTTGGGATGTGAGATCAGTTTGATTTCATATCTTAAAATTTTCAAATTCAAAATTATTTTCAAAATCAAATGCTACTTTCTAAATTATATATATATATATATATTTAAACCAAATTTAAAACCTAAAAATATGCCGACAAGGAGTTGGGGATTGGAAAGATTCATAGCGATATTATGAGTGCCGATCATCTTACTAAGAACGTTGTTTTTCTTGTCAAGTCAAAGCATGTGGAGGTATCATTTAATTCTCTATTTCCTAGAAAATGAGCAGTTATTCTTGGAAAATATACATAGCTCAGAATCCTAAAGATATGTTCGCTTAGGTAGTGACTAAAGAGAAGCTAAAGCTATGATAGACATTAGTTGCAGATCAAGAAAGTTGATACCTGAGGAGAGTCACAATAAAATACAGGACCATGAAGATAATATATATGTAGGTGCAGATCAATAGAAGATGATTGGGTACCATTAGTCTCAAAGTTTGATATTGTTGAGTGTGCAAATAGATTGAATTGATAAGTCCAATGCCACTATGGAGCATTTCAATGACAAGTAGTTGGTGATGCACTAGCATTGCAGAGGCACACTAACATATGGGTCCCAAGATCGTGGCGTCGATGCGCTCTGTTTGTTTGTCCCCACTTTTTGGTCCTATGAGGGTAGAACCCCTACACCTGAGAAGTTACTTGTTAGCACCAGTGGCAGTTTGTTCCTAGTTAAAGGATTAAATCGCTCGTTTTCATGATTTGTATAGCTCTCTTGTACAAAATAACTCTCTTTTTCATGTCGTGTCTCTACAGTGTGTAATAAAGAAAAATTGCATGGGTTTGTGGAGTTCAAGTGGAAGAAGATTTCAACGATTTCACTCTGGTGATTGAGTGAGGAGGAGCATCCAAGAATTTTTATAAGTTGTTGCAGTAAAGAGTTGATCTGAGTGTTGTAGTTATGTACATTTCTTTTGATTTTCATTGGGTAATTTTTGGTGTGATGTAACTCGGTGGTCTTTTTCCTTTTTCATGATTTTCTACATTAAAACATGGTGTTCTTCTTTCTATATTTTTTATTATGTGCTTATATTTGAATTTTTTCATGGATCTTTTGAATCTGTGAGATTTTTTTTCAGTGTGACTTTGATTGCTAATTAATCAATTCTCAAGTTTTCATCCCAACAAATCCGCCTGATGAGAATTAGCACTACACTTTTAGACTTTCTTAAAGGAAAGCTAGGACTTATTACTAGCTTGGGAACTAAGTTTTCAAAGAATTCAAGCATTATTAATTTATTGAGAACTATTTTAGAATAAAAAATTAAGGAGAATTAAGGTAAAAGTATTCATCTCAATTTTATTTGGTCAAATTTTAGGATTGAATTTTTGTTAAAATAGTTTTATAGAACATCCACAATTGGGTAATTTTAGTTTCAATTAAAAAAAGCAAGTGCACCAAAATCCTGCTCTTTATTTCATCACTGTTTAAGAAGTAATCGATATCTATACATTTTATTAGTTAAATACTCATCTCCTTTTTTATTTTTGTTGGGCCCTCAAACCTAAGATATAGGGTTGGCACAAAATTAATTATTTATTTGACTTTTAGGAAGGATTGCTACTGAAAAATCCTTATAACATAAGTTTACCTAATGTAATCTTTCAATATCTTCTTTCATTGTTTGAAAAGTTTTTGGATTAAATTGTAGGCCTCCTTTATAGTTCATTTGACTACTTTTATTAGTCACCTTTTTATGTGAGCAAATTTCTAATCCATTATTGAACACAAATAACATCCTTTTAATTTGATAAAATTGAAGAATAAATAGTTATATTTTGCATAGAATAGTAAAAATTCAAGATTTAATCATGAGATTATAAATGTTATCATGAAGTTACATTAATAATTAATGCAACATTATGCTAGTTTAAACTTCATTTCCCTGACTTAATATTCATCTCTCTTAAATAAAAAGGTTCTAATCACCCTGGTTTTTTATTTCGGTAAACCAGCTTTGATTAACATACCTATTGCAACACAAACAATGCCATCTAATGCTATGGTGCTTGTTGAGATTGATGCTACTTCACAAAGTTATTACTGATCCCACTGGCTATCTATTAATCATCAAGAGGCCAGATCAAAAAACTTCTTGATCAAAAGATTCCTAAGCAATTGAAATTCAAGCAAAAGATGAAATGTTATTGTAATTACAACAGTTCCAGTTCTATAAGAGAACTAAAATTTCTCTAAGTCTTCTTGAATGCATATTAACAATATATTGATACCCCCATGCAAATATATTCTCTGTTACAAGACATAAATGCAACTCATCCTACCAAAACTTTTAGTAAAAATACATCAAATTAACTTTATATAAATCTGCCAAAAACTGGTGCATAAATGATATTTAAAGCCATTGCTGGTCTGCGTTTGAAATATCATCAGATGGCCATCACTGAGAATCTTAATGATCGATATACAGTACGTTATAATATCTAATATGATTCAAGCGTTAGTGTGCCTAACTTTTATATGTTTTCTGCCAACTTTTTGTCTACTCTAGGCTTATAGCTCTATTTGATAGCCTACATGTATATTAATTCTAACATGCCGAAAGAGCAGCACTTTGGAGCAATATTAATTAAGGTGGAATGGAACCAAATAAATGGCATTTAATACTAATTATCTAAATATGAACACTGCAAAAGGCTTTCATTCTAAAGCTGACCAGCTTTTCTTCATTTCAGTTCGTAGCTGTCTTTTACGACCACGGGCAAACGATGAAATGACAGCTATTGCCCTCACCAGATTATAGCTTTCAAATATATTTTTTTTTATACTTTTTCATGGGATCTGAAAAGAAAGTAAGGCACGGATTTTCTAATTTTAGAGTAGTAATGAGGAATTGATTCAAATATAAATATTTAAAATTATAATTTTCAAATTGTTTATATCTGTGATTTATGTTCGCTGCTAAGTGAGGTCACCCATCCCAAGAATACTCTAAGTGCTAACCATTTAATTTCCATTGAAATTCTATCGTTACACCGAAAACGCTTCGAAGGATAAGAGTTCGGCTTCATACTACTTGTATGTTTTCACAATCTCTCCCACTTAATTGATGACATCCTCGTTAGTTTTATTATCTAGAATCGTCCACAGAGCAGATATGACTCTATAGGTGGGAAAAAATTTGCGTACGTAGACCGTACGCAGCGCTGCGTACGGTCTACCAAGGTACATAGATGTTACACAGGAGTTTCATGTGTTATCTCATGTAACTTCTATGTATCCTCCATGTAACTTCCCTGTTATTTGGAGGGTACATGGAGGTTACATACATATGTGGCCACCTCCTACTGTATGGCGTACGCGCGCTGCGTACAGTCTACGTACGCAATTTTTTTCCCTATAGGCGACCCCTACAGATTTAAGGGGTGGCTCCCACCATGTAACAGTGTGTCCCATCTTGAGTTAAAGAGATGGCTCGTTTGGCATAGCAACTTGTTCTGAATGATACTTAGTTCCCATATTCCACATGGTGTATGCTCCGCTAGCAGTTGTGACAGCCCAAAGTCTCACCCATCAAGGTATTATCTGCTTTGGCCTAATGGCCTTACGATTTTGCCTCATTAGTGTAACTTCCCAGGAAGTCACGTATCTCAGGAATAAGATGAGATGGCTCCTACAGTGTGGCACTTTGTTGGTGTAAATTCCCAAAGGTTGAAATCGTTAATTCTAGTTAAGGGTTTTCACAGTATTTACTCTACATGATAAAAGATGACATTTAGACATTGCTATTAATTTTGGAAGAGAGACTTAAAAGGTAATTCTTACCATCCATCTTAGCAATTTTAATATCGTGTTTTTTATTTATTTTTTAATATGTGTTTTTATTCTAAATCTTGAACGGTTTTTCTTCTCTAATTTATATTTTGATGTAATGATTTAAAATCTAAGATCACAAGCATATATTCACTCATAATAACAAAGTGATATAATCATAATTTCATGATAATTAAGGTTTATTCGATCAGCAAATTTATAAATCAATATTTCTGGGTCAAAAAATAATTGGAACTAGAAAAATAGGCAGTTCGAATGAAGAACGGGAGGTCATACCCTTCTTATTTCATCATACCTTTTGATTACTTGTTAGAATATTATGAAATTCGATTAAAATCATTCAATAAATACTTTATAAATTAATATTGCAATCCTAAGTTTTCATAATTATGCTATAGATAAGGTTCACTATTATCCACTTAAGAGCAGTTCATCCATGAACTTATATCACACTAAGAAATTTGAGTTATAGCTACATTTGTAAGTGGCGCATTTAAAAATCACAAGGGCGATTACATACAGGGCACCCAAAACATTACTATTTACAAATCAAGCACTCTCTTTCATCCATTTTAATGGTTCTATGTTTTTAAAAAATATGCAAAATAAGTGACTTTCTTTTGAAAACTAAATTGTCTTTCGTATAAAACACGCTTCTAGAGTTGGAGCCTGCAGATGGGAGGAGATTAGGAGGGGGGAGAGAGAGAGAGAGAGGAGCCGATAAAGAATTCCTTGGAGCGAGGAGTATGGGGAAAATTCGCTTTATTAATTATAAGAGTCATTTTTGTATAATTACAGAAAGGTGAGCGATTATAGAAATAGAAATTACCCTTAATTATCGAAATGAGAGAGTGATAATGTAAATCGCACTTAATGCATTTAAAGTTTTGATTTAGAACAAGATTCATGTTGTCATTTAAGTTTAATTCAATAGTCATCAGTGGATTAATGCATTTAGTTCGATCGTCTAGGGAGAGTGGTTGCATGGCGATCACTCCAGTCGTGGCAAAGTCGATTGATCGAATAGTTATGATCGAGCACTTCTGAGAGAAGTTTGGGTAGCTGGGACTGTATGTAAGCGCAGTCTGTCGATTGAATCCCTCAATAAAGTGGATTATAGAAATTGGTCGTCAAATGACTAGTTCATATCATGCACCCTCGGTTTGTCGCTTTGATTTCCCAGTCGTTGTCCTTAGCCACTTGATTGCTTTGGGATATTCAAGCCAGCAGTTTTGGTATATACATATTAGTTCCCAAATTTTTTCTGTTGCTTCATAGTGACAACTATGATAAGGATAGGGAAACCATTGAACAACCAATGGCAAATAAGTTAAGAGAATTGATTGAGTAATTGACTTCCCCTTAGGTTGCGCGCCTGGTGCACCCTATAAATAGGGTTGTGGGCTTGGCTTGGAGTTCATTTTTATCAGGGATCTCAGACCATTTGAGGGCTCCCATGGCCGAGGCTACGAGTAGGAGCTGGGTGAATCCCGAAATCCTGGCTTTGTCGGGCTGACGAATCCCCTCCTCTGTAAAGAAGAAGAAGGTCTTGAAGAAAGATAAATCGCTGAAACTAGAATCTATATCGGTTGATCTAGTGAAGTCGCCTGACAGTCCAGATTGTACATCTTCAAAAAAGCTTTCCCGAGAGGCTCTGGAGTCTAAGCCCAACGTAAGCGCGATCGATGAGGGCCAGTAAGGCCCAACTGGTTAAAAGACTAAGGCCGGGGAAAATAAGCCAAAGAGAGTGGTAGTCGTCACTACTTCTGAGCCTTTCCCTCAGAGAAAATGAGGTACCTTACTGCAAATGAGAGAGAAGTTCTCACGAGCCCTTTCTGAAATGAGGAAAATTTTAGGTAAGTAAAAAATTCTCTTTGGTTTTTAGTGGTTTCTTAATGACTCTGTAACATTACCTTGGATGTAGATGAATCAGCTGGATCAAAGGGTCGTGAAGACGATGGGCTTTTGAAGTATGTTGTACAGTCTACAACCTCTATGGTGGTAGTCTATAGGTCGAATATACCGATCTTCTGTTGTCAACTAATCAAAAGCCATACAGTTGTCTGCCTCTTTGCCCATGATAGACCATAACCAGGAGCAATTAGGATGGTAGTCACCTTCCCCTAGATTCACTGAGCGACAAGGGGAAGGATTAGACCTTTGGTGGTGTCGACCAGTTCTTCTAAGCATGCAACTGAAGGCTCAGTCGTAGATCATGTGCTGGAGTTTTCAGCTCAACTAGAGACTACAATTTCAGAGGTAGCGGCTCTGTGGACGAAGGTCCTCACTTTGCATAGGGGCTAGCAGGTGTGGAGTGTGATCTAGGTGTGCTTCATGAGTTGTCCGCCATGGTCTAGTATCAATGTGCCATCGATCGGGTGGATCACATGAGGCTAAGCGAAGAGTTGGTCCTTCTTCGGCTAATTCGGAAGGGGTATGCCTCGACCGAAGCCTAAGAAGACCCATTTATGAAACACTCCATTCAAGATTTGTAATAATGTTAGTCGCAAAAAAGATATATTTAAGTAAATCTAGAATGATGTTTAATGTGACACTTATTATTATATGATACCTTGTTTCATGTGCTTACCCTATACATAGGGCGATGGACGATTTTTTATCCTAACACTTTCTGTTTTTTTTTTTTTTTTTTTTTTTGTTGTCTCTCGCTATTTCTTTTTCTGCTTTTGTCTCCTTGTCATCCTCTCCCTTTTTCTTTTCTATATTATAGTGGATCCAAAGTACTCTCCCACTCTCTTTGGATTTGTCGAAGGCGTTGATCCTTCATTTTTGATAAAGAATGATGTGGAGGAGTTGCAGAAGAGGTATGCTTAGATGGCAACATCGTCCTTCGGTCAATGACAAGATTAGAGTACGCAACGGATAGTGTGGGTAAGGACTTGGTATTCAATCGAGACCAGTTCATTTATGGTCTACGGTTGCCCTTGTGCGACGAGCTCCAAAACATCTTTAAAACTTTTGGGGTCATTTTGGCTTAGACCTTGCAAAACTCTATAGCCATGATAATGAATTTCATCCTTTTCTGCCATCGAGAGAAGGTGTCATGGTTGATCGACTTGTTCAGTTATTTTAATATGTTCAAGGATGACAAGGAATGTTTTTTTATATGAATTTCCTTGCTCATTAATAAAAGTAGTCTTTTCTGTGTCGGTTGGATGCATTGTTATTTGATGGTAGCTTGAGAATGCATCAAGAAAACTCAATACAGAGTAGCCGGTCACTACGTCCACTAACTAGTTGATTCTTAGCAAGGGATATGTATCCTTTGAATAGGTAGCATGAGGTTGGTGAAGTTGATGCACATTCTCCATTTTCCACAGGGCTTTTGAACCATCACCACGTTTGAGAGCCAAATCATATACTGTACCTCCTAGATGTATCCCACCTCTTTTAGCTTCTAGTCCTTCATTGTGGTTGGCTCGACCAGATTTCTTGAGGTTGGCCAAAGCTTTTACTATACAGGCCAAGAGAACGGTTTGATGTTGTGCTAGTGGAATTTGACATCAATCGGGACTCCAGTCATCTCCGCAGCTGTCCATGTGAAAGCATCCCGATGCACGCAGAGGATTTAGATCTATAAGTCCTTGTGTCCTGCATAAAAATTCTCACTAATTAGAAAGACCTTACTAGGAAATTCCTCATCGGTCATGAGCACACAGAGGAAGGTCTCACTGATATTGTGTCCCCATTCCCTCTAGATTTGGATCTTAAGCAACTCGTGGTCGACACTAGTGACTGCTTGAAAATACCAGCTTCTTAACTGCTCCAAGATCCCTCAAATTGTGATTATATTTCCATATTTGACAAATTTTATGAACATGAAGTAAGTTGTAAGTAATTGCTTGGTAACTATTCAGCAATAGTCGGCTGAATATTGCATTGTAAGTTTGTGGGGATTCCATCATGAAAAAAACATTTTGTGTTGGTGAACTACTTCTCTCATTCACCCCACAAGTTAGCCAAAATTGATTACAACCATGGCCTCTTTTCTCTCGGTTGGAAAGCCGAATAGTGACAAGTCGGCATTGTCAACCGGTCGGTTTTGAGTCCCATCTTGTCGAACACCATCTTTAATAGAACATTCACAAAATTTCTAATGTCGACCAGGATGTTTCTCACTGAGAGTTTTTATGAGTTTCGTAATGAAGATTTTTTTGTTATAAGCGTTTCCTTCAGCGGGAGATCTGTACCTGTAAAAACAATTTGAGAGTGAGTATGAGAGTAAGAGGAGGAAAAGCTTACCAAACTTGATCAGTGCCTCTTCAGAGTGGAGTGTCAGAATGAATCTCCACTTCCACTGAAGATAGCTGGGATGACCCCAACAATGTGGATCTTGCACACTCGGATGGTTCCATCTGTGGGATCCTCTATCAGAGTCTTTCCCTATCAACACGTGTGCCTATCGATAGCAACAAATTTCTTCAATTTTTCAAGCATAATGAGTTGCTCCACCAAATTCTTGAGATGGTGATACTCTTCCATGTCGTGCTCATGGTCTCGATGATAGGCACAATATTTATTCAGGTTGCGAAGAGCAACTTTACTTTTTAATGGAGGAGCCTTTCAGAAGTAGTCTTTGTTTTGGATGGCTTGGACAAGCTCGGTCATTGACACATTCAACAGCGTCAAATCCAGCATTTTTCGGTATATGTACGGTCACTCATAATAGTGGATCAACTGTTGGACAGTGTGATGCCTCTAACCCTTGCCCCTACGGTTACTCCCTCTATTATCCTGGGATTGGGAGTTGTTGTTCCATTGTCTATAAAGGGCCTGAACACCCCTCTGTCATTGCTCGTCACTCTGATCCTTTCGCTTTAGCGGCAAACAATTGGATGACTCTGGTTTGGTTCCTAAGGGGTTCATAAGGTCTTCCTCGATGGTGATATGGTCGTTGACTAGTTCCAGAACATCAGTGAAAGATCTTGGTTTGAGAAAGTTGAGGTCATACATGAATCCATTGCTCCAGATTCCCTCCTTCAAGGCGGTCCAGACGATGAGAGGCTCTAGTTTTTTACCTTTAGCATTTCCTTCTGAAAGTGTGTGATGTAGGCATGTAGGGTTACATTTTCTCCCTGCTTGATTTGGAGAAGGGTTTTAGTATCCTTCCTTGACATATGCATGTTGGAGAAGTGTGCCAAGAAGATTTTTCTGAATTTGTCGAAGTATGGGATGATCCCATTCAGCAGGCTATTGATCACCGAAGCGCCACCTTATTTAGTGTGGTCAGGAAGAGTCAACATTTCATAGAATCATTGAACTATAAAACTCAAACCGACGATTCAAAGGAAGCCACATGGTTCGCTAGGTCATTCTTCCCCATGTAAGGATCCAGATGAAGAATGCTTAGATTCGCAGGGGGTATAGTTTCCAGGATTCGTCGAGAGAAGGCCTTACCTGCAGTTGGTCGGATGGGCACTCCTACTCGATCTTTCTGGAGTTTGATCATTGGCGTAGATGTTGCACTATCGGCGGGCTGAGATTCCCCTTGCTCTTAAGTTGGTTTGTCGCCAAACTGACAGTTAGGTGCATGAGGATCTTTGTTATGGACCTTTTAAGTGCAAGTTCCCTGAGATTCTCCTTTCGAGAGTGGTAATTTAATGTTCCTCTGAGTTATGGTCGCTTGAAGGGCCTTGAACTGGTCCATTATCCATGCTCGCAGCACCTGGACCTCTTCCAAGATGTCTCGCCGCACTATTTTTCTATTGAATTCCATTGGTACTATGTCCCTCCGCAAGGCTTCTCCTTTGTAGTTGGCTTCACTTCTCATCTGGGGCATGTCCACGCTCACCACACCACATTTTAGGATGGTGAATCCTAAATTCTTTTTTACATAAAACATGCTTAGAGAGTTGAAGCCAAGAGAAGGAGAGTAGGAGAGAAAGAGAGACAGAGAGAGAAGTCGAAAAAGAATTCTTCAGAGAGAAGAGTTGGGGAAAAGTCCCATTATTAATCACTGGGCCTCCTATTTATATGAAGCCTTTTTGTATAATTACCAAAACGAGGGAACTATTATGGAAATAACCCATAATTATTGAAAAGAGGGAGCGGCTATTGAAACCTCCCTTAATGTTGTTAATGTGCTAACTTAATACAAAATTCGTGTTTCCATTTAAGTTTAACACATTGATCATCAAGGGATCGATGAATTTAGTTTGGACATCCAGGAAGACCGATTGCGTGGTGATCGCTCATGTCGAGGTAAATTCGGTCAATCAATTAGTTGTCATCGACCACCCCTGGGAGAAATTTGGTTAGCTTGTACCGTAAGCGCGGTCCATCAATTGAATTTCTCAACAACAGAGCAGTTGGTCGTCGAACGGCTAGTTAAAATCGTGCTCCCTCGGCCTGTCGCTTTGATTTTCCAGCCGTTGTCCTTAGTTGTCTGATTTCTTTGAGATTTGTACTAGCAGTTTTGGTGTATACACTTTCAATTTCCTATATGTTTAAATATTTTTTACAACTAAACTATTTAAATATAATCTTATAGAATATTTGTTTTAATTTCTTTAGACACCCTTCATTAAAAATTAATTTGTGATGACTAGATACAAATATAACAAAAAGAATATTAGGAAAAACTCTTTTTTATTAACATATAATTATAACTAAAATTTTAAATTGTGTTTTTTAAGACATATTTTGCAAGTGCATTAATATATGCGATCTTAATATCATAAAAAAAAAAACAAAAACAAAAACCCATTATAATAATTTATACTGTCAAATTATTTTAAATACTTTTTAATAAATAAAACTTATGATCCATCACATAAAGTGCTTGAAAAGCATCACCAAAATGAAAAGGATAGATGCGGCAAAATAAATCCACACCTTCCTAACTTAAAGGAACTTCCATCTATGCTTCCTTGTTAAAATGAAAACATACTAGACACATGCTCAGTGATGGGACACGACCAAACCCTACTTATCTAGGGTTCCATCATTGATAATGAGCACCGAAAGATATGCTTAGATAACCCCATACCCTTGCATTCATATATTTTCTACTACAAGTTAACTGTCCCCAACAAGCAATACATATTTTACTACTTATATTAACCAATACTTTAAAACTAGCCAGCTATTCATTTTGGCTCTTATCTCCCTGTAAGAGTTAGTAGCCTGTAGAGAAAGCAGCAGGTGAAATTTATATTACAAATACTATGCGTTACGTAAAAACTCTACCTAAGAACAAGCGACAGCTTTCTAGTCTACTTACGGCTACAATATATATAGACTGTAATGCATTTCAAAGTAGAAATTACAGAGAGCTGCCATGCTCTACGTACGAACTAGCAAGATTACATGAAGCTGGAGATGCATATATGTATTAATGTTTGAATGGAGATAATAATTAAAATAGTGAGATTATAATGATATATGTACATCACATCATGAATACTGATTGAGTTGAAGAAAAAATGTGAACTTTATCAGAATTAGTACAGAATATTGTTTCAACAGTGGCAATAACCGTTCATAGGTTATTCGAATAGACATATATAAGCTATATATTACATGTTATGATCTAATATTTTTCCCTAATACAAATACGTGCATTCAAGTGTGTTTCACTAACCCTACGAAACTTATATTCTACGTTCAATTGTCTTTCACTTTATCCTTCCTTTTCCCATTACCATCCAAGCCACCAAACGCCAAAGAGAAAAAGCCTCACGCCTTTCTTCCTCGATACATTTTCTTGTCTGCATTTGGCGATAGCAAATGATGGCAACATCTGAAAATTGCCTCCACTTGAACTCAATAAAGAAGTTTAAAAGACAAATAAACACATGATGGGATGTTCGAGGTCAGAGTAGCTGTTCATGTTTCTCTTCAAACTTATATAAGATTTCTCATAGAAGATCTTTGTGGACCATTCATCTATATAGATTGAACAAAATGTATAGTCAGCTATACATGCTTTCTAATATGTCCTATCACTATTCACAAACTTTCAGCCACTGTAAACACATAATTGTGGGTCTGTTTGTTCTATCTTTTCTAATTATGATTCCGCTGATACTTTGTTTGTAACTTGGGAAAGTAATTGTTTCAGTCTGTAACTTTTAGTAATGAAGATATGAATAAAGCTAATCGACCATTGTATGGCATACTTATGATATATTTTATATGTAGCGATTAATGGATTGAAGGGCTAGTGGAATATGATATAATGCATTTAGTATGATTATAAGAAATTCAAAAATCTCATTCAAAAATTAAACTTTTAATATTAAAGACTAATCAAACTTATGATAATCGATTGCTGGATTGCATTTTCATGATTTTTATAATATAATATTTCAATATTGAGCTTTTAATAACAATTTTATTCTACTACAACTGGTTCTTTAGTTTAATAAAAAAAGAAAAAATAAAATAAATAAATAATAAATAATAACTTCTCAATTATGTGTTGATTAAGCTGAACTTATGCCAATTATGTTACTAATTATGAACATGTGCATAACAATGTTACTAATTATGAACATGTACATGTATATTAGTTTTTTTTTAGATTTTTTTATGATTTTTTTGACTATAACCTATGTAGTTATTACTTTCTTAATGAAAAATAACATGGTTTAACTAATTAGTTAATCAGTGATTTCCTTAAGTTTTGTTCCACAAAATTCTCAAATTTATAATGATGGTGACACTAAAAGAATCTGTATTGCGATGATGGGAAATCCCGATAGTGGGGTTGGTTGGAGGAAATGGACTTCGAGTTACATGATGAAGGGTGAGTGCCTGTAGGTGATCATAGCACAGATCAAACATCTGAAACATGAATTTTTCATGGCATGGATTCTTCAGCTATTATTATTATTTCATTCTTTCTATCGCAGGTATAGCTTTACTTTATAATCAGAGCAAAAGAGAGATTTACATGCATATAATCCCCATATATATATATATATATATATATATATATATATATATATATATATATATATATATATATATATATATATATATATATATATATATATATATATAATATTTAAAGTGTTATAATTACTTATAGATATCTCATTCACACTTTAATTTAGAAATCACATACAAATACTATTAATAGTAACTTTATTGAAGTGAAATATATTTTGAAATAATTTAAACACTCAAGGTTTATATAAAAATATTAAATTATAAGTATTTAATGTATAAATAAATAAGAATTGTGTTGGATGTGTGTAAATTCTATTTTAAAAAAATTGAAGTCCTACTTTTATCTTGAAGTGAAGTGAGATTTTTCAAGTTCTGCTATTAAACTAAAGTATCTAGTGATGATATTCTCAAATTGAAAGGTCTTAAACTCTTTTCTAGTTGTCATTTGTGCAAATCTGAATAGGAGCATATTGCTCATCTGTTCATCTTTTGTAGGAATACCAATAATGTTTGGAATCGATTGGTTATTTTATTAAATTTTCCTCTATGCTGGAATGGTTTAATGATTGGTATAAGCTTTCTAACCCCTACGATGCAAAATCTTCCTTCTATTGTAATTGTTGGTTTATTTGATTGACTAGAAATAATAGTAAGCATAATGGCATAAGGGAGTCCTCTAATGCGATTTTTTGTCTAATTATTGCTCACTTCCTAAAAAATATCAAATTTGCTAAAGCTAAGTCTTAATTTTTTGGGCACTATCTCAAAGTTTCTGAACTGATTATAATAATGTTTATTCTTCTTCTCGAGCTCCTCAGTTAATTTTTTGGAAAAGGCCAATGGATAATTGGCTAAAAGTAAATATTGATGGGAGTTTTACATCAAAGGAAGCAGTTTTTGGTGGCATATTCAGAAATGTATCACTTTTTTATGCTCCCACATTTGATATTTCTCCTCTACAAGATGAAGCCGATGATGTATTGTTGCTTTAATTATTATTATTTCTTGTGATTGGTCTAGAGTGGTGATGGAAATGGATTCTCTTACACTTTGAATAGCATGTTCTTCATTGTATTCCACTCATTGGTATAGTAATCTTCATGTTGAGAAGATAATTCAGCCTTTTTAGGTTATTTCTATTAAGTCGTGTTATATTGCCAGGGAAGGTAATTGTCCACCTGATTGGTTAGCTAAAAGAGAAGTTTTCTCAGCAGATCTCTGTTAATAACATCGCTCCTAGATCTATATTTATTCTGATTAAGAGAGACTTTTTTTATGTTCCCTTTGTTTTGGCTTCCACTTTTACTTTATAGTTCTTTGTTTTCTTTACTTTTCTAGTCTTTTTTTTTTTGTGCTTTGGTGGGAGTTGTACCATCAATGAAGGTTCCTTAGGTTTTCATTTTTGTGATTGTATTTGGTTTTAGCTGGAACATCTAGCTGGCCTTGTATTTTGTTACTATTTTTAATAAAATTCTCTTTGGGGTTGCCTAAAAAAATGTATTGAAGTGAGATGAAAGTGGGTAAGACGAGTTACCTTGAAGGGAATTAGAGAGTGCAGACCACATGCCCCAACAAACCCTGGTCAGGGATGGTTGATGGTAGGAAAAATGAGAATTCTTTTATCTCTTCAACAAATATAATTTTCTTGATTTATAGCTTTTTATTATTTGAAAAATTTTGGACAAAGCTAGCTCATAATTTATTTGATAGAAAAAAATCAAATTATTGTTGACCTCACAGCTTTTTAGTCTACTCTTTTCCTCTATTGATATCTAATTTTACCTTATATGAGCTGAAACTTGAGCTGCAGCTTAATTCAAAAAAACTAAAATCATACTGAATAAAATTTAAATCACACACCAAGGAAAACTGTTAATTAGTGTTCGAATTAGCATCAGAAATTTTCTGATGCAAAATTAGCTACTAATTAGTGTCCATTAGCGCATTCCCGCAGTACCAAAATCGGAAGAAACGACACTAGTAAGTTGCATCAAGCAGAAGTTACTAATCCGACATTATAGCATTATAGGATACTTTCTAAAATTTAACTATAACTTTAAAAATATGTTAATTTGTGTTAGTGAGTTTCTTTAAGATGTACTAAAGTTTTATTCTACAAATATTATAGACCAGCTTAGAAGAATTTACAGTAAATTAGATGATATCTAAGGTATCAGAATATTTAGTATTAAACTATATGAATCCTAATTTCCTAAAATTACAAAAATCTAGGCATAGTCTGTGACGTTATAGCGTCGATTATGGCCCTCTAAACTCACTTAATAGCTTCGGCCATAGCCGACGCTAAATCCGACGCTAAAGCCTTAAAATATGGCTCCCGCGAACCGTTATTCTACTTCACACGCTCTTTCTCCTTCAGCTTCATCCATCGCCTCCATCGTCTCCTAAGCTTCTCCAACGAATCCAGCTTCGTTTCATCGCTCCAACCCTGTCCGAGGTGACAAATCTTCTTCCACACCCTAAGCTTTAGTGCAGCACAAGTCTTCATTTTTTTTTTCTTACATGGGAGTTAGATTTGAAAATACAAAGGTTTTGCTAAGTTATTTTCTCATTCCATTATTACGTTGGCAATTGATTATTGTTTTCCGTATGTATGGTTCTGAGATATTAAATGCATAAGAAATTTATGCTATGTAATAAAATTTTGGTGTGAGATATGTAAATGCATAAACAAATTGTGGTATGTATGTAAATATAAACTTTAGGTGTGAGATATGTGAATGCATAAGAATTTTGTGTTATATATGTAAATATGAAAATTTAGGTGAGAGATATACTAAAATTTAGGTGTGAGATTTGTAAATCTTTAAGAAAATTGTGCTATGTGTGTAAATTTGAAATTTAGGGGTGAAATATGTATATGCATAATAAATTTGTGCCATGTATGTAAATACAAATTTTAGGTGTGATATATGCAAAGAAAAAAGAATTTTTATGCTATGTATGTAAATATTAATTTTTAGAAGTGAGATATGTAAATTCATTATAAATTTGTGCTGTGTATGTAAATATGAAAATATAGGCGTGAGATTTGTAAAAGCATAAGAAATCTATGTTATGGATGTAAATATGAAAATTTAGGTGTGAGATATATATATGGAAATACATAAGAAATTTGTGTTATGTATATAAATATGAAAATTTAGGTGTGAGATATTTAAATCCATGAGAAATTTATGTTATGCAAGTTTAGGGTGGAGTTAGGCTTTTGTTGATTTCATCTAGATTTGTGGGCTATGAGTTTCAGGTATGAAGTGTAGGTAGCCTAAAGTTTTAGGTAGAATGTTTAATGTGTAGGTGCACTAATCTAGAGCTATATTAATGGTACAGATGGATAGTCGAAGCATTAGATTATGATGTATAACAGATTATATCTAGGAATAAGAAGATTAAGTAATGAGTTTATTGTTGGTGTTGAAGAGTTCATGCAAGTGGCATTGCAACTGTCATTTATGTCTCAGAAGGTAGGATCCAACGCCCCTATAGGAAGCACAAGAATCAAGTGTATCTGACACCAAAAAAAAGTGAAGTTGGACCTATATCGTAGGGGATTTAAAATTGATTATTGATATTGGACACATGGTGAATTTGAACCAGATTTTCATTACGATCATGCAGTAGTCTTATCAAGTTATGCCCCACCAATTGTTCATGATTCTAACATGTATGAGCAAATGATTGATGATTCGAGCTCATTTTATTGGTAGTGTGCCTGATGAAAACCAAGAATTGAACAACGAAGCACAATAATTCTATGAATTATTAAATACTACCAAAAAACCATTGCGGGAAAAAAGCACTTTGCACACAAAGTTAACAGTCAGTCTAAGAATGTTCAATATCAAATCCAATCTTAACATGCCCAGGGAATGCTTCAAACAAGTAGCAATATTATTAATTGAGATAAACCCTGCTGGTAATTTAGTTGTCAAAGATTTATACAAAACTAAGAAGTTAGTGGTGAAGTTGGGGTTGTTATCTAAAAGGATAGATTGCTATGTCAACTGTTGTATGTTATATTACAAAGAGAATGCACAAGAAAAAAATACAAATTTCGAATGTTGATAAGTTCAAACCAAGGGGAAAAAAGAGTAAAAATCAGAAGAATATTCCTTACAAACGTCTCTTTTATATTTTAGTCATTTCACAACTCCAACGACTATTTGCATCTATGCGCATAGCTTCCCACATGACATGGTATAATACAGGATCTGTTAATGCTAGTGCAATGATTCATCCCTGAACTATTGAAACTTGGAAACACTTCGACCACAATTATCCAGATTTTGGAGCAAACCATACAATGCTAGGCTTGACATATGTGCAGATAGGCTCACACCGTACAATTATGCTGCAACACCCTATTCTTATTGGGAGGGTTACGTGCAGCTTCGAGAGAGACAGAGGGAGATGGCCAGCCAGACCTCATCGTCTGTCAAAAGTGGTATCTAGTCTATCATTGTGCAGTCCAATTATGAGTTATAGATGCAGGTGGCATGGAAGAAGAAGACAAGAGTGTATTAACTCGGAGCAAAGGGGATGGCGTTTGAGGATGAGAGTTCCCAAGAAGTTTTGGGTGGCCTTAGCTTATTATAGGCTCAAGCATGAGGAGTTTGCCAGTTGTGTGACAATGATGAATGAAGAGTTATAACAGATGTGTGAATACCAGTAGCTTGTTGCAAATAGCCTAACACATCTGACAAAGAGTTTTGATCACCAGAGCAAGCGACACTTTCATCCGGTGAAGGAGGAAGAGGAGCAGAATGATGATGAGGATAAATATTTGGTATTTTTCTGTGTTTATTGATGATCCCCCAGCATAGGGGCTGACTTTATATTTTTTTTTTTCATTTTTGTATTTACAAAATTTCAATTTCTTGTATTGTGTATTCTGATCACTTTAATCAGTTTATAAAAAATCTGATTTGGTATCATTATTTGTATGAGGAGGATTTCCTTTATGAGTTTTGATGATAGATAATTAACATATTCTATTGATTATGTTTGTTATGTGTTGATATGTAGAAATCTAATCGTTTTACTTTTTTTTTGTTTCTTACTAGTTGGTTAGTGTCGAAAAATTCTGACACTAATAACTACAATTAGCCAACCATACAAGCCATCGTAAAAAAGATGCAAACACATCGAACAAGCCCGACGTTGACTAGACTAGCATCAGCCTTGTTCGACGCTAATCAGCATCAACTATAGTCATGCTATTGCATTGCTAAGACAGTGTCGCTTGCATGCTCGATGGTATTTTTAGCGATGGATGATTTTAGCGCTAATGTTGACACAAATTAAAATCCTACGCTATTGTCAACGTAAAAGAAATTAGTGATGCCCATTTTAACGTTAGAAAAAATAATATTTTTATGACTCTAATCTGAACTAGCATTGGAAATATCCAACACTAATCGGGGTTTTTCTGTAATGACAACAAAACCAAATAAAACTAATTTCAACCAAACCATAAAAAAATTGACCTAAAAATCAATCTTAACCAACACATCTCGAGTTTACTGTTTTCTCTCCAGATCATTATAGAGTTTGAAACTTCACTCAAAAGTTGCATGATATTTATTGTCACATACAAAGATTCTGCAAATATGATATAATTTTTACATAAAATTTTTCAGTTCAAACTTTCATGCATGAATAGTGCTCATGTATCATAAAGTTTTGTTTCATTGAAATTTCGTATGTTGTGACACCTCTTTCCCAGAGACTTTGTAACTCGTCTATCGATTTATTCTACCTTTAGAACTACTGGGTCCTGATATAGTCAATGTCACAAAGAAGAATGTGTTGTCATGGACATCTCAGATAGTAGATAGTATGATGTGATGATCATTAACCAACAAGAGTATGGTGACACAGTCTGACTATACGATTAGAATCCATCAAAATATGAGCCAAGCCATAATTAAGTTTAATCCTAACTAGACCTAATTAATCTAATTAAGCCTTACTTACATTAAACTTAATTAACCTTAAACCATAATTAGATATAACCCTAAGCATAACTAATTAATCTTATTAAGCCTTACATTAGGCTTAATTAACCTTAAATCATAATTAGGTCTAACCCTAAATAGACCTAATTAATTTAATTAAGTCTTACTTATATTAGGCTTAATTAACCTTAAATCCTAATTAGCTCTAACCTTAATTAGACCTAATTAATTTAACTAAGCCTTACTTACATTAGGCTTAGTTAACCTTAAACCTTAATTAGGTCTAACCCTAATTAGATCTAATTAATCTAATAAAGCCTTACTTACATTAGGCTTGATTAACATTAAACCCTAATTCGGTCTAACCCTAATTAGAACTAATCAATCTATTTAAGCCTTACCGACATTAGGCTCAAATTAACTTAAACCTTAATTAAGTATAATTAGACTTAATGAAACCTTAAGTCTTATTTACATTAAGCTTAAGTGAACCTTAAACATTAATTAGGTTTAACCCTAATTAGACCTAATTAACCCTTAAGCCTTAAGTACATTAGGCTTAAGTAAACATAAAACTTAACCTGAGTCTAATTAAATCTTAAGCCTTACTTATATGATGTTTAAATTAACCTAAACCTTAATCGAGTCTAACTTGAATTAGACTCGAATTAAATCTTATGCTTTACCTACTATAAGCTTAGGACTTAAATTGACCTAACTCATAAGTCGAATATAAATTGAACCTAAGTTACCTTGTATCTTAGGTTCTATCTAAATCAAACTTAAGTGACCTTATACCTTAAGTTCAACTTAAATTGAGCCTAAATGACCATATATTGCAGGTTCTTATACACCAAAAATATATAAGGTTTTTGCTATCTAATTTTACCCATTTTTGGTGATATTGCACTTTAGAGAATGATAATTTTCATGATTTGTTGCATGTATGCTGATTTTAGGTGATTGGAACTAAAAGATGCAAAAAAGGAACAAATTCAGAGCAAAAAGGAGCAAAATGGTGAAAAAAGTGTTCTGGTGCCACCGGTGCCCAAATCCAGAGACTGCAGCAAGTAATTAGCACGATAGAGTGCCGCTGGTGCCCTATCTGGCACCGCCGGCACCCAAAGTCGATGGAATTCAAAATTTGAGAGTTTTGGTGAAATTTTGGAGGGATGTCTATGGAATCTCTTGGGATTTTGTCCCAAACTCTTAAATAA
The DNA here is from genome assembly GCA_022702705.1 of Papilionanthe hookeriana x Papilionanthe teres. Classification (NCBI taxonomy): domain Eukaryota; kingdom Viridiplantae; phylum Streptophyta; class Magnoliopsida; order Asparagales; family Orchidaceae; genus Papilionanthe; species Papilionanthe hookeriana x Papilionanthe teres. The sequence goes on from CM040431.1 coordinate 54,866,938, forward strand.
CTTATTTTGGATGAGAGAATGGGGCTCTTTTGCATTCTATTGCTCTCTCTTAGTGATTTAGTGTGTGTTAAGTGTTAGGATTTAGTAGAGTAGTGTGTAGAAGAGAGGATTTGAGAGGAATTCTTCTCTAAGGAGTAAAGGAGAATAAGTAAAGTGAGAAATTGCTTCTTCCTTTCCATTCTAAAGAGAGAATCAAGTGTTGTAAAGAAGAGAGAAGAGGATTCAAAGGAACTTCAAAGGGATTGCATTGGGGAAGAGAAAGAGATAAGTTGTATTTTCTTTTGTGGTTTGTATGACTTTTATTTTATATATAAAATTCATGTTTTATCATATATTCTCCATGAATTCTGAGTAGTCTTCTTTGTCTTTCTTCTTTCTTAGAGATGTGATGATGGTTTGATGTGGATTTGATGTGCTTATAATGTATTGAAGAGATTGCGATGATTTTTCATTTATAACTTAATTTATTTTCAATCTGGCTAATTGAAATGTTAAAATATGTTGTTGAACATTAAGTTTGAAAGGATTTAATGTCCTACAACAATAATGAAAGATCCATTCAATTTTCATGGATGAATTGCGTAGTTCATGGGAATTGCGTGTAAATAAATAAGGAAATGTGTTTTGAATGACTTCAATGTGGAGATTTCAGGTTTACAGGCTGAAATCCCCAAATTGGTTCTAATATTAGTAATTAATATCAAAGGTTAGCATTCGGTTGAAGGGTGAGTGGGAGCTTTGAAGTGAGAGCCGGTATCCTCCCAGCCTAGTCTTAGAGTTAATGACTAAACCTAGAATATGTCAATGTTCTTTTCTTATTTAGAGGAGGGGGTACTCTTTAAAGGTAAAGAATCATCTATGCTCTTATTTGGCACAATAAATTAAATAAGCGATCCATATTAATCCACACATCATATTCTCGTTGCAAGAAGAAAGATACTTTTCTCATATATATCAAAAACCTTTCAAATACTTAGTTTAGTGTGTCTGTTAGTTAATTTTGTTTTCAAGTTATTAGAAGTAACAGTAGTTTAGTTAGTTGTTACTATTCTCTGCATAATAGTAGTAAAAGTAAGCGTTGAACTTTAAAAGTAATTAGAGTATAAGATTTAGGTGCTTTATTATAACTTTCAAAACTTTTTTACTTTACTTCAACTTAAAACCTCCCTATGGGATCGATAACCAAGACTCCACTAGAACCCTGTATTACTTGATACGATATGTATACTTGCGTTGAGTACACGGACTTTACAAAATTATTATAAATATATAAATTTGAGTTCATAAATTATTACATATATAAGCCCCTCACGATCAAGTTTTTGGTGTCGTTGCTGAAGCTTAAAATCTTCTTACAGTGGTAACAAATTCTTACATTTAAATATATAAATTTAAAGTCCACGTGTGTCAGGTTCTACCTAAATTAAACCTAAGTAACACCAAACATGAGGATCTACCTAAATTGAACGTAAACCTTAAGTCTAATCAATATTATGCTTAATCAAATTTCTTTAGTTCTAATCAACATTAGACTTAAATAAATGGCATAATTCCTTTTAGGTTCAATATTAAAATGAATTTAATTTTGGTAAGTCAAATTCACATCTAAATTTGACCTATCAATCTACCAACATAAATAAAATGAAATTTATGAAAAAATAAAAAAAATATAAAAATCACTTTAAAAGACATTAAAACTTAGACTTGAACTAAAAAATGCAACTATGATCGGGTAGAAATTTTGGAGGAGATAACCCATGATTGCTAACAAAATATCTTCTAGTCACTCATGACTAATGAAACTGTAAACTTAATGAATCGGGAAGATAAAACCATGGGATCTTAATCGGGTCATCCTAAACAAAATAAACCATAAAAAATGAAAAAAATTAATCAGTTAATAAATCATAAACAACCTAAAATTTTCCAACCCTTAAAATCCATAAAAGACAGTAAAACTTAAATGAAACTGTAATGAACAAAGAACACCGTATGCAACTTAAACCTCAGTGTTTTAATCTATGAAGCTTTCTTGGACAATGCAATTCGTGGTTATTGTCAAGAATCTTTCGGTCCTGGTTTAAACACCTTTTAGACTAAGTAAATCAAGGCATCCAAAGACTCTGGGACGACGGAGCCATGGACATCTGTTGACCTCATTTTTGATGAGGTCTTCCCTTCTTCTTTTTAGAGCTTAGGATCTAGCCTTAGGCTTTTCCTTTGACTATCTTAGAGGACTAGAATTGGGACCCACCTTTTAGAAATTCCAAACATTTCTAAACTCCTCATAAACTCCACAAATTTGACCATAGACCCCTAATCACCTAGAGGGTTGAAATCGAATGTGGAAGTTTAAAGGATGAGTTCTATAGGGCTCTTTGGCACTTGAGGACACTACAGGTGGCATCGGTCGATGAGGAGGCGACTTACACACTACACTTATACATCTACACTTACACACTACATTTCCACACACTTCCTAAAACCACACCCATACCCGACTTGACTTCACGACTCATGTAGGTGATTCGCATGGATGGTCCTTAACCCTAAGCCGCTTGGTAAGAGGGTTAGGAACAACATAGTGAATGCCTCAAATGAGTCCTCTCATGGCTCATATGGGCTTGAAATGACTTCATGGCTCAACCAAAATGACTTATTTCCACTTACATCCACCCGATCTTCGATTTCCCAAATTTTCGATTTTTGACCCCAGGGACCCTACTACCTACTAAGCCTACTCAAAACACTGAAATTACCGAATTTTTGCAAAATTTCCAAATTACCTAAAATTCTTCAAAATTATTCCCAAAAATTTTTACACCACTCAAATTGACCATCTATATCCAAAAATACCAAAATTCGAAAACCTCCCAATACCCTCCGAATACCCAAAATACCCTTCTTGACCCAAAAATCCAAAAATTCAGAAAATTCCGAGAAAATTCGAGAAAATCCTAAATATTCCCGATTTCATGTTGTCCAACTACACCATGGGCCAATTTTGTCGATTTACCTACTTTTGTCAAAACCCCAAATTGACCGTTTTAACACGAAGTGAACCCGATGTTAAACAGAGCTATCGATTGACCCCGATTTTGGTCCGATTCAATTCTAAACTTCAATTCAACATTCCCGATACCAATTTAGACCAAATCCGAGTCAATTTGATTGACATTTGGATCGATCTCACTTTTGGCCTTAAAACCCGAATTTGGACCCATGACCCGAACTTAACCCAGAGCTCACCCGATTCGACTCAATTAACCTCAAATCTTTTCTAAATCTTCCTTAACATTCCCACAAACAAAACCACTAACATGATTTGCCCAAAATTTAGACCCAAACCCTACTCGAAACTCGACCCGAGGTTAAAAGGCCCATTTTTGACTAGCCCAAACCTAACCCGAATTCGACCCGATTCGAATCCAAATCACCCCAATTTTTTTCAAATCACTCATGACACATCTATGAGCTAAACCCAACAATTATTTGGCCCGACCTCTTTACAAAATTCCCATCCATAAATTCATTTTTAAACTTAAGGGCCCATTCCTTAAACCACTTTAAAAGCGCATTTCCTTGAAAATTCAAAAGCCCGAATCTACCACTAAAGCCCACATGACATCTCCATTTGTCATCCATTTAATTAAATCCATTACCTAAGTCCTAAAATCATCATTGAATTATTCCAAATGAAGCTTCATCCAAATTCCCATTAAATTACCAAAAATTTCTTAAAACCCATTTTTATGAAATTGACTCAGCTTTCAAGCCGAAGACAAGCCATGCGAAGCCATTGACAAGCCACATGAAGCCATGGGAGGCTTGACATGTGACCATGCCATTAATGGTAAAAGGAGGGGCTCCTTTCCTAATCTTTCATTAAGCCTTTTTTACCTTAAGCATGTCGCACACTAAACCATGTTTAGCCGCCTCATCATGGATAGAGACCACACCACTCTCTCTTGGGCGACCCAGCGATCCTCTCGGCCCAAAATCGAGGCCATGGGGAGGTGAACCAAGCCCAAAGGTGGGTTGACCCATTTGGTCCCAAAATAGGCTCATCCCACATTCCATTTCGATCCGACTCCTTTACACATGGCATTTGCCGATTGCACACACTAAACCCCGACACGACCATTTGACAAGATGGTGACCATTGCACGGCCGTGCGGCCACCGAGGCCGCGGAAAACACCATGGCCGAGAGTTCACATGTGAGCCGACATTGAAATTCTCACTTGTTGAGTTGCCACATCCCAGGTGGCTACCATGGCTGATCTTCTCCTCACCGGAAGCGGTCGATCCCGAGCCCTAACTCCCCACAGGAGGCCTTCCGCCCTCTCTATTTAAACCCCTCACCCTCTCGGCCAAAGAGGTGCTTGAACAAAAACCTTAAGGAAACTGCGCCAAAATCACTCCAGGATCGCTCTCCACACATAGAGCACCGGATCCCGCTGAATTCCGGCCCGATTCCCTCAGGCGAGCCCGATTTTGAGCTCGAACTTTAACCCGAAAACCGGGACACTTCTCCGCGGTGAGCCGATTCCCAGATTGATTGGCTCTACACCTTCACCGGACGAGAGAGGTGTCCACCATCAAAAGCCCCATCTCCGAGCCACCCGGTTGCTCCGGCCTCCGAAGCTTTGTGTTCGGGCTTGGTCGAAATCATATCCAGGACGATTCACCGGACCGGGAGACTTCATGCGGAGCTTCTTGGGACCCGATCGAAGGCGCAACGACTCTCGGATTGAAGCCGCACTTCTGCGAGCCAAGGTATGAGCTAACTCTTCATCCCGAGCTTCGAAGATTCTCCATTTCAAATGCCTTAGTTTCGATGCATGTTAACGTATGGATGCGTTCGTCTCTTCGAGACGAATCCGTAGAGTATAGGAACGTAAAAATCCATTGAGAATCGAGTGAGATCTTAGGGATTTAGTGTGGACGGCTCTCGGGTGAGAACACTTGGGGACGATGAACGGATGCGCGTCCATTCGATACACGCGCGGACGAGCGGCTCGGATGGCGTCGGACCGGGAAACGGTGCGAGAACCGCGGGGCCCGGACTGCCGACTCGGATGGCGGCGCCCGATCACGGCGCGACACGTACCCCTTCGGAGCTGCCGATGTTTCGGCGGCGCGCGTGGATAAGTAGATAATTAGGGTATTTAATGGATTTATTAAATATCGAAACTTGAAAATCCATATCTTTGTGTAGAAAAATCACAAAAATAAAATAAAAATACCCTCTTGCTCGATGAACGAGAGGAGAATAATGTGGAAAAGAAATCATTTAATTTCATCAAGTATTTTATTTTTTATAATTTATTTACTCTCTGCATACATTTAATTCTCCATGCATGTATACAATTCACCATGGCATGAGACCATAGGGCTTTGAAGCCTACGAACTTGGGAACATTCCCTGAATTTTCCGAGGTCGGAGGCCATCTCAGTGAAAAGTTATTTATTTTTCAAATGCATGTTCTTGTTTTGAGTATTTTAATTCCAAAAATTAGCATGTTGTGAAATAAATTCTAGGAAAATTTGGTGATGTTCGCTATGACGCAGAGAACCACTAGGAAAAATAGATTTTGGCTTAGTTCATTCGAGACAACTCTAATTGGCTTAAACACCCAAAATAGGTCTTCGATTAATTAGAGTTAACCAAACATCAAATTGACTTGAAATCAATTCTCCACTGACCTTTAGGATCAGAGGAATCCACCATAAAAATTTGAGGTCAATTGGACTTGGTTAGCCCCACTAATTGGGTTGATTAAGTCGCTTAGCCATTTTAAACTTTAAAAATTCATAACTTTTAAAATACTTTTCAAAAATTCACCAAATTGGTTTTGGAGCCTCTCTGATATCGGGGAACCCAAGAAAATTAAAATTTCAATTTTCTAAAAAAGTTGATTTTTAATAATATTTTAATATTTTTAATAATTAAAAAATAATAAAAATCACAAAAATAATAAAATTCACAAAAATGTCACATTTTGAATTCTAATCACTTAGGAACAAATCCCACATTTTTCCTAGGTCTATTTAGTGAGATATTGAATTTTAAAACCCTAGGGTAATTTTAAAATTAAAAAAAAAATGTATTTTCTAGCATTTTCACTAAAATAATTATAATAAATCATAGAAAAATCGAGAAAATTGCAAAATTTGTTTCTCTGGTTTCCTTGATATCGAGAGAGATTTTTGAAAAATATAAAATCCACTTTTCAACATTTATTTTATTTTTAAATTAATTAACACTCCAAAACTTAAAATAATTATAATAAAAATAATATAATTCAAAAAATCACCAAAATTGGTCCAAGTGCTTCTGCTGGTCATTAGGAATGTCCCTAATTTTCTTAAGGACAGAAACTTTCCTTTGGTCATGTTATCAAATTTTCCTTGAAAATCTCTATTTTCCACCAAAAATAATTATATAAATAAACTAAATACGAAAAAATCACATTTTCTCCTCTCATGTCTTTATTGACATATGAGTGAAATCACATAAAAATTTCGAATTCATTTAAGTTCAATTTAGTGAGTTATGAAATTATTAAGCTTAAGGAGTAAAATGGTAATTAAACTTTTAACCCTTAATTAAAACTTTAGGTTTAATAAAATTAACAAGTAAAATATTTGATCTTAATCTGATTTGGATGATTGAAATTTAAATAATTAAAGGGTAGAAACCCATTAAATAATTTTAAAATGATTAAACTTTAATTAAATAATAGATTAAATTTGGAAGAATAATAAAATTGGAATTATTAAAATAAGGGATATTTATTAGGAAGAGATTTATTCTTTAATTTAAAAATCCCTAAATTAATCATCTCATTAATGTTCAACTTTTAATTAAAATGATAATTCAAATTCAAAATATTAAAAGACTTAATTAAATTATTAAACTCTTTTGAAATTTTAATTAAAATTAAAAGTAAAGTAAATTAAAGATAAATTAAATTAAGATTAAATTAAATTTAATAATTAAATTAAATTAAATTAAAACAAATTAAATTAAATTAAACTAAATTAAATAATTAAATTAAATTAAATTAAATCAAATTAAATTAAATTAAATAAAACAATTAAAATTAAATTAAATTAAATTAAATTTAATAATTAAATTAAATTAAAATTTAATAATTAAATTAAATTAAATTAAATAATAAAATTAAATTAAATTAAATTAATTAAATTAAATTAAATTAAATTAATTAAATTAAATTAAATAATTAAATTAAATTAAACCAAATCAAATTAATTAAATACCAAATCAAATTAAATTGAGCTATGTTAAATTAAATCAAACTCAATTAAATTAAATTAAATTAAATATAAAACGAACTACGAACAACTATTCCAAATTTAAACCCTTTAACTTAAATCAAATCATTTGAATACTTAATTTACCCTTGAAAGCTTTGATTATTATAAACTCCTAAATGGAACATCAAATGAAGTGTTACCTCACTCATAGGATATTCGAAATGTCTCAGATTCATCGAGCGAGTTAACAAGACTTGAAAACCTCGGACGATCGATTCATTTATATAATTAAATTCATTTGGACTTAAAACAATCATAGAAATATTGAAAAGATGTTTAAGATTCTTCTTAAGCACTTCCTCGATATGATAGGATATTTATAAGAACAATTGGACTTAATTGTTCTTTGATGAAGAAAATCGTCCACAAACAAAAACACAAAGAACCTAGACGTCATAGGAAATGACTAAGTATAGGATTAGGAATTTGGTAGAAAACCATAACCTTTCCCTTAGCTTTACCTAGGAACTTGTTTAAGTATTCTAATTGTGTTTTAAGTGTAGCTTGGGATGACGGGAAGACCCTCAGAGTACGCTTTTATTTTATCGCAATTTACTTTCTTGCAATTTACTTCCACTGCGATTTATTTTATTGCAAATGCACTTTACTTTTCTTGCATGATAAAACAACTGTTGCATGAAAACCCACACCTTTAGGATAGTCCCTAAAAGCTGAAACCAAACTAAATTAAAAGTCATTGCGAGATAAAATTCACCGCCACAACATTTCAAAATATAAAACAACTCGAAATTTAACCACAAACGAACACAAAACTACGATTGCAACTAAATTAAAACGTCCTGTTGGATGATCGGGAATACCTCGGATGATGTAACCTACGTGTTGCTAACGGGATTTCCAACGGTCTAAATGAAAGTGTGGAACTCATTCGGTTGAGTTTAGCAAATTCATACGGACTAAGTGAATCCGATAAAAATAATGATGCGGAAGGATGGAACCGTGGGATCTTAACCGGTGTCGTTATAATCGACTTTAAGATTTATTTTAATCGAAATACAAGAACACTTGGAAAATTAAGACTTCTCAAACCAAAACACTTTTCTCATCCTCTGATTTATGATTTCTAAAACTAAACCTCTCGCAACAACAAGGAGCTTGGAGCATGATGGAGCAGCACGGCCATCGTCGTCGACAAAACTTGAACCTACTTCGGCAAAACTTTCCTAGAATTAAACAACAAGGTCATAGGACTTCGAGGTAGACTTGCTAGTGCGACATAAATCCTCAACTCTTCGTTAGGCATTTGCATTGCAAATTAAGCCCTAACCGATCTTAGGATTCCGAGGTAGTCGTCCGATACGACAATAAACCCTCACATCTTCTGAGCTATTTGTTTGATTTTATCATACAAATATAAGCCCTAATTAATTAAAATTGGCGAGATTGAAATACTAAATAAACATTAGGACTTTCCTAAATTCAAGTCGAAACAATAGGATAGTCGGGAAATTACCGAAGTTCACTTCGAATCGAGTGATTTCTCCTACCTTTCTTCCTTTGGATTCACAAAATAAAATGTTCCAAAATTTGATCCATTCACTATTGAAACTCCAAAATTCAATCTTTGAAAACCTTAAACCACGAAATTCTTGAGAGCAGAATTATTGATTATTATCGAGAGTTTTCTTAAGTGATTCCGTCACTTAAGATGTAATTAACTATAGGGGCTTGCCCTTATAGAGAATTTTAAAGAACCTGAGTAATATAAACCACTGTTTAATGTTTTCATATTAAGCGGGGAATTTTATTCGGCTTATAAAATTGGTTCGCGGACCAAACGGATGTCACAAAACTTCTAGTTTATTTGATCGAGCCCCACCTCGAGCGAGTGTGTACATCTTTAGGGATAGATACACGGTTTGTGGTGCGGTGCTCGTTTATATAAACTATTTGGAATGTGAGATCGGTTTAATCTCATATCTTAAAACTTTCAAATTTAAAAATTATTTTCAAAGCCAAATACTACTTTCTAAATTATATATATATATTTAAATCAAATTTAAAATTTAAATTCGCCGACAACTTCTGTTAGGCGACCCCTTTTCAAAATATCACACAACCTAAAAATAAGCCGTACAACATCTTGACCGAGCTGTCTAAAAATTTAACCAACCGAAATAACAATTTAAGAAATAAATTTAACATTGTTTTGTAGGAACAATTTAAGAAATAAATCTGACATTATTTTCTTGTAGGATTGCTGATTACATAAGACAAGTTCCATTTTAAATTTCCTTTGCATGTTATTAGGGTGTACTAACTCTATTCAGCAGGACGATATTCTAAATATAGGACAATGAAGCTCAAAACGACAACAAAACATTAAAAATAAAAAAAAATAAAAAAATGACAACAACAATAATAACATGACAATGATAACAAAACAAAACAACAGCAACAATAAAACGACGTTGACAAAATAAAATAACAAAAATAAAGCTAGATCAACAAAACAACAACAACAACAAACCAAGACAAAACTAAACCTTTAGGGTAGTACACGACATTTATAAATTTATCTCTAGAAATGAACATCGACACATCTTTCCTTGATCTGAACATTTAAAAATTTCTTGGAAAATGAATATTAATGTTAAACATGAGTTTTCTTAGGCAGCCCTAACTGGCTAAGATGTAATTAACTATAAGAGTTTACTCCTATAAAAGAATAAAGAACTTAGAATAGGTATAATACCGAAATCTTTAGTTATTAGCTTTTTCATGTGGTTTTCCTTATATGGGAATCTCTAAAATCAGACATTTTAAAGTTTTTACAATAATGTTCAACACAATGAAACTATCCTGATACTTTCTTTCTACTATTTTTTATTTTCATTAGCCATTTCCCTTTCTTTTCCGAGTTTCTTAATATCTGATGATCCTTTACAAGATTTAAAAGAAAAGTTACTTGAAAATTAGGGCAATATAGTAGATAAATGGAGTGGCGACTCCTCAACAATAACAACGTTACAGACAAGCGACGACAACTTACAACCATCGACTGAAAGGGAATTGGCAATGACAGTAGTGACGAGTTTTTGACGATGACAAAAACATGAATTGAAGACATGGTCCAACGGTGGCTTCTCAAAAACTATCAGAAAACTTTTTAGTATGGAGCAACAATTTTTTGAGTTAGAAAGCTGCTTAAAAAGTTTTTAATAACAAGTCATCGCTAAGTTGTTAGAATTTTAGGAAATTTGTTGAAAATATCAAACAGAGATATTGATCACAGAAAAATATATTAAGAAATTCATATCTATTTTTGATAAAATTGCACTTTAAAGAAAGGTATTTTCTTTATTTTATTGTAGGAACGAAGATTTATAAGTGATGGAAGCAAAAAACATGAAATGGAGCAAATTTGGATCAAAAAGGAAGAAATTCATGCAAAATGAACTAAGTCGCCGACGGCGAGATCGAGGCCGCCGACGGCGAGATCATGAGGAGAACACGAAGGAATTATAACTACCTCGCCGACAACGAGCCCAAGCCCGTCGACGACGAGATTGCGCGGTTTGAAAACCTTAGAAGCCCCGTCGACGGTAGGTCGTTCTCGTCGACGGCGAGACGGTTCAAAATGCAAAATACATTGAACCTGGACGCTTTTTGAAGAAGTGTTTAAGCACCCCTTGGACCTTTGCCTACATCTGTAAATAGAGGCTGAATTCTAGTGTTTGTGTGTGTCATTGGTGTGTTTCTTGAGTCTTCAGTTTGTTTATTTAGAGAGTCTATTTGTGTTTGAGTGCTAATTTAAGAGTTTTAGAGTATAATTAGTGAGCTAGAAGTGTGTTGTACTAGAAGGAAAAGTCGAAGGAACTTGAGGAGTCTGCAGGGAGGAAATTAAGATAAGTACTTTTGTTTATTGTTGTTAACTTTAAATGAAATCCATGTTTTGTTTTATTCTCATGCATTCTGAGTAGTTTTCTTAGTCTTTCTCCTTGTTTATGAAAATTATGCTAAATGATGAAATTAAATAGAAATATCTAATATATTAAAATAAGTTGTGATAATTTTTACTTAAAACTTAATTTACTTTCAATACTGGACAATTGTTTTGTTAAAATATGTTGAATTATCAACTATAGTAAAAATTACATCCAATATCAGCGGAAGTCAAAAGCCTTGGAAGGAGGGTGCAAATAAATAGAGAAATATTATTTATCGGACGTAGAATTGGATATTTTAGTGTGACGGACTAAAATATTCAATTTGGTCTATTGTTTGAGAGTCGAAGTGTAGATGTTAGCCCTCGGGTGAGGGGAACGTGGGAGCTACGAAGTGGCAGCCGGTATCCTCCCAGCTACAGCAGCGATTCGATGTCAAACATAGGATTAGTCGATGTTCTTTGCACTCGGACCGAGGGTAAAGAATAGGAATGCTCACTATTTGTCACAATACAATTCAAAAATTCTAATTAGATTCATCATTCACTTAATTTTCTAAAAACAAGGAGAATGATACTTTTTTCGAATTATTTAAATCGACTTTATTTCGAAGCATTAGTTTACTTTAGTTGCTTTAGTTACTTTAAATTTTCGATTACTATATTAGTAAGTATTTCCTTTAAATTTTAGCTGATACAAATCTGTTAAAAACTTCCCTGTGGGATCAATAACCAGGACTCTACTTGAGCCTTGTATTACTTGATATGTATACTTGCGTAGAATCCACATTAAACATTCCATCATAAAATAATATATATATATATATATATATATTAAAGCGGGATCAAGTTTTTGGTGCCGTTGCTATTAACATAATTTGCAAACATATAAAAAGTGGTTCGAGTTTTTGGCGTCGTTGTCGGGGAAGTAAAGAAATTATTTACTTGAGTAACGTAATTTATTTTGTTTTATAAAATTGTATGCGAAAATTTGGAAACAAAAATTTAATACCTTACGATTCAGAATTAGAGCGTACAATTAAAAGAATTAGAAAACAAAAAAAGAGAAATTATAAATTTAAAACAAATGGCAAATATTCCTGAAAATGAAAATATCGATCAACGAGAGACCATTAAGAGATTATGCGAACCCTACATTAGATGAAATTCATTTAACTATTCAAAACCACGATGTAGTTGCTAATTCATTTGAACTTAAACCCTGCGATTATCCAAATGGTACGAAACAATCAATTTAGTGGTTCACCTACTCGAAGATCCTAATTTACATCTTGCTAGTTTTTAGAGCTATGTGTTACTTTCGAATATGAAGGAGTATCTAACGATCTTTATTAGACTTAGACTTTTCCTTTTTCTTTAAGGGATAAGGTTAAAATGTGGTTAAATTCGTTAGCACTCTGGATCTATTAAAACTTGGGGAGAGTTATCACAAAAATTTCTATCTAAATATTTTCCATCAATCTAAAAGCTGCTAAGCTTAGAAATGATATAACCTCTTTTAGTCGGTTGATGGAAAATCAATATATGAAGCTTGGGAGAGATTTAAAGAACTTCTTAGGAAATGCCCACATCATGCGTTACAGATTGGTTAATTATTCAAACTTTCTATAATGGATTAGTAGGATCTTTAAGATCAATCATCGATCTTCTTCTTGGAGGATCATTAATGTCAAAACCATTTGATGAAGCTCTCATGCACTAGTCAAAGAAATGACAACCAATAATTTTCGATAGTGCTGTTTGATAGAATGAATCCGAAAAGATAGCTAGTATTCGTGAAAATGATGCAATATCTATGTTAACTTCGCAAATCGTTGTTGTATCTAAAAAATTAGATTATTTTGGAATGAATTACTCTCCAACTATATTAGAAGAAAATTCATCCGGAAAACTTATAGAATCTCGATCTCGATATGAAACTATAAATGCGATTAATAACGGACCCGATAATCCTTATGCGAATTATTATAATCCTGGACTGGAAAAATCATCCTAATTTTAATTGGAATAATAACACAACTAATCAACCATGGATGAATAACATAACACAACCATTAGAATTCCTTCAATCAGGAAATTCTAATTATAAACCTAATTATCCACTCAGATTTAATAATAATAACCCACAATTTAAAGATAAGAAATTATCAATAGAAGAATTAATATTAAATATGGAGTCGAACATGTACAAAATCGAGAAAATCAATTACAAATACAAGGAAACCAATTACAAAATCGAGCAATGTACTATTAAAAATATTGAAACTCAACTTGGACATATCGCTACCGCACTTAATAATAGAATACTTGGAACATTTCCTAGTAATGTGGAAATAAATCCCAAAGACAAAGGAAATGAACAAATTAAAGCAATACGATTACAAAGTGGGAAAGAATTAGAACCACAAATTACAAAAGAACTTAAAAGTCCAAAAGAGGAAGTGGAAATTGAAAAGGAAAAGAATCAACAAGATCCAAACTTAGAAAATCCTTTAATACCAATGAAAATTTCGTTGAAAAACCTCCATGCCATTTCCTCAACGACTAATTCAACATAAAAAATATAAACAGTTTGCTAAATTCCTTAAAATTCTGAAAAAATTAACAATAAATATTCCTTTTGTAGAAGCTTTAGAACAGATGTCAAACTATGTAAAATTCATGAAAGATATTCTAAATAAAAAAAGAAAATTTACCGATAATGAAATGGTCGCGACTTAGTGAAGAGTGTAGTGTTATTATTCGAAAAAAGCTTCCGAAAAATTAAAAGATTCTGTAGTTTCACTATACCCTGCACTTATTGGAGAAAAATTCTATGGAAAAGCTTTGTGTGACTTAGGAGCGAGCATCGATCTAATGCCTACATCAATTTTTAAGAGATTAGGATTAGGAGAAATTTCACACTACTTCGATAACTTTTCGAGTTAGTTGATCGTTCATTACATATCCTAAGGCAGTTATTGAAGATGTATTAGTAAAAGTGGATAAATTTATCTTTCCTGTAGATTTTATTGTCTTAGATATGGATGAAGATAAAGAAATTTCTATCATTTTAGGAAGACCATTTTTAGCCATTGGAAAAGTCTATGATTGATGTTCGAAAGGAGAATTAACTATGAGAGTAAATGACCGAAAAGTAACTTTTAATATTATTTAAATCAATGAAATATCTGCGTTAGAAAAAGATGATGAGTGTTTTCGAATGGAAGTACTCGATCATTCTACAAAAAGAACATTTTAAGGAATATTATGAAGAAAAATTAGAAAAGAAAATATCGAATTAATTGAAAAAGCGATATAAATGAAGAAGCTAGATTATATTCGAGAAATTTGAATTTTTGGATAACACGAGAAACACCGAAAAAAATATAGTTCCATCGATTATTAAACCTCACGAACATGAGTTAAAAATGTTACCTAATCATTTTAAATATGCTTACTTAGGTAATTCTTCAACTCTACCAGGTTATTATTTCATCCGAATTAAATGAATCTCAAGAACAAAAACTTTTAGATACTTTAAAAAAATATAAGAAAATTTTTGGTTGGACTTTAGCGAGATATTAAAAGAATTAGTTCATGATGTGTATGCACGGAATTATTTTAGATAATGAACATAAGCCCGAAAGCGGATCCTGAAAGGAGATTAAACCCAGATAATGAAAGAAGTAGTCAAGAAAGAAATTTTAAAATGGTTAGATAATGGTATTATATATCCTATTTACGATAAGTACTTGGTAAGCCCAATTCACTATGTACCTAAGAAAGGAGGAGTGACCACGTAAAAGCTAATGAAAATAACGATCTTATCCCTATAAGACAAGTTACTGGATGGCGAATATGTATTGATTATAGAAAATTAAACACAACCACCAAGAAATATCACTTTCCTTTACCATTTCTAGACCAGATGTTAGATATATTAGTCGGACATAAATATTTTTACTAGATTTGGAATGCCGAGAGTGATTATCACTGACGGAGGAACTCATTTTAGAAACAAATATATTCACAAACTAGTAGAAAAATATAATGTTATGCATAAGATACCAACTGCTTATCATCTACAAACTAGTGGATTAAGTGAAGTTTCTAATCGAGAGATTAAGCGTATATTAGAAAAGTCCGTAAACCCTAATAGATTGGATTGGTCTATAAGACTAGATATTGCGTTATAGGCATACAGGACTCGTTTATAAAACTCCGATTGGAATGACTCCTATAGGTTTATATATGGAAAAACTTGCCACTTACCAAGTTGAATTAGAACATAAAGCATATTGGGCGATTAAAGAACTTAATTATAATATGAAAGAAGGTCGGTGAGAAGAGATTGTTGCAATTAAATGAATTGGAAGAATTAAGGAATGAATCATATGATAACAATAGGATTTATAAAGAAAGGATGAAATTATGGCATGATCGGAAGATTAATCAGAGAAATTTTGAACCAGAACAAGAAGTTCTACTATATAATACTAGTTGAAATTATTTCCTGGGAAATTGAAATCTCGATGGTTAGGACCTTTCACCATAACTCAAATATTTTCATATGGAACTATAGAAATTGAAGATCCAAAAATAGGACATAGATTTAAGGTAAATGGACATAGATTAAAACCATATTTCGAAGGAAGAAGACCAAATTTTAAAGAGGTTTTAATGCTTAGTCAACTTGATTACTAACTGAAATCAAGTCGGGCTGACGACGTTAAACCAAGCGCCCTATGGGAGGCAACTCATAGTAGTCTTTTATTTTTAATTATCTACAAATTAGTGAGTCTATATTATTAAAACAAATCTTACTACTCAAATTTTTAATTAGAATCATCACAAATTCAAACCTATATGATGAGATCAGAAAATATTTAGACTAGAGCAAAAATGGACGATTTTTAAGAATCTCGCCGACAGAAAGCCCGAGCCCGCTGACAGCGAGATTGTGTGCCATGATTTAATTCGGTTTTATAACTAGCTCGCCGACGGCTAGAAACTTCCCGCTGACGGTGAGGTAGTTGAAATTTTAGTTTCTTAAGAATTTTCATGCGGTTTTGGACAATTCTAAGCCATTTCTTTGTAGGAAATTATCCCAATTCCAATTTTACACTGTTTTCTTCCTTAAAAATGACTAGAGACCAATCCTTTCAATCCGAAATGGCCACCAAACTCTTAGAAACCACAAAAACTGAAGTTTTTAACCAAAGAAAATTCGTCAATTCGGAGGCGTAGCGTATCTTCAATAAAGGCTTGATGAAGAAAAGACTTATTAAAGAAAGGGGATTTGTCAACAGAGGAGTAGAGAATTCCACCACAAAAATCGAAGAAATGATCGCACAGCGGCATTGGGAGGTTTTTTGTTATACGACATCCGCCGTAGCTTATTCGGTAGTTAAAGAGTTTTACTCTAATTTACATGCGATCAACAATGAAATGTCTACGTCGAGAGGAAGATGGGTAACATTTACTCCTTCAAGGGTAAATGAATTATTTTCTATAGTAGAATACCTCCGTGCATCATTATTCTAACTTCGTACCTTCAAGATACAATATGAACGAAATCTATAGATACCGACCGACGAACTCCGATGATCGAGAGTTACGCGAAGACGGGTATGTCGGCTTTTACGCATCACTTCTTAACTCTCGAAGCATTCGCATTTCTTTATCTCATCAAAATTTTTACCTACTATGAGGGTAAATAAAGTTTCAAAGGAATGTGCTTATATTAAACTATCGTATTCAAATCGGACTTACCTATCGATGTTGGATCAATAATAGTAAAGTCCGCATCGGGATCGATTGTGTATGGGTCGGCTCATGGACTTGGACACCCATCGACTATATTTACTTTGTGCGGCCGGTACCAAGTTTCTTATGAGGCTTGGGAAAAAGTATTTTTGCCATGGAAACCACTTGATCCTACGGATATGTTTCCAACTTTGGATAACAATGATGAGATTACCATTATTTCTGACATAGCATCATAGAACAATCCTTTAGCAAGGCGCCTTACTGATAAAACTAATTTCATTCTGAAGAAGATTGAAGGATTGGAGAAAGAGCTGCAAAATGTTATGAATTCCATCGACAATATCTCTGATATGTTTGATCACATTGACTGGAGGATGAAGGAGCACTTTGATCATACTGGACATCTAGAGGCCAGTTTTATTCATTTACTGAGACAGAAAGGGTGGATTAATGAAGAATCTACTGCAGAATTCACTTTCATGTCTTTCTACAATTTATTTGTGCACCTGCGTCGCATCGGGAATATCAAAGAAGATGATAGTTCAGACACTGAGGAGTAGGAAAGATTTATATCTTATGTCGTATATTTGTGTATATATGTGTTGACATGGATTATGTTTTATTATGAGTCATCTCAGATTTGATGAGATTATATGTAATTGTTATGTCTCAGCATTTAGAGTGTTGTGGTGTGGATTGCGATGCTGAGTATTATGGATTTCAACATTTAAGTTAAGTATGTTGTTAAGTTGTTAGTGTGAAGTTTGTAAGTCTCATGGATTTCATATATAAAGTTATATTGTTTGTGTTTTGTGAATTTTTTGTGAGTAGAAGTATCTAATCTTCATACTATTATTAAATTAAGTGATCAGAAGATTGATTAAGGGCAAATCGAGGTTGAAAATGATTGACGAATTTCAAAAATTTAAAAATTTTGGGATCTCGACTCGTGCGACAGCGAGAACAAGCTCGCCGACGACGGATTTTTCCCGAAACTTTTGCCTTATCAAATTAATTAGCTCGCTGACGGCGAGAAAAGTCTCGCCAACAGTGAGATCGCGAAAAGACCTATATTTGACCAGTCAACCGACATTATTCATCATCCCCTTCCTCAAAACTTCGAAAAAACCGACCTAGGGCTTGAGTGATCTTGGATTTGAGGCGATTTCAACACTTTTTGACACCGGATTTCATCTTCTCTTGGCAAGAGCTACACTCCTATGCAAAAATTTTTGATTTTCACCAAGGATTTCTTCTACATTAGTAAATTTTGAAAAAATTCGAAATGTGGAGAAAATACTTGGAAGAATTTCATGGAAATTGATTTAAATGGATTTTAGATGTTGTAGGAAGCCTTCTTAGTAATATTTTGGAGTTTAGTTAAAATTTTTGCAAAATTTCACAGATCGAAAAATGGCTCCACGACAAAAGCGACGATTGGATTACGATGAAACTCGTTTTGTGAATGCAAGGGCACAATCAAGATATTTACACAATATCCAATCAAGAAAATGCATTCAAGATCGAGTTTTCAAGAATCCAGGAGGAGAAGTTGAGCGAATCATTAGGGAGCGAGGAAGGAAAAATTTATGTTTCGTGACCAACAGAGTCGTTGTAGAAGTGGTAAAGGAATTTTATGCAAATTTAACACAGGCTGAAGATGCACCGGTTAAGGTTAGAGGATTTTTTTGTGGAATTCAACGCTGCTAGAATAAACGCTTATTACGAGGTACGAGACACCTACACCCGACGAGTATGATACTTTTGGAACTATGGAAGGACCACTCGGAAGAGGTGTTCGACTTTCTCACCGATGGGAAAGGAGTCCGGAAGATAAAGCGGCGAACGGGTAAACTTCCCTCTTTCTATGTTAAATGCAACATCTAAAGCTCGACACTTATTTTATTTGTTTTACTTTGTTACCTACCTACCACCATAGTGAGGTAACAAGAGATGAAGCGGCTCGAATTTACGCATTCGAACCAAAAGAGTATTAATGTAGGAAGTGTCATTTATAAGAATATATTATCCACCTCTAGAAATGAAAGTGGAGGAGGACTAGGACATCTTGGTCTTATCTATGCACTCTGCCAATTATCTGGGGTAGAGGCAAGAGATAATGAGGAATGGGTTGAACCTATGAAACCCCTTACTCAGGATAATATAAAGAAATATGAATCCTACGAAGGATGGAGATCTGGGACAAAGGATTTTGTACCTTCTTCAAGTAGAGATATACCCTCTACTAGTTATGATCCACCTCAGTACACCACTCCTACCCTTCAAGATCTGATGAATGAGCTGACTCTGAGTAGAAAAAGTTATGAGCAATTTGGAGAAAATATGGAAAGAAGATTTGAGCATATAGACCAAAGGATCGGAGGCTTGGAAAGAAGACACGATTATGATAGCGAATATCTCCAGCTGACATTCGTAATACAAAATTGCATACTATGAGGTCGAACGTCGATATAGGAGTGGTGATTTAGATGTTGTCTTTCCTGAGTGCCCCCGCTATACATAGTACCAGCCTGCTCAGTCTTCTCAGCCTGGAGATCAGGGAGATGATATAGTTTGGGATTTTGATGCATAAAATTAGAGTCTTTATTTAGTTTGTTTAGATTTGTTGTTATTTTGGAAACTTTATTATTCTGTGTGTAATTATTCTGTACTTTCTATGGACTATGGATGTTGGTATGTTTGCTTATGCTGTGATATTACACTTCTTATGTGTGTTAAATTAGTTTGTAATTTTCTTTTAGATAGGATGATAGTCTTTCTTTAATGTGTTGTTTAAGTTTTTTTTTTTATAAGTTATGAACTTTCAATATTGTTTAGATTGTTTTAATATGTTTTAAAGTAGGTTAATGTATTATATGTGTAGTAATAGATTAAGTTTTCATTTATTATGTTTTATACTTATTTCAAAATTTCATCCATGCACTTTCTTTTAAATACTATATGTGGAAGAATACTAACAGATATGCGTTCGTAAGTAATGAAAAGTTCGCAAAAATTTCAAAGAAAATAAATACCTAAAGCTCAAAAGGTATGATGAACTTTACTATATATTTTCCCTTTTCATTATTTAGTATAGATAAAAAAATTTAAGTTTGGGGGAAGATAAAAATACGAATTTAATTATTAAATTGTTCTCAATTTCTATTTTCAAAAATTATTATCAAATGATTTTCTATAGTAGTTTTTTCAATTCAATAAACATGAATTACTTTATTTAATTATTATAAAAAGTTAAATAAAATATTTTTAGTAATTCAATTAATTAATAGAATAAGATATTTGGTTAAAAGGAATAAGAATATAGTAAACTTTTTAAAGTAAGGAAAAACTATATTCTAAAATTGAAATTCTTAAGTATTTAGATGAAAAAGAAGAGATTGAAACTCAATGAAGTAAAGGCTATGAAATACATATAAACAAAGAAATATTTTAAGTTTCAAATTTAGGAAGAAAAAGTTGAAGTTCAAAATTATTAACAGGGTATCCAGATACAGTAATCCTCACTTGAAAAAGAAAAGAAAAAATATATATATAAGTGAGGAGAAGCTTGAGGAGACGCCTTATCAAAAATTGGCTTCAATGGATTCAACCTAAAAGGTAGAACTTAATTATATTTCTAAACTTATATATATGGATTAGTATTTTACTAAATAAGTGTTTTTCGAACTTTCTATCATCTAAATATCTTAAGTAATTTACTATTTTAAATATAGTCATTCCCGAAATAAATGAAAGCTTAGAAATCTTAGACTCAATAACTAGATAATCTTATATCTATAAAGTTAATTTAATTAATTAGAAATATTTCTATTCAACTTTACTATAATATTATTTAAATTTAATTCATAGTATATCTGAATTTAAAAATTCTATTACAGAAATCATTATTTTTATTTAGTATTAAAATTACTTGAGGAAAGTAATAATTAAGTTTTTGGGAGTTTGATCACAGAAAAATATATTAAGAAATTCATATCTATTTTTTGATGAAATTGCACTTTAAAGAAAGATATTTTCTTTATTTTATTGCAGGAACGAAGATTTATAAGTGATGGAAGCAAAAAGCATGAAATGGAGCGAATTTGGATCAAAAAGGAAGAAATTCATGCAAAATGAACTAAGTCGCCGACGGCGAGATCGAGGCCGCCGACGGCGAGATCATGAGGAGAACTTCTGAAGGAATTATAACTACCTCGCCGACAGCGAGCCCGAGCCCGCCGACAGCGAGCCCGAGCCTCGCCGACGACGAGATCGCGCGGTTCATGACCTTCTGAAGCCCCGCCGAAGGCGAGGTCGTTTCTCGCCGACGGCGAGACGAGTTCAAAATACAAAATACATTGAACTTGGACGCTTTTTGAAGAAGTGTTTAAGCACCCCTTGGACCTTTGCCTACCTCTATAAATAGAGGCTGAATTCTAGTGTCTGTGTGTGTCATTGGTGTGTTTCTTGAGTCTTCAGTTTATTTATTAAGAGAGTCTATTTGTGTTTGAGTGTTAATTTAAGAGTTTTAGAGTATAATTAGTAAGTTAGAAGTGTGTTGTACTAGAAGGAAATGTCAAAGGAACTTCAGGAATACGCAGGGAGGAAATTAAGATAAGTACATTTGTTTATTGTTGTTAACTTTAAATGAAATCCATGCTTTGTTTTATTCTCATGCATTCTGAGTAGTTTTCTTAGTCTTTCTTCTTGTTAATGAAAATTATGCGAAATGATGAAATTAAATAGAAGTAGCTAATATATTAAAATAAGTTGTGATAATTTTTACTTAAAACTAAATTTACTTTCAATCTGGCCAATTGATTTGTTAAAATATGTTGAATTATCAACTATAGTAAAAATTATATCCAATATTCATGGAAGTCAAAAGCCTTGGAAGGAGGGTGCAAATAAATAGGGAAATATTATTTATCGAACGTAGAATTGGACATTTTAGTGTGACGTGACTAAAATATTCAATTTGGTCTTATTGTTTGAGAGTCGAAGTGTAGATGTTAGCCCTCAGTGTGAGGGAACACAGGAGCTACGAAGTGGCGACGGTATCCTCACGGACTCAGCCGCAGATTCGGTAATCAAACATAGGATTAGTCGATGTTCTTTGCACTTGGACGAAAGGGTAAAGAATAGGAATGCTCCTACTTGTCACAATACAATTCAAAAATTCTAATTAGATTCATCATTCACTTAATTTTCTAAAAATAAGGAGAAGGATACTTTTTCTGAATTATTTAAATCAACTTTATTTCAAGCATTAGTTTACATTAGTTGCTTTAGTTACTTTGAATTTTTTAGTACTATATTAGTAAGTAATTCCTTTAAATTTTAGCTGATACAAATCTGTTAAAAACTTCCTTGTGGGATCGATAACCAGGACTCCACTAGAGCCCTGTATTACTTGATACATATACTTGCGTAGAATCCACATTAAACATTCCATCATAAAATAAATAAATAAATATATATATATATATATATATATATATATATATATATATATATATATATATATATATTAAAACGGGATCAAGTTTTTGGTGCCGTTCGTTATTAACATAATTTGCAAACATATAAAAAGTGGGTCGAGATACATACATCAATTTTCCCATTAGTTTTAACTATTTTTTCATGTATTGAAAGGTTAACATGCGTCAGGAAGCTTTGGTCCCTGGTACCTGATCCATTGAAAATTTGATGGCTTTTTACTATTCATTTCATACATATTTTTGATGATATTGCACTTTAAAGAAATATATTTTTCATGATTTCATGCAGGTACAATGATTTTAGGCCTTTGGAGCAAAAGGAAGTGAAAATGATCAAATTTGGAGCAAAAGGAAAAAAAGTGCATTTTATTGAACTAGCGCAGAAAGACGCTGTCACCAGAGGGGAGCACACTATTTTACAGAGACTTGCGACCAATTAGAGAAATAATGCGCCGAACGGCGCCCTATCCTGTGTCGGACCTCGTCTTATCCCGATTTCAAACTAGATTTAATGTATTTGGTTGAATTTTGGAGGGTTGCTTGAGGAAAATTTTGGGAAATTAATTATGGCCAAATTAAAACTTCTTTGGAGCAAAATTTAGAGAAAAGAGGGAGAGATTAGAGTGTAGAAAGATTTTAGAGAGAGTGTCTTTTCATTTTGTTTATGAAATCTAGGTTTTGTGTTTTCTCTTCTAGGAGTGTAGAAGAAGAGGGAAAGTGAGAGATTTCTTCTTCCTTACTTATCTAAAGAGAGACTTCTGTGTTGTTGTGAAAAAAGAAGAGGAGTCAAATGAATTCCTTGAGATTCGCTTGGGGAAGAGTTTGGGATAAGTTGTCTTTTCTTTATTCTGTTTGTATGACTTTACTTTTATATATATAATTCATGTTTTGTCATCTTTTCCTCGTGAGTCATGAGTAGATTTCTTTATCTTTCTCCTTTTCATGTGATGTGTTGATTTTGTGATATGGAAATGATGTATCGAATTATTATGGAGAATTTGTGATGACATTTTCACTTCGAACTTCATTTACTTTTTGATCTGGCCAATTGAATTGTTAAAACTTGTTGGGAAACATATGTTCCGAAAGGATTATGAGTTCCACAATAAAAGTGAAGGTCACATTCAATGTCCATGAATGAGAGACGTAGTTCATGGGTATTGAGTGAAATAAATAGGGAAATATATTTTGATGAGCGTAGAATTAGAGATTTCAGAGTGACAGACTAAAATACTCAATTTGGTCCTAATGTTTGGAAACTAAAGCAAGAATTAGCCTTCAGGCGAAGGGAAGTGGGAGCTCTGGAGTGAGAGCCAATATCCTCTCAGCCTAACCACGAATTTGGGGACTAAACTTAGGATTAGCCAATGTTTTTTATACGCTAAAAAAATGGTAAAGAATAAGAATGCTTCTATTTGGCACAACACATTTACATCACTGATCTATGTCACAATAGTTATCATATTATAATTGGAGAGGAGGAAGACTATTTCTTACAATTGAACTTTATTATAAATTTTGTCTTGTATTAGTTTAACTTGCTAGAAATTTAGAACGTACTTTAGTAGAAATAGTAATTACAACTGTTTGTCTTTATTTTAAAAAATGAACTTACTTGAAATTGTGTTGTGATTCGATAAGTGATTTCTGTGCTACGCCATAAAATTAAAGCCTCCATGTGAGATCGATATCTAGGACTCCACTAGAGCCCTGTATTACTTGAGCGATACGTATGCTTGTGTTTAATTGTGTGACTCGTTATAAAACTAAATCAATATATATATATATATATATATATATATATATATATATATATATATATATATATATATATATCTGAGTTCATAAATTTTGACAAATTTAAAAAGTCGCATCAGTACCCTAGGGGCTAATGCAAGGACAACATGCAAAGCTAGGTCGAGCGATTACATGATTACAACTGTCTGGCGAGCATCCTTGGCCACAAACTGAGTCTTTCCTTAAGCCACCAAAGAAGAGCCAACCTAACTCGAGGGGGGAGCATCTCTTTTTCTTTACCACAAATTTTCTCTTTCGATCAAATTTATGACGCCTCTTTTTTTCTTTTAGGTGAATAAGCCACGAAGCAAACCATCACTCGGGATAGTGGCTCGGGACTTCAAAAGCTTATCCATCATTGGATGCTATTTTACAAAGGTGATCGGGGCAAATAGAAATAGGAACACAAGATAAGCAAATTTGGAAAGACATTGTCCTTTATTTTAAAAACTCACCGATATGATAAGCAAGGAAGTATGAATCATTGAAACTTAATTATTATGAGTAAAATTCCTATTGTACTTAATTTTCTCATTCTTATCACAACATGCAGCCTCCTAATGTACAACAAAATTGAGAAACTAAAATACGTATGTTTAAAGTACACTAAACGGAATCAAGTGGTTTTGAACACGTGTCGAAGAGTCAATCTCGGTGAGCGCTAAAAACTATCAGTCTTCACGAAACAAACAATTCAACCGACTGGGCCAAAATGGTCGATCGATTGAATAGACGAATGATTCACAAGTCCAAGATTAAGTGAGACAAATATTCGACAAGTAACAATTTAGTTATGCTGGTAGGTAGCTTGACAATTATATTACCCAAACAGCTATCAAAAATTTAAAATAGATTACTCATATTTTGCAATGTAATTCCTATCAATTATAAATATAAAAATAAAGACATGTAAAAGAGGACTTTTTGGAGAAAAATATGAGAATATAATACTGACACTTCTTAGCCTCTAAAGTACCTTTTTGTCTCTCTCTTCTTTATGTTTTATTTTTTAATTGTGATTGATAGATAAATATAAGTTCATTAATATATATATATATATATATATATATATATATATATATATATATATATGTTTATATATATTATCATGTAAAGAATTCTTTTACGAAATTTAATGTTGATAACGAGGCTCGGACTTTTATGCGTGATTAACTTATCGTATAAAGATTGCTTCGTTGTTGATTCAAAAATTTTTGGAGGAAACCAGTTCAACCATGGATCAAAATTAACACAGATGGAAGTTTCAACAAGAATAATGAGGGTATGGGTGGTATTTTTCGGAACTGTTATGGAGCTTGTATTTTATATTTCCATTCTCCTATTGAGGTTATGAATGTGATACATGCGGAGTTTCAATCGATAGTCTGGGCATTAAATATTGCTTGCTATTTTGGATGGAAATATAATCATGTGAAAATGGATTCGAAAGAGGCGTTGGATATTATTAAAGGAATTCATTCGCAGCATTGGGTTATTCTACATCTCCTCAGGAAGATTCGGTTACTTTCTAATGATTTGAAGATTCTTTGGAGCTTTATACCGATAGAAGAGAATAAGTGTGCTGATTGGCTTGCTAAACATGGAGGTTCTATTGGGATCACGATGATTAATAACATAGTTCTTTTTGAGTTAGAATTTTTGATAAGGAGGGATAATTTATTTCTTCCTTATATCAGATGTAAACCTTGTGGTCATCAATAATATGATTTTGATTGGTTGAAATATATATATATATATATATAATGTAACACTTTAATCTGTAATATTTCAACACCTAGCACGCGACTGATCACCCGCTAATATTCAAACATCAAACACCAGAAAAACTTAACGGCAAAGTAATGATAGTGTTAAAGTAAATTATTATATATATATATAAAAAAAAAAGAAATAAAAAGTAACTTTTTAAGCATCATATAATATGAGGATTACAGGCAATGATGCCTAACAGTAGACTCCTCAGCTCAGAAAGATCAAAACAACGCCGTGTTATGGTCCGCATATTTCTATGTCTCGTGGGACCCAACCCAAATCCCGCCCACCCATTCTCCTCTCCAATCTCGCACGCGCAAACAGAACGGTCGCCCTCGTGGGGCCCACCTTCTCCTCCACCCATGCAAAGCGTGGACTTTGATGGGTCCCATCCATTGTCGGGAATAATCCCGCGAACGTACCCCAATCCCAGAACAAAATTCCCCCCCTTTTTTTCTATCTTAATTTCACCGTGAATCGCACTCCTGCACCCACCATCTGCTGCCCGGATGGCTCATCATTGTTCCTACGTACAATCCCTTCAGCTCAGAGGCCTTTTCAGTGGCATAAGTGCAAAAATATAAAAAAATATATTTGCAGTTAAAGAACAATCATGCTTGCCCCCCGTAATATAAAATCGTTCTGAGTTTCAGAAACCAGCCTCGCTCACAAACAACGATGCATCAGCCCTCCATTAATTTTCAACTCCGAGGCTCAAATGGTTCCCTTTTGTTGTTTTTTTAACATGCATGAAGGCCATCTTTGCATGAATTAATTAGGTGATTAGTGGTAATGGCGATGAAGCTCACTTTATGGAAAAAAAAATTGCGCGCATAAAGCATATTTAGCGCTACGTACGTTCGGAAAGTTACATGGAGGGTATTTTATGTTTTATCTCTTATAACATGCCTGTAACCTGCATGTAACCTCCTTATTTTCATATTACAGGTAAATTACATGAAAGTGATATATACATGACAGTCTCCTATTGGATAACGTACGCAGCCGATAACGTACACAGCGCTGCTCCTATTTGAGGCAGCTTCTGTTTATCCAGATAAGTAGTTTATTTAGAAACGCGAACCGCAAGGCTCGACCAGCATTCTACGTTTAGTGTAAAAAATCAATTGTGTTTTCAGATGACCTACCTAAATACAATTTTCAAATGATAAGGTGACATTTTCAAAACATCGTCGCAGAGAATAAGCTACACTAAAGGCACCTTATAATCATATTAAATTGGGCTGAGGTGGGTGATGCATGATGATTGAACCAAAGGAGTTGTGGAGTTGAAATGAAGAAAAACATAATGACCTCTTGAAAAGAGGTTTCACCTTTTTTCTCTGTTAAGTGTCAACTGATGCAGGCCATTAAAATATTGTCGAATTATGCTGAGGAGCAGAACATATGATGGGGAATATTTAGATGAACGTGACATGCAGGTGAGCATTAATCCATTCTACCTATTGGAATAAGCCTATTATTTTATATCCTGATCAGACAAGTAAGAAGACAAGAGGACAATATAAGCACAATAAGAAGATTTTAGCTTACTTGAATTCATCCAAGTTAAAATTGCGGCTAGTAACTATTTTATTTGAAGTTCAAAATAAAATTAAAACTTATATGCATGAAATAAAAGAAGATATGTAGGAATTTAAATAAATAACATGAAGCAAAGATACAGAGAGAAGGTCATGTAATGTTTACCATGAGAGGATGCATCGCCAAAGGACATTTTATTATACATAAAGGCTTATTGTAAAGGTTATCTTGTTGATATAGTGTAGAATTTTTTATCACCACCAAATAATAATAATTTTTAGGTTTTCTTTATATGTAAATAAATATTAGATATTAATGTATAAACACGTAAGAATTTAGGTTATCTATGTAAATCCCTCAATTTTATTTGATAAAGATCTCCCATCTCCCACTCCGTTCTCTCTCTCTCTCTCTCTCTCTCTCTAGGTTATATATATATATATATATATATATATATATATATATATATACACACACACACACACACACACACACACATACATATATACAAAAAACTTAAAAATTACATATGTTTGTATATATGTATGTATGTATAAAGTTTTCAAAATTAATTTTAAAATCTTTTGCCGCCTTTTCTCATCTCCTTATTGCCCTTCTTTTTCTTACTTACAAATTTCCTAATATTTGAAAAATGTAATTTTAAAGTTTTTTAGTTTTAAGCTTCTCAATCTAATTATTTTCTAACATATAGTACTTCTTAACTTCTTTCATAACTTCATTGTTTTAATATAATATCATAAAGGTTTTATCTTTCTCAAAAAGAAATCTATAATACTTGATAAAGTGAATTTTTTTTTCTTTGCCCATAAACCTCCAACTAAAAGAAGGTAATTTTTTGTTGATCTCTTTCATTACAAAAAATATAGTTAGGGTCTATCATATATCAAAATAACTTGCAACCACTTTTTTCTTCTAAAGCTCAAGTTCGAGCTTAACTTGGAACCACTTTATAATCAATGATGAATAGTGATATGTTAAGATTTTTTTGCCACATCTATAATGTTCATGTGGACACAAAATTGCTTATAATCGAGTACTATGCTAACTTCATTTGGACATATCTTTTATAGAGGCACAGATATAAGGATGAGGGTTCTATTGTGTTAATTCCATAAAAAAAAGTTAAATTATAACTCCACAAACATGTTCTTCTACACCCACGACTACCAAACTTCTTTCATTACCTTGTAAATCATTCTAAACTAATATTAATAAATGCTTCTCTCTCTCTCTCTCTCTCTCTCTCTCTCTCTCTCTCTCTCTCTCTCTCTCTCTCTCTCCCTCCCTCCCTCTTCCTCTCTCTCTCTACATGAAATAATTTAAATGGCATCAGATTTAGTGTCAAAATTCTTTTGATGCAAATTTTTGTCAGATTTGTGTCTGCTTGGACTAATAGAGGCGAGCTCGAATTGGAGTAACATGCACTTCGAGATAGCGAACAAAGTCAGCCAATTCGGTCAAAACACCATAAAGATACCAGAGAGGGTTGGATGCGTGAGACATTCCAATCTATAAGAGGTAACCTTTGTCAAGTGTTTAACAAGAGGACTTTGTTGGGGAATATTTCCCTGGATTCCGCTGAAAAAATTTCACGGAAATGAAAACATCCTCATATCTACATGGGCAGACTAGTTAAGCACAGATAATAGTCAATGCAACATATCTTCTGATATGACGTATAGGATTATCTGAATCAGGAAGTGAAAGGGATTAGATGCTTTGAGAAATCTCTCCCGAAGAATGCTCTTGACGAGCAGTAAAAATGTGTCCCCCACTGGGGATTTCTCAAGAACTATGAAGAATTGTTCTCATTGAGGAAATTATAGTGGTGTGCTCAAGTACCAAAGGGACACTAATTGGACATGGGTCAGTTGTATGAGCTAGAGTGCTAATTGATGTCGCATGTCCATTTAATGAGGCTATAAGAATAGGTCAAGTCAAGGTGGTAAAGATCAAAACATCATAATGGTCCATCATATACCATAACTGTCATATTATAATTGTGGTTAGCCCGAAAAATATTCTCCACAGCTCTGGTGAAGTGTCCCCCTTGTCAGGGATTCCTCGAAGCTAGTAAGATGGTTCCCACTAGACCGACATCATAGCATGATCGACTCTCGGGGCCAGACAAGCACACTATCGTCCCTTTGGAGTGCCTTTGCAAGCTTTAGGAAAGCAAATCGCACTGGGGAATTGCTTAGGAACAAGTGGAGTAATTCTTGCTGAGGGAGACATAGTTAGTTTAATTCATATAAGGTAATTATGTTGAACACCTGATGAAAGGACTATACTGGGATTCTACTGCAAGTATGCAAGTACTCTATTAAGAAATGGATCGATTATGTAGGCAAAGTACCATATTCAATGCGTCACGCGTCCCCAAATGAAGTAATAGGTGAAACCCATGGGAAAATCAATTGAGAGTTAAACTATGATGATGCTCTACCCATGAAAGAATGCTTAGAATTCAAGCTGAACTATATCCGTGAACGGATATGCACCAGGCTTATTCGTGATGGGTGGGATGTGCATGTGAGCCTCGCTCATATGAAGTGAATGGGACACACATGTCCATCTAACCCATGACAAATGGGTTATTGTACTCCTGAACCCTGTATAAAGTGGTTTTTCGGAAGGCATGGTAAAAGAAGGGAATGACTTATCTCATATCGATTGTTAGTTACACCAGGTATAGGCCACCGGTGGGACTTTCACTTTGCCCAAAATGTAAGTTGGCAATCAACAAGAGAAATACAAGGTTACTCCTACATGTAGTTATCATGAACCACAAGTCTTTTGAAAAATACAAGGTAATCACTATAAAGAGCTCACATGATAAAGAGACATTAAAGAATGCTCTTTCTGTAATACATGATCTATAAAAAAATACATATTTCCTTATGTCTTAATTCTTATTAATTTCTAAGGATATTATGCTTTAATGAAAGGTATTTTTTGTGTTTTTGGATGTAGGTAATGTAAAAAGGTCTAAGAAGGAAAAAGGAGCAAAAAGGAGCAAAAATGGAGAAAAATACCAAAAGTATTAAAAAATATGGCCAGGCGGCTAGGCGCCAGACTCGATACGAAAACTGTCAAGTTTTTGACAACGTTTGATCGGTTATTTTGAGTGAGTGAGCGATTATTGGACATTCAGAAGGCTGGTAGTTGTTCCTTAATAATAGGACATGTGATACATTGCATTTGGACGCTCTAAAACGGTTTTAATCGCGAAGAGGTGCGAGCCAAAGTGAAGAGGTGCGAAGAACTTGACGCGGTGTCCGGCGCCTAGGCGCCAGACCGACCTTCTAGAAGATTCATTGAATGTGGACATATTTTGAAGAGGTGCCTCAAGGCAAATCTTGAAGCCTATAAATAGAGGTCCATTTCTTCAGAAAACGCGCCCCTCCCATTGTACCCCTTTCTCTTATCTACTTTAGGATCTCTCATCCTTAGAGAGAGAATTAGAGAGAGAAATTTAGGACCACTTTTGTTTAGTTTAGTGAGTTTATTTTCAAGTTATTGCATCCGGAGTTCGTTACTGCTTGTGGAGTCGGTAGGAATCGGAAGATCCGTAGAAGAAATATTTGAGATAAGTATATTTTTATATTTGATTCAAAGTTTAATTATCGTGTTTTGTTATTTATTTTCAATATGTTCTGAGTAGTTAGTTACTTTCTTACTACAATTATGAAGAGATAGATAAGATAATATAAAGATTCGATGGAGAATTAAAATTCAAAATATTTTCAAAATATTGTGATGACATTAATACCTGATCTTATTTACTTTTTAAATTGGTTGTTTGAATTGTTAAAATTTGTTGAAGAGTTTTGAGACCTTGAAGGAGAATAACTCTTAACTTGTAAATGTCATATGAATCCTTGGGTAGTCGAAGGCCATGTGCGGGCTATTCATGGTGAAGTGCAAATAAATAGAAAGATAATATTTAAAGGGCGTAGAATTGATAAGTTGACAAACTAAATTCTTATAATTTGATTTATAGACTAGGAAAGGGTCACTAGTAGGGCCGACCATAGCCACCCTTGGACATCTCAGAAGTGTGAGCTAGATTAATCCAATTCTACTAACAATACATCCGGACCTATTACTATAAATTAGTCGATGTTTTTTGCGCACGGATCGAAAGGGTAAAGAATAGGAATGCTTCTATTTGGCACAATACCATAAATCAAATTCTCCAACGAATATTAAATTATCTTAAAAATCTTATATTAATTGAAGGAAAGAAAGTTGCTTATTTTATATAGAATTCATAAAATCTTATTATTGTTTTCGTTATTTGCATCTAGTAAATTAATAGTAATTTATAATCAAATTAAAAGATAAAATAAAAATATTTTTACTATTTTATTTCGCTTTCACTTCATAGAAAATTTATTTCTATAAATCTTCCCTGTGGGATCGATACTGGAGTCTTTGTTTAAAAACCCTATATTACTTGAAACGATACGTATACTTGCGTAGTACCTCTAGTGTGTAAAAATATTTACTAAATTATATAATATTAATTTTATACACTAGCCGCTATTTATAAATTAAGTCAAAGTTTTTGGCTATCTTTTGGAAGCAAACATTACTGCGTTAAGCGCGGCTCGGGTCACAACACCAAAATTAGATTACAAAGTACATAAGATTTGAAATGCAATTTTCCTCATAATGTACAATAAGTACATGAAAAGTAAAAGAGGCTATGCACTATATCTCTTCAAGTATCGTTTGTTGATAGGGGAAATGGTTGAGATCCGTCTGCGTCGACCAATAAGTAGGCTCCTCCTTTGTAGAATTTGTCGATCACAAAAGAGCCCTCTAAGTGGGCTCGAACATGTCATGCCTATAATAGTGAGTCAAAATTGGGTGGCGTAGAAGCAACACCAAGTTCCAACCGTGAAGGTCCTCAGTCTCAATAACCTGTTGTGACCTCTGGACATCCGAGCTTAGTATAGCTTTAAGTTCAGTTGGGCTTGAAGCCTAAGACCCTTGAGACTATCAATCTCCTCCAACCTGAGTTGGGTGTTTTTGTTTCTAGAGAACCGGTAGCTAAGAGCAACTCTCAATGAAAGCAATTCTACTTCTAAGGGAAGAACTGCCTCAAACCCAAACATCAAAGTGTATGGGGTAAAGCTAGTGGGGGTACGATATGTCATAAGATATACCCACAAAGCTTTCGAGAGCTTCTCATGCCACTCTCACTTGTTAGCATGAAGGATCCTTTTCATGAGATTTACCGAAATCTTATTAAAAACTATGGCTAAGTCATTAGCTCTCGGTTGATATATCATGGAATACCGCCAATCGATTTGATGTTGACGAGAGAATCAATTTAGCTTGGTGTTCCTGAAAGCTAGCCTATTATCAAATATAATGTGATGTGGCACACCAAATTGATACACGGTGTGATTCTTTAGAAAGTGCAAAACATTTTCGGCCTTGACCTCTCCAAAGAGGATAACTGTTGTCCACTTGGAAAATTAGTTGGTGGCTGCAAGTTTTAAACAATGTTCTTTAGAGGACGAAGGGTCGATAGGCCCTAAAATATCAGTTTTTCATGCCTCAAAGAGCCAAGATGCTACTATTAGATGCAGTGCATTCTGGGGCAGGTGAGGTAACCTGACCATGATGGCACTGCTTAGCTTAACCTTGGCTTTCATCTTGGGGCCCAACTGATGGCACCCACAAAGATCATCATGGACCACTGTCAAGATCTTCTAAATCTCATCCCTTCCAACATTTCGCAACCACATTTGGTCAGAAGAGCGTCGATAAAGGGTATCATCCAGAATGATATATGACAACACTTTCTTCTGAATATAAGTGGCAAGACAGCGGTCGTTAAGTAGTGTTTCCCTTATCACTTACGAGATGATGGCTTAACGCCAATCATTAGGTGGCTCATCAGAAGTGGAGAGGTTCACACCTTTATTACCTGAAGGGTCGCTCTTGAAGGCTCCACACACCGATGACAGGATCCTTCTATCCTAGATCACAACTATCACGGGTTCACCAATAGGTCTTGACAGTTTCTTAGCAAGCTTAGCTAGAGCATCAGCCTTGCTGTTCAGGGAACGGTAGATCCTAAGTAAAGTAACATCAGGATTGTGCTCTAGTAATGTCATAACTCTCTTTTGGTATGCTTAAGAGTTCCAGTTTGAGAACTTTGTAAGTTCCCATCATTTGGTTAATGATGTGCCGTGAATCCCAATAAACCTTGATCCTTTTGATATTCATTTGGATGGCTAATTCCAATCCAAGAAACAAGGCTTTATATTCCTCCTTATTGTTTATACATGGCTCTTTCAAGCTAAGAATACCACGCTCGGGGGAAATGAAAATCAGGCCAATGTCGGCCTTCATCCTTGGGAGAGATCGACCTTCCTTCAAGGAAGACGTCTCATCAAAATATAACTCCCACTCAGGAGAATCGACAACTAATAGATCTTCATTAAGATAGTCATTGTTTAGCAGTGAGTGAGTTGGGACTATATGTGCTGCTAGAAAATCAGTCAAAGCCTATCCATTGACACTCGAGGCAAGCAATAATAGGAAGGAGGTATCCTCTGCCTTTTCATAACATCATATAATAGTATTACATCAACATTGATTACATGAGAATCAACTTTGAAAAATAAAATGCTCTTCTCTTTAGACCTGGGATTAGGAAGTAAATAAAATGTCTTGATGTCTCAAGTGTGGAAGCATGCGTAACTGTCAACTCTCTGTGGTGGGTTCGTGGTACTGGGTTGATAGTCAGCACTTCAACTACCAAAGTTAACTTGGACAGAAGAGGGACCATGACTGCTAACGCTAACCATAGAATTTCCTCATCAGATTCATATGGACTATCATCATGTGAACCTTCAAGTTTATCTTCTTGAAGAGCTTCTTCTACCTCAAAATCTGTATTAGAGTTGACACATATGATGACCTTAGAGGTCGGTAAAGTAGGGATCTTTCTGGTCGACTCTACTATGAGTGGGGCACAGAGTTTTTCCTCCCACTTCACTATCTCTTTTTTTCTTAACTGAGTGAGATCTAGGATGAGGAGGTCTGACATCCCATGGTGCGAGAAAGAGGTAAAGACGCCTTGTTATGAGGCACGTAATACTCATCCTTCATATATACCGACTTCATATAACGAAAAAGGCCGGACATCACCCAGAATGGAAACTCTTCTCCTCCACGCATGTCTTTTATGCACTGGTGGAGGGTCAAAGGTATCATCCCATATTCATGAATTCAGGGTCGTCCAAGCAAAGCACTAAAGGACATGGTTCCATCTATGATGTGGAACTTGGCTTCACTTCTGAACTCCACGAACTGGAGAAGAAGGGTAATGAACCCAATGGTCTTTTGGCTCTTTTCTTTGAAACCATTAAACATTATCCGGTCTTATCACAACCATCACATTTTTAGTGAAAGTAAATTCAAAGTGCGCACACAAATTATATTAACAGATACTCCGGGATCAACTAAGATACGGTTCAGAGGTGGACTGTATATAATAGTTATCATGTGCACGGAATGATTGTTGTTCAAAGTTTCCAACAATATGTCGTCCTCAGGAAAAGTGACAACAGTTATGTCTTGTAGCGTGGCTATCTCCTTCATCATTTCTTAAGTGTATTAGGCGTGGAAGACTTCAGGCTCCAAGAAGTCCTTTACCAAAGTCTCCCTCAAGTCTGAGAATAGAAGGAGAGCATAATAGATGCTCAACGATGCTGGCAACATTTTTAGGTGCACTAGCACGTTGTAATCCACCCTATTAAGGAAATTCTTAGCTCCTTTGCTCTAGGATGGAGCTTCATGGGGTCATCCTCCTCCTGGGTGATTATTTCTTTTACATTATCAAGCAAGGAAGGTTTAGCTACCCTTGGGGGGAAATAGATTACCACCTCGTAAGTGAACTTCTTGGGTATCCTCAATAGGAGACTCAGTAAGATCGCTCCGAATGGGACATTTAAGAGAAGAAGCCTCTATGAAAGAGCCCAAAGAATAAGTCATCTCACATACACCATCTGAAAAATCACTCAAATCGTCATGGATGTGGTAAGAACTGTCGAAGGAGGGCCATAAAGGGCATTGGACCTATCCTTCACTAACAACATTTATGTTAGAACCATGAGATTTAATTAGAACATAAATAAGTACTCAAAAGTGACTTTCTTTATTGCTTCATCATTATTACAAAATGCTTCAGAGGGAAGAGGATTTTGGTTTGAGCTATCATTTTCAATAGAAAACAAAAAGAAAATACATCGGTAGTACAAGCTGCAATAGAAGTAATAGTGAAAGTGGTTGGAACGGCTGCAGCAACTCTAACTGATCTTCGTGTGAGAGGCTTCTCCAGGTAAGGCTCCGAAATCATTATCTCTTCAGCTTTGTCATGAGCTTCAAGCCAATTCTTAAAGATGTAGCAGTCCTCAAGTACATGCCCCAACTACTTATGGTATTGGCAATAGTTGAGCTCTTGGATCTTCTCTACTTCGTTGGGCCTCTTCAAAATAAGAAGTTGTATGATAGGCTTCTTCAACTTACTATCAATTGTTTCCAACACCAAAATCTCTTCTATCCTTCTTGAAGGGCTGACTAAGAAAGGGCTTTTTCCTTTGGTTTTGTAGACAAATCTGAGAACCAAAGACCTTGTAGTATCTTGTAGGCTAACTACCTTTTTTATCAAAACCTTGAAGGACTTAATAGGAGTAGTCTTAAGTAAGGCAGAGATTGGGCCATTAAGTTTTCCTATAAGACGCATCACAATATGCTGCTCTTAGAGGATTGGCTTACACTTCATTCTCAAATTACACCACAGAATAACAAAGCCTATTAAAGTTTCAATCTTATTTTGGTGGGCCAATATAAAATCACTCAAAGTGCTCGATGATGTGAACTAGTAAAGCATTTCACGAACACATCCTCTAGCTCGACAAACATTTTGAATGTACCATTTAGTAGGTCGACATACTACTCAAAAGCAAATCAAGTCAGACTAGTAATAAAGAGGAGAAGGAGCAATGTGTCATTATTCCCAATGTTGCAACTATCGGCATATTTTTTTAGGTTATGTGTTTTGAAAGAGGGGGTCGCCTACAGAAGTTGTCGGCGAATTTTAGATTTTAAATTTAATTTAAATATATATATATAATTTGAAAGGTAGCATTTGATTTTTGAAAATAATTTTAAATTTAAAAATGTTGAGATATGAAATCAAACTAATCTCACATCCCGAATAGTTCATATAAACGAGCACCGCATCACAAACCGATTATCTATCCCGAGGAATAAACACACTGCTTGATGATGGGGCTCGATTAAATAAACTAGAAGATTTGTGACATTCGTTTGGTCTGCGAACCAATTTTATAAGCCGACAAGTTCCTCTGCTTAATATAAAGAAATTAAACAGAGTTTATATTACCAATGAACTAATCTGCCCCTGAAGACTTCCTGACTATCCTATTGTTTGGCTTCAATTTAAGAGTTTATTTAATGTTTCAATCCTCCCAATTTTAGTTAATCAGGACTTATATTTTTATGACATAATCATACAAATAGCCTCGAAGATGTGAGTGTTTATGTCCTACCAGACAACTACCTCAGAGTCCTAAGACCAGTTAGGGCTTAATTTGCATAACATGATTATGTAAATGCCTAACAAAAAGTTGAGGATTTATGTTGCACTAGGCAAACTACCTCGAAAGTCATATGGCTTGGTTATTTAATTCTAAGAAAGGTTTAGCTGATGTAGACCCAAGTTTTGTTGTTGAAGATGGTCGTGCTGCCCATCATGCTCCAAGCTTCTTATTGTTGCAGAGGTTTTAGTTTTAAAAAGTGGCAATCAGGAGATGGGAGAAGTGTTTTGGTTCAGAAGAGGTTGCAAATTGAGATGGCTTAGTGTTTTAATTAAAACAAATCTTAAAATTGATTAAGCAAAACTGATTAAGATCCCACGTTCTGTCATCCCGGCACCGCTATTTTCATCGGATTCACTTAGTCCCAATGAATTTGTTAAACTTAACTGAATGAGTTCCACACTTTCATTTAGACCGTGGGAAATCTCGTTAGCAACACGTGGGTTACATCATCCGAGGGATTCCCTATCATCCAACGAGACGTTTTAATTTAGTTGCAGTTGTAGTTTTGTTGTTCTGTTTGTGATTAAATTTTGAGTTATTTTATCTTTTGAATGTTGTGGCGGTGAATTTTATCTTGTGTTGATTTTAATTTAATTTTGGGTTTCAGTTTTATGGCTATCCTAAAAGTTTCAGTTTTCATGCAGGGTGACATTGTTTTTTAACATGCAAGAGAAGTAAAGTACAGTGCAGAAAAATAAATCACAATAAAATAAAAGTGTACTTGGTGGGTCTTCTCGTCATTCCCGGCTGCACTTAAAACACATGTCAGTGCATTTAAATACTTATAAGAAACTCCTAGGTAAAGCTAAAGGAAGGTTCTGGTTGTCTACCATAATTCTAATTCTATTGCTAGTCAGTTCCTATGACGTCTAGGTTCTTGTGTTTTATGGATGATTTTCTTCACCAGAGAACAATTAAGTTCAATTGTTCTTCTAAAACACCTCATCATATTGAGAAAGTGCTCAGGACGAGTCCTGAACATCTTTTCAATGATTCTGAGATTATTTCGAGTCCAAATGAATTTTATTGTACAGGTGAATTGGTCATCGAAGGATTTAGTTAAGTTTCGTTTCTTGCTCAGTGAACTTAGGCATTTGATTATCCAATAAGTAAAGTGACATTTCACTTGATGCTCGATTTAAAGGTTATAAATGTGAGAGCCTTCAGGGGCAGATTAGTTCATTGAGGAATTCACCATTAAAGTTGAGTTGATGATTTAAAACAATCCAATCTAATAGTAAGGTTTCTGATTGATTTTTAAATATTTTAAAATTACTTAGGTTGAAAGAGGTGTTTAAATTATTTAATTTCATTAAATTTTGATGATTTGATTTGAATTATCTATAGTACTTTAGGTTGGCTTTAATTGGTTTGATTTTCACATTTTTAATTATGAATTGTTTTAAGATTATTTAATGTTTCAAATTTATTGTAAGTTTGTTCTTAAGTGATTTCAAATTAGTTTTAAATGTTTTGAATTTATTTTAATTTGATTATTAAATCATTTAATGTTTTAAGCTTTAATTTAATTAAGGATTATTTCTTTTTTAATTATTAATTTCAATCATCATCATTTTTTTAGAATTAATTAAGAGTTGAATATTATTGAATTGATTCATTTACGAATTTTTAGAGTAAAGAATTGATACCTTCTTAAGTCGTATTCCTAATCTTAATAATCCAAATTTTAATTATTCTCCGAAAATTTAAATGATTTGATTAATTAAGGTTCCATTTTGATATTTTCAAAGTGATTAATAGGTTTCTACCTCTTAATTTCCTTAAGTTTCAATCATCCAAGAGAAAATTAAGATCAAATATTTTACCCTCCCTTTGATTAGGTCTAAGGTATTAATTAGGGTTAAAAATCCTTAATTACTTTTATGCCCTCTTAAGCATATTCATTTCATAACTCACTAAATTGAGCTCATATGAACTTGAAATTTTTATGTCACCATACTCACATGTCAATTTAAACATTAGAGGAGAAAATGTGATTTTTTCATTTTTAATTTAATTTATATAATTATTTTAATGAAAATAGGGATTTTCAATGAAAATTCAACAACATGACCAATGTAAGGTTTCTGTCCTTAGGAAAATTATGGGATGTTCCTACTGAACAAAGGACTACTTGGACTAATTTTGATGATTTTTTTAATTTTATTTTATTTATTATAACTATTTCAAGTTTTAGGGTATTAATTAATTATAAAATAAAATTAAAGTTGAAAATTGAGTTTATATTTTTCTTAAATCTCTCTGACCTCAAGGAGCTCAGAGAAACAAATTTTATATTTTTTTTATTTTTCTTTGATTTATTAGAATTATTTTAGTAGAAGGTTAAGAAAATTCATTTTTTTAAAATGTTAATAATTATCCTAGGCCTTTAAAAATTAATATCTTAACTTAAAGACTTAGGAAAAATATTTTGATGGTTCCCAAGTGACTAGGAGACCAAATGTGATATTTTTGTGATTTTTTATATTTTTGTGATTTTGGATAATTTTTAATTATTAAATATTTAAAAATGATTAAAAATCAAATTTTTATGAAAAATGAAATTTTATTTTTCTTGGACTCCGCTGATCACAGAGAACTCCCAAAATTAATTTGGTGAATTTTTGAAATGTATTTTGGGTTTTATGAATTTTTTAATTTTCAAAATAGCTATGTCACTTAATTAATTCATTTAATAGGTTAAATTAATTCCAATTGACTTGAAATTTTTATGTGAGGTTCTCTGTATCCTAAGTGATAGTGGAGAATTGATTTCAAGTGATTTTAATGTGTGGTTACTCCTAATTAATTAAAGTTCATTTTTAAGTGTTTAGGCTAATTAAGGTTATTTTTAAGGAATTAAATCAAGCCATAATTTTCCTAGGGTCCTCTGGTCCTAAGATACCTCCCCTAATTTTTTTAGATTTTTCTAAGCAATATGCAAATTATTGGAATTAAAATGCCAAAAGAGACACATAAACTTGAAAAATAGATAACTTGCCATAGAGATGGCCTCTGGCCTTGGAAAATTCAGGAATGTTCCCAAGAATAGAGGATACAAAAGCCCTATGGTCTCATGCCATGGTGAATTGTATGCATGGGTGGAGAATTAAAATGCTTAAATCAGTATTAAATTAATTAAAAATAAAATACTTAACAAAACAACTTGATTCCTTTTCCACATTAATCCCCTCTGTTCACTGAGCAAGAGAGTATTTTTAGTTTATTTTTAGGATTTTTTATGCAAAAATATGAATTTTCAAAAATCAGGGCATTTAAATAATTCAAAAATACCCTATTTATCTACTTAACCACGTCAGCGCTGTGTCATCCTCGTCCGGGTCGAAGCTCCACCCGGCGCTCTCCTGTTCGATGACGCCATCTGACTCAGCAGCCACGCGGCCCGCGGCTCCATCCCATTGCTCCATTTGGCTTGATCTCCATCGTTCATCCAATACACGCGCGAATGGACGTCATCCGTTTATCGTCCCCAAGCGTCCTAACCCGAGAACCGTCCACACTCAAACCTTAAGATCTCCCTCATCTCTCAACCAAATTACATGATCTTGGGCTCTATGAACTCGTCTCAACAAGGCTCACACATCTATATGGCTATGATGCTTTGAAATTGACTTAACAAAATGGAGAATCAAAACAAGCTCTCGGGAAGGAGGAGTTCAATACCTTGGCTCTGAGAAGTGAGGCTTCAATCAGAGGGGCTTGGCACGTTCGTTGGAGTCCGAGGAAGCTAGGAATGAAGCCTGGAGCTGTGGTGAAATGCCTAGACCTGATTTCCACCAAGGCTGATTTCAAACTTTGGTCTCCAGCACAGATGGGTGGCCTGATGAGGGGGCTTCCACTGGGGAACTTCCTCGCTTGGTCTAGTGATGGTGTAGAATTGATCAATTTGGGGTTTTGCTCACTGTGGTGAAGTGTCCTGTTTTGGGGTAAATTTTTTGTTTGAAAAATTGAGCTCTGTCAATGGAGATTAGGGTAGGGAAGCAATGGAGTTGATCTTCTCTGGACTCAGGGAAGGATTTAGGCCACTTGGATGGAGGTTTTGAGAGACTTGGGTTCAACCAACCTTTTGGTCGTAGAGGTTGGCTGTTTAAATAGCCATGGCTAAAGGGCTTACCAGAGTCAATTAGAGGTTGGGATCGGTTGCTTAGGGGAGGAGAAGAAGAGTTGTGAAGTCCAATAGAGTTGGGACAGCTCAGTAAGCTCAATTTGAATTTTTGAATCAAACCAAGCCTCTCGGTCTGGTGGTTTCTGGTGAGCCAGGTGGTGATCCGGCCAGGCATGGGTCACCATCTTGACCAGTGAAATCCGGGGTGGGGTTTAGTGCAAACAATGGGGATTGGCCATGTGTAAAGAGTTTGATTTAAGTGGAATGGGAGGAGAGTGCATTTTGGATCCAAATGAGTCAAATGCATGGATTTGGGTTTGGTGCACCCACCAAGGGGACTTTGGGTGTTGTGGGGGTCAGGTGAGTCAACTGGTTTTGAGTGGAGAAGTCTCCATCCAAGCTTATTTAGATTAATTTTGGTTTAAGGTGAAGCATGGGTAAGGTTAAAATGTTTAATCATAGGTTAGGAAAGAGCTCCCCTCTCTTACCATTAATGGTTTGGTGATGTGTAAAGTGGCTTCCATGGCTCTCATGTGGCTTGTGCATGGCTCAATGGCCTTGTTTGGCTTGGGAAAATGTTGGCTCACTTGCATGAGAAAGGGTTTTGGGATTTTAGAAAATTTTGATGAGATTAGATAGAAATTGTCATGAGACTAAGAATGGAATGATTTGATCATGGATTTAAAACTTAGGGGATGATTTTAATAAATCTATAATGATGGGAAAATTGTCATATGGGCTTTTGATTGAAACTTGGGCTTTTAAATTTCCAATGAATGGACTTTTAAAAATGTACGAGGTAATGGGCCTTTATCATGCATGTGATGATTTGAATTTTTTAAATTGAGTATGGGATGATTGAATTGGTTTGAAATTGACTTAAATTGGACTAGGAAATGTTGAAATTTGATTTAGAAGTGAAATTTGGGAAATTATTGACCATAAGGTTCAATTTGGAATTTGGGCTTATGAGCCAAAATTGGGCTTTTTTGGGTCAAAGTTGGGCTAGTGTTGGATTTGATGTAATATTAATGTTACAAAATGTTTATGGAAGTGTGAAAAAGAGTTTTAAATTTTGTTTGGATCTTAATTTGAAGATTTGGGCTTGTTTAGGTTCATGATTGGTTTAGGCCAATTTGGGGAATTTTGTTTTGAGTTAGGCTTGGGAGAAGTTTGAGTCCAAATATTGGGTAAATTACATTAAAGTTTTGTTTGTGGGGATGTTAGGAAGATTTCAAAACAAATTTGGGGAAAATTGGGTGACATTTGGTTTCAATTTGGGATGGATTGGGTTAGTTGGTCACTTTGGGCCTTAAGGGCCAATTTGAAATTTTTGATCCAACTGGGTTAAATTGACAAAATTAGGGTAGGTGGTAGTTGAATAAAATGATGTGGATAATATTTTGGAATTTTTGGGATTTTTTGAGAATTTGTTGAATTTTTGAAATTTTAGGCTATTTAGGGTACAATGAGGGTACATGAAGGGTATTGGGGGCTATTTTTGAAAATTTTGGTATATTTGGTCATGAATGATCAATTTGAGTGGTGGGGAATGTTTGGATTGATTTTGAGAAATCTTGGTTAATTTAAGCAATTTTGAAAATTTTGGACAACTTCAAGGGTATTTGGTAGGTTTGGTGGGTTTAGGGCCCCGGGAGTCAAAATTGAAATTTGGGACAAATGAAGATTGATTAGATGTGAGTAAAATGAAACCATTTTTGTTGAGCTATGAAGCCATGTTAAGCTCACAAGAGCCATGAGAGGAATCATTTTAGGCACTCAATATGTTGTTCCTAACCCTCTTAGCCAGGGGCTTAGGGGTTGAAGCTCATCCATATGAATTTCCTATGTGAGTCAGGAAGCCGAGTTGGGTAAGAGTGGTTTTAGGGTTTAGAATGTGTGTGAGAATGTAGTGTGTGCAAGCTGAACCTCACCATGACCAGGCCACCCAGGGTAACCCTAAGGCCAAAAAATCTTATTGGAACTCATCCTTAAACCTCCACATTTGACTTTTAACCTTCCAAAGAGGCTTGGAATTTATGGTCATCTGTGTGGGGTTCAAGAAAAGTTAAGAAGTGTTTGAATTTCTAAGTGGTGGGTCCCATTTCTAGTCCTCTAGGATAGTCAAAGGAAAAACCTATGGCTAGATCCTAAGCACTAAGAGGAAAGGAAAGACCTTACCAGAAATGAGGTCAACAACAACACAATGCATGAAACTGAGCAATATATTGACAAAGATTTCTAACCCCATCGAACTACTTAAGAAGTTGAGGGACAACTTCGAGATGGTGCGATATGTACTCGTATACCTCAGGGTAAGATCTACCTCTCCGGACTACAGTCTCACTGTGTTGAGCAGCTAAGACAACTTTGACTTTTGTGTGAA
This sequence comes from Papilionanthe hookeriana x Papilionanthe teres, assembly GCA_022702705.1. Taxonomy (NCBI): domain Eukaryota; kingdom Viridiplantae; phylum Streptophyta; class Magnoliopsida; order Asparagales; family Orchidaceae; genus Papilionanthe; species Papilionanthe hookeriana x Papilionanthe teres. The sequence continues at coordinate 54,910,759 of CM040431.1, forward strand.
CTAAGGACTACAAGTGGAAGTCAGAAGGCACCACCTCATGATGGGCGGCATCAGAGGAGGTAGCATGTACATTCCTTACAGGTTCAGACAACACAACAGGTGTCACCAATTGTGTCTCTACCTGCGTCAGAGGTGAGATGGCGTCAGACCCACCCCAGTCAGCCTGTAACACAACAATCTAGGCATTTAGGACAACTATCTAGCCCTGTAGATGGGTGATAGTCTCCTCAAGAGTAGAACCCCTTGATCGATTGTGGGGATAACTTGATCTTCTACAGACTCATGATGGTCAGCCACATTGAGATCAACTTTTGGGTCATCCAAAGTAGATCTTTGACCATTAGTGGTCACAACCATGACATGGTGAGTTTCCATCTTAAAATCATGCAACTCCTCACCGAGGAAGTCATCCTCTTTTAGGATGTCATCAGGAACATCAGGAAGATCGCCGGCATGCCCTCCTCAGGATCGAACTCAGATTCACCCTAGGGATTAACTCAAGGTAGCTCCAAACTACAATCAACTGAGAGGACACTTGTCCCAGGATCGAAATAGTAGCCTCTAGAGTTGGAGGTGGAACCTAAGAGGTGCAACGGTGGGAGTCGTCCAGACCCAAATCCTATTTAGTGGGTGACAGTATTCCCTCTCAGGTACAAATGAGGGGTGTACCAAATCTCTCCCAGCTACTAAAAGTAGTATGCACATAATATGTACTCAAAGTAGGAGAGTAATAAGCAAACAAATCTTTCTTTTTATTATTATCCACAGAAGCTGGTACATTAAGAAATGTGACAAGGGCCTTTATGGAATTAGTAGTAAACGAAACAGAACCTAGCTCTCGCACATCTTCATCAAGCTTCATATCCGAAGCCCCATGAGACTCCTAGGCAAGCTCCACGGTCTGCACCACGAAGCACAAGTACCCCAGTCATGCGATGGACCGACAAGCGGACCCCAATCACCTACTACAAGGGCTTACAGGTGAGGAACGTAAAGGAGCTGCTCCATGACCTGCTCGTACGTCTCCCAGGTCTGGGCCAGAACCTTCTCCCGAGAAACTAGACCCTTTCCCCGTAGGGAGGAAATTGCTATGGTAATCTTCTTTTTCAGAATACTCATGACAGTATGGTTAACCTGACCAGCAGTCTAAGAGAGCCTGTATTTTGAGGTGGTGCATTCCTCTTAGCAATTCTGACAGGGACGTGGTCCACACATCCAGAAAGCACAAAAAATTGATTCTCGACAAGTGGGATTGAAGACTCCACCTAGGCCGGAACCTGAACAACAGAAGGAACATGATGTTGGGTCTATACCGACCTGTTCTAGGTCCTCTAGGCTTTCTTACCCACTCTATAAGAAAGAGAAGTTTCAGAGGGATCGAGGGTGACAAGCATCGAATATGCAACAAGGAACAAAGTAACAATAGTGGTTCCATGAGAAGACTCTCCTACTGATGGCATGGAGATTCATGAAAGTATGGAGGAACGACCCAACAACTTGAAAAAGCTCAATCTCAACTTCTACACCCCTCTCCCCCCTCTCCCCAGAAATTTAAAGGCTATCTCTGGGGTAAATTTTTTTTTCTCACAAAACTCAAGAAACCTTGTTGAGCCACTAAGCTCCCAAACATTTATAGTCGTATGAAGAGGAACTACCTCTTCCACGTATTTTAGAAACAATGAAAATCAAATCAGATGAAAAGGGAAGCTTGAAATGGAAGTGAGGAGGAAGATCTTAAGGAGAAGCAAAATTTCTTCCACAAAAATAATTTCTTCAACAAAAAAACAAAATCATAGGAGAAGAAGGCTTATAGGAGGCAAAAATAAACGCAAGGATCTATCTTCCTTCACCCTAATTTATCCTCCATGTGAATTTGGCGAAGTTCTGGTGAATTTTTTAGTTGATCCTAGAGGCCCTATGGGGAGAGGTGAATGCAGCAGGTGGAAGATGAAGGAGAAAAGAAGAGTGGGAAAGAATAATTAGCTTGTAAGGGTAAACATGTTGTTTATGTGGGATCGTGAACCAACGTGGTCATGCCTGAAAGTGGCATGGTTAAGCTGGTTTAAACAATGTTTCGACTCTTTCCAGGGTGGCCATGCTTGAAATTGTTGTGGTCATGCAAAATAAAACTGAGTTCTGAGTAAAGAGCAAGCATGACTATGCCACATATGCGGTGTAACTATGCCAATCTCTCTATTTGGATGACATGGTCACACCGATTTTAGGGGTGCCTACGCCGAGTACTGCCCAAGTGTAGGCCTCAATTTTTCTCTCCAGATTTCGTTTAACACATTATTCCTCCTCATAACCTCGTAAAACACTTTAAGAACATAAAATATTCATATAGGACATCAAAAAGCATACAAACCTCAAAAATGAAATTCAAAGTTGAATTTCAAAGCAATTTGAACTAAAATAAAATCCAAAATAATATATAACACTTTGATTGCATCCCAAGATAGCAATTGGTTTAACGTCGTCAGCCCTACAATGCTAGTTTTACTATTTAGGATTATTCCAAGCTTAGGGCTAGAATAGGACCCTTACTCTCTCCTCTTAGGTAAGGTTTTAACCTCTACCCGTTAACTTTAAAAATATTTTCAGTTCTTTTATCTTGAATGTCTACAGCTCCAAATGGGTACACTTTTATTGCAATGAACGAACCTGACCACTAGACTTCAACCTTTCAAGAAATAATTTCAATCTTGAATGTAAGAAAAGCACTTGTCCAGGGTGAAATTCTTTTCTAAGTAGCTTTTGATCGTGCATCTTTTCCTTGTATATGTTGGCATTCTCATAAGATTTTAATCTAATTTCATCCAATTCATTCAACTATAGTAATCGTTTCTCTGCAACCTCTCTAAAATTATAATTAAATTCCTTAATTGGTTAGTAGGCCTTATGTTCCAATTCTACTTGCAAGTAGCAGACTTTTTTAGAAATTAATCTGTAGGTTGCATTCCCATGGGAGCTTTGAAAGTTATGTTATAAGCCCATAATACATCATCAAGCCTAAGGGACCAATCTTTACAATTTCGTTTAACAGTTTGTTTGGAAACCTCAGCTAAACCACTAGTTTGGGGATGGTATCCATTAGTAATCTTTTGAGTTCTTTTGAATTTTGAAACAAATTCCTCCACCTTATTCTAACAAAAGTGGCTACTCTCATCACCGATAATCACCCTATATGTTTCAAATCTACTAAAAATGAATTTCTTCAAAAATTTAAGAACACTCTGAGCATGACAATTGGGTAGTGTCACAGCCTCAATCCACTTAGAGACATAGTCTAATATTACCAAAATATATTGATTTTCAGAAGAGGGTGGAAAAAGTCTCATAAAGTCTATCTCCTAAATATCAAATATCTTAACTTCCAAAGTCATATGGAGGGGCATCTCATCTCTTCAGAAATAGTCCCCACCCTCTGACATCTATCACAATTTTTCACATATTGATTCACATATTTAAAGAGGGTAGACCAAAAAAATCCAGCTTGCAAAATTTTTGCAGCAGTATTGAATCCACCAAAATACCCCCCATATTCTAAATCATTACAGACCCTAATGATATTGTTGACCTCTTTCAAGGGCACTTATCTCCTCAGAATTTCGTATTTGCACTTCCTAAACATATAGATCTAATACCAATAGTAGAATCTGGGATCAGAGAAGAACTTCGTATGCTGTTAAGTGATACAATAAGAAATGATCCCACTAAACAATGTAATTTATAATGTAAGCATACCCGGAGTACCCTCCTCAAAAATGGCGAGGAGTTGCTCGTCATGAAATTCTCATTTATGTCTAAAAGATACTCATTAGTTTTTTTCCTTCTCAAGCCTAGATAATTGGTCAGCTACCTGATTCTCTATACCTTTCCTATCAACAACTTGCAAATCAAATTCATACATCAAAAGAACCCATCAGATCAAGCAGGTTTGGAATCCTTTTTGGCTAAAAGATATCTGATAGCAGTGTAATCGATGTGAACAATGACACGGGTCCCTATCAGGTTGGATCTAAACTTATCCAGAGCAAACACTATGGCTAGAAGTTTCTTCTCAGTAGTGGTGTAGCTCATTTGGGCTTTGTTGATGGTTCTACTAATGTACTAAATGGCATGGAAAATCTAGTCTCGCCATTGGCCTACAACTGCTCCTACAGCTAAGTCACTGATATCACACATCAGCTTTAATGGAAAATCTCGATCAAGTGCAATCATCATAGATGCAGTGACTAATTTGGATTTAAGATTATTAAAAGTAGCTAGGCAGGCCTCATCAGTCAAAGAGCACATCCTTCTCCAATAAATGGCAAAGAGGCGTTGTGATCTTAGAGAAGTCCTTAATGTATCGTCTATAGAATTCAACATGCCTAAAAAATTCCTAACTCCTTTTATTATGGTGGGTGGCAAAAGCTTTTCTATCACCTCAATCTTGTTGGGTCAACATCCATTCCTCAGTCTGAAATCTTTTTTACCAATATCCCCATAATTATCATGAATTGACATTTTTTTCCAATTCAACACTAAATTTGTTTCCTTACACCTATGTAAAACTTTTTTAAGATTACTAAGGATGAATCAAATGAGGTACCAAACATAAAGAAATCATCCATAAAGACCTCAATGCCACGCTGAATCATATCAAAAAACATAGACATCATGCAGAGTTGAAAAGTGGATGACTGATGCGACTTTATATATATACTTTCTAATGCAAGAATTTGATACCACTGCTAGAAGATTTAATCCCCTGCAATGGCGCCAAAAACTTAATGCGACCTGACTTTTACTTATGTAAGAATTTATGAATTTATGTTTAAATATAATATTAATTATTGTAAAAGTCACAATTTTAAACGCAAGTATACCTATCGTTTCAAGTAATACATGGCTCTAAGTGAGTACAGTTATCGATCCCACGAGGAAGATTTTAAGGAAATTAAGAAATATTTTTAGATTTTTCAAATTAAAAGTAATTATTATTTTTATTTCTTTTCAAATTTTAGATTTTAAACAAAGTTTTTACTAAAATTACTACTAAAAGCAAGTAAGCAGTAATAAAATAAAGATTAATGCAGGTATAAATAAAACAACTTTCTCCTTTTCAACTAATACAAGATTTTTAGAATAATTATCATTTATGGAGAATTTAGATTATGGTATTGTGTCAAATAAAAGCATTCTTATTCTTTATCCTTTGGTCAAGGCATAAAGAACATTGACTAATCTATAGATCGGTTCAGGATGTTTTATTAGTAGAATGGGTTAATCTAGGCTCACACTACTAGATGTCCAATGGTGGCTATGGTCGGCCCTACCAGTGACTCGTTCCCTTTCTATAGACCAAATTATTAGAATTTAGTCTGTCACACTAAAAACTAATTAATTCTAAGCCCAATAAATCATATCTTCTTATTTATTTGCACTTCACCTTGAATAACCCGCATAAAGCCTTCGATTACCCAAGGATTCATGTGATATCTACTAGTTAAGAACTCATATTCGGATATGTCTCAAAATTCTTCAACTGGTTTTAACAATTTAAATGACCAGTTTAAAAAGTAAACTAAGATCAGGTATTTATATCATTACAATTTTTATAAATATTTTAAGTTAAATTCTCCAACAAAATTTAATTATCTTATTATCTTTTCATAGTTGAAAGAAGAAAGAAAACTAACTACTCAGAACACATTGAATTCACACAATAAAACATATTTATAAAACTTTGAACCAAATTACAAATACTTATCTGGAATGTTCCTTCAAGTGATCCGCTGACTCCTACTGACTCCAATGTAATGATGAAAGTCTTCAACAGCAACAACACCAATAATCTCACACTTAACACTCAAAATAAACTAAAAATAAACTCACTAAATACTAAAGAAGGTGGCTCCCTAAAATAAATGGATGCTAAAGGGGGGTATAATGGCTAAATGGTGCTTGGGGACTTTAGGGTGCTAAAAGGGCTGTTTTTCTCTGCAGAATGAGCTCCTATTTATAGAGCTCTGAATTTGACCAGGGGTTGCTTAAGGCACCTCTTCAAAATTCGTTCAAATACAATGTATCTTCTAGAAGGTAACTGTCGCGCCTAGGCGCCGGGATCTGTCGCCTAGGCGCCGGGATCTGGCGCCTAGGCGCCGGGATCTGGCGCCTAGGCGACGGGATCTGGCGCCTAGGCCAGGTCTTCGCACCTCTTCACTTTAGATCGCACCTCTTCACGATTAAAACTATTTCCATGTGTCCAAATGCATTGTATCACATGTCCTATATATTAGGAGTAACTTTCAGTCTTCTATAAGCTCTGATAACCGCTTAACACCGTCAAAATAACTACTTAAAGTATTCAAAAATCTTGTCTGCATCTGTATCGAACTGGCGCTTAGGCGCCGAAATCTGGCGCCATGCCTATATTTCGACAACTTTGCTCTTTAAGCTCCATTTTTGCTCCTTTTTGTTCATTTTTGCTCTTTTTTCCTTCTTGAACTCTTTTTATCACATACATCCAAAAACATAAAAAAATCTTTCATTAAAGCATAATATCCTTAAGAATTAAATCATAAATAAAGTATAAAAATGGTTATTTTTTTAGTGGATCAAATTCCCCCAAACTTAAACGTTATTTATCCTCAAGTAACCCTTTTAATTACATAAAATGAATAACATTTGGAATGAAGTTTAAATATTAAAGATTCCTTGTAATTTTTGGTTTTATAAATGTTTTAGCAAATCATTAACCAAATTTCACTAATTAAGGTTAATTTTAAGAATTTAAAGAATACTTAACTAACAAATCATAAGACTTCCAAATTTTCATTTATTTCAAAAATAATTGTCATTTATCATATTAAGGTTACAATATTTACAAGAAAAAGATTTTCATGAAATATTTTTCTAGTAAAAATAATTGTACATAAGAATTAAGTTAAAAATGTAATCAGTTTTCTTCCTATAAGATAATTCAAGTGAAGCCAATTTTTTATTAAACATTTCCTCAAGTTTCTCCTCACATTTTTTTTTCTTTTGGATTGTTTTTCAATCCTATATATTTTTCTTTTTCTTTTCAAGGATTGTTTTTCAATCCTTTTCTTTTTTTTCTTTTTCTTTCTTTTTTTTCAAGTGAGGATTACTATTTTTGGATAGCCTGTTAATAATTTTGAACTTCACTATCCTTAACATATATTTAAAAACTTTATACATTTTCACTTAATAAATATGACATTCTAATAAGTATTTTTCAAAGATTATTTCATTTTTTTCTTTTTCAAGTAATAATCTTGATTCCTTAGTATTTCTAAAATACAATTCTCTTTACTATAAATAGAAAAATTATTAATCTTTATTCTTTAAGTTAAATAATTATATTCTTAAAATCAATCAGAATTATTGAAATTATAGATAAGTTTACTAAATTATTTATAAATTCCAAAAAATTAAGGAATCTTAAATAGATTATTCATTCCTTATGTTATGTTAATATTTTTAAAGAAAATATTAGTTCATTAAGGACAAATAATATTTAAATTTGAAAAATGTTTTCCCTTCCCCCAAACTTCAGCTTTAGTATATAAATTGAATCATAAAATTTTCTAAAGCATGAGAGAAAGAAATAAACGGGAATTTATCTAGGTACATTAATAATGTAGAAAGGAAAAACTCATTTCTAATCCTACACATGCTTTAATAGGTATATAACAGATATAATTAAGCACATATAGAAAAGTTTGCAGAGCAGGAGTTAATTTCTTAAAAAAAAATTATATATTTATTTTTAGAACATGCAAAATTACTAACTAAACAGTATGCTGAAATAGAAATAAACATTCATCGTAGAAAATAAAAATTCATCCATATTTCAGTCTTAAACACATAACACATCATATGCTCTAAAACAGTCTCAATATCAAAAGTCCACACTAACAAACAACAATACAATCACACTAATCAGTACTAACAAATAACAAATAAACTAAAAACAAAATCCCACATCTCAAGAGGTATATCAAGTTACTAATCACTGTCTGTAGCCTCATCATTGTCGTCACCAAAAGAAAATTCCATATCCTTCGGATCAACATACGATAAAAATCTAGGACAGGTAGGGAACTGAATACCATGCTCACCCTTCAGGAATCTAACTAAAGACTCAGAATATCAGCATCATATTCACTCTTCCTTTGGGTGTACTCAGAAAGATGATCGATCTTCTTATCGATCGTATCTACTCTACAATAAGTTAGAAATAACTCATTCTGCTGCTCCATAAAGTGATCATGCATGGATTCCCAAAAACTAGATTGTGGCTCAGCAGTAGAAGTAGAAGGTTTAGAAGTAGAAGCTCTACCAGAAGCAGGTAATGAACTAGAAGGTGTTGTAGAACTCTTACCTCGAAGTCGATCATAGATACTGACGCTTTCTCTTCCTATGGGCTTTGTAGATTTGAGCTTTCCTCAGAAAGCTCAGCAACTACTCCAAGCACTTTCACACGGATAATATATCAAAGATGGAAATCCAAGTCCAACGTAAGTGCTAGAACGAGCGATGGCCTCTACGGAATCATAAATGATACTCCCTACATCAATCGGCTTCCTCTCTTATATGCAGAAATTGAGGATAGCTCTGTCCTTGGTAACCTCGCTCAAATGATTGGATGGAAGGAGACGAGCAGAAATAAAGTAGTGTCATGCCTTTGAAACACCATTAAGCTTAGAAGATAAAAATTTTACCCTTTTCCGTTCCGAATCTTCCAAGCTCCATGGTTCAGGCCGAAGATGATTGATCTTCTTATCGATCGTATCTACATCAATCGGCTTCCAAAAATGTGTTTAAAAAATGTGGGCGTATTTAAGAAGATGAAGTTCAGGTTCAGGCTGAACCGGCGCCTAGGCGCCAGACTCGCCTTACCAAAAATTCGATTTAAATTTTATATTTTCCACCAAAACTTATCAAATTCGACTCCTAATTACTCTTATGAGAGTATTAATCCAATTTATATCCTCCAAACATTTCCAAAAACGATTTAAAATGATAACTTAAATCCACATTTCAAACACAAAATATAACTGAACTCTTCAACTCCAATTCATAATTTTCATTTCAAACTTAATAAATTCCAGAACAAGATTATAACAAGGTTCATCATTCTATAAATAACACAAACAACATAAATTCAAAGCAAATTTTCAATCCAACAACACACATTGAACAATTAAGCAAACACACAAACTAGATAATCGACACGCTAGAACTTGACTCAATCACACCTAGAATACATATAAGATCTATTCAATATCGATCATCAATTTCCATCTCTTTCGCAATGAGTTCGCTAGGACCAAATGGATAGAAAACCAACGCCCTTGGAAATTCCAAAGCCGTCTTTTCATCGATCCACTTGTTCTTTGTGAACATTGCTACTTGAGCGTCTTGATAGACCGTCATATGATCAAATTGAAGTTTTGATTGTCATTCCACATGCTCAATTTGATGATACATCTCGTGCAAACGATTCCAAATGCTTTGAAGTTCCGCTTCAATCTTTCCAAACGACTAAACAATCTCTCCATACTAACTGCAATAAAACCATTAAAATAAGGTTGAGGATCCTTGGGAGATTTGTCTCTTACCTCATTTCCATGATTTTCTTTATCCATTGCTTCCAAACTCCTCTTAACTCCTCCAAAATGGATTGCTCTGGTCGAAATTAAGGTTTCTATGTGATTTGGGACGGAATATATAAGGGGAATTCGTGTGAAAAACTGAAGATTTTTTGTTTTTACACTATCTGTAACCATGGCGCTTAGGCGCCAGAATCTGGCGCCTAAGCACCGGATCATCAATACGCACAGGTTATTCTGGCGCTTAGGCGGCAACTTTTGGCTCCTAGGCGTCGGAACCTCGATTGACACCGATTCGCCTATCGTCAAATTTTACAAAGTTTCGGTCTTAAAAAAATAGGTCTAATAACATGGTGTGATCCACACACAAACAACAACAACAACAACAATAAAGCCTTAATCCCACTAAGTGTGGTCGGCTACATGAATCCTTTTTCTCCATTGCGTCCTATTTAGTGTCAAATTTTCATTTAATTCTAATAAATTAAGATCATTTTTTATGCAATAAGCCCAAGTTTTCCTAGGTCCGCCTCTCGCCTTTCTTAACATAAGTTGTATTTAAAACATCTACTCTTCTAATCGGATCATCAGGTGGTCGACGTTTAATGTGACCAAACCATCTAAGGCGACTCTCTCTAATTTTATCTGTCACTAATGCAACTCCAACCCTATTACGGATATATTCATTTCGCATTTTATCTCTAAGTGTAAAGCCACTCATCCACCTAATCATTCTCATCTCGGCAACACTTAACTTAACATTATGCTTCTCTTTTAAAAGCCAACATTCAGCACCATGTGAGCATCGAAGGTCTCACCACCATCTTATAAAATTTTGCTTTCGACCTAAGCAGTACTTTTCTATCACACAATAGGCCGGACGCATTCCTCCACTTCAACCAACAAACCTGAATTCTACTATTAACATCCCCATCTATATCAACATCGCTTTGAACAATGGACCCGAGATATCTAAATCGTTCACACCTTTTAATAATTTGATCACCCAAAGTCACACTTTTGTCACTAGACCTACTATTACTAAAATTACATTCCATGTATTCAGTTTTAGTTCTACTCAAACGAAGACCTTTAGACTCCAATGTAGACCTCCATAATTCAAGTTTTTCCTGGAATTTTTCTCGTCTTATCCACAAGGAGGATATCATCGGCAAAAAGCATACACCAAGGTACATCCTCTTGTAAATGCCCAAGTAAGACCATCCATAATTAAAGCAAAAAGATATGGGCTTAAAGCCGATCCTAGATGTAAACCAACGTAAATAGTAAAATACTTGGTCAATCCTCCTTCGGTTCGAACACATGTAACGACTCTAAGCATACATATCTTTAATGACTTGAATATAAGTCATATCAACACCTTTCTTCTCAAGGACTCTCCAAAGAACATCTCTAGGAATCTTATTGTAAGCTTTTTCTAAATCAATAAAAATCAAATGTAGATCCTCCTATTATCTCTGTACTTCTCCATCAAACCTCTCAATAAATGTATAGCTTCCATGGTAGACCTGCAGGGCATAAATCCAAATTAATTATGAGAAATCTTCGTAATACGTCTTAACCTATGTTCAATTACCCTCTCCCATAATTTTAAAGTATGACACATCAATTTAATTCCTCTATAATTTGCACACTCTTGTGCATCTCCTTTATTCTTAAAAATGGGGACAAAAATGCTCTTTCTCCACTCCTCAGACATCCGTTTAGTTTTTAAAATAATATTAAAAAGTTTAGTAAGCCAGGAAACCCCCAAATCACCTAAACATTTCCACACTTCAATTGGGATATCATCGAGTCCTACGGACTTTCCCCCTTAGTTTTCTTTAAAGCCTCATCAACTTTATTTTTACTAATGCGACGGTAAAAATGAAAAGTTTTATTATTATTAACGATATTAAGATCACTAAGGTCGATCATACTTTCAGCATCATCATTAAAAAGTTTATCAAAATAACTCACCCACCTATGTCGATCCACACACAAACAACGATTAAGATAAATTCAAATCACAAACAATCACAATAATGACAAAATGGGTTGCCTCCCACAAAGCGCTTGGTTTAACGTAATCAACCCGACCTAATCAGTAGAATTAATCGGGTAGACTTAGTTCGTAAGCCTCTTTGTAATTTGGTTTCATTTCTCCTATATAATGCTTCAGTCTTAATCCGTTAACTTTAAATACTTTTCCAGTTTTGGGATCTTTAATATCCACAACTCCATAAGGGTATACTTTTTCAATTATAAATGGTCCCATCCATTTAGATCTTAATTTTCCAGGAAAAAGTCTTAAACGAGCATTAAATAATAACACTTCTTGTCCAGGCTCAAATATTTTCCTTGAAATCTTTTTGTCATGCAATTTCTTCATTCTTTCTTTATAAATCTTTTCATTTTCATAGGATTCATTTCTTATCTCTTCTATTTCATTCAATTGTAATAATCATTTTTCTCCTGCAGGATTCAAATCATATTGAACTCCTTAATCGCACAATAAGCTTTATGTTCCAGTTCAACAGGTAAGTGACAATGTTTACCATAAATTAATTGATAAGGTGACATTCTGATAGGTGTCTTATAAGTTGTTCTATAAGCCCATAATGCATAATCAAGTCTATCGACTCAGTCAGTTCTTTTAGGATTAGCAGTCTTCTCTAATATTCTTTTAATTTCTTTGTTTGATACTTCAGTCATTCCACTTGTTTGAGGGTGATAAGCAGCTGCAACTCTATGTTTAATTCTGAATTTTTCCAATAATGATTGAATTTTTATATTTCTGAAATGACTTCCCCATCTGTGATAATTACCCTTGGCATTCCAAATCTTGTAAAAATCATTTTCTTTAAAAATTTCGAAACACTTTTGGAATCACAGTTAGGTAAAGCTACAGCTTCAATCCACTTTGAAACATAATCAACTGCTAATAAAATATAATTTTTTCCAGATGATGGTACAAAAGGTCCCATAAAGTCTAAATCACATACATTAAAAATTTCAATTTCTAATATATAGTTTAAAGGCATTTCATCTTTTCTGGATATAATTCACATTCTTTGACATCGATCACAAGTTTTCACATAATGTCCAACATCATTAAACAATGCAGACTAATAAAATCCGAAATTTAAAATTTTAAATGTAGTTTTATCCACTCCAAAGTGTCCTCCAAATTTAAAATCGTGACATTTTTGAATAATTGTAAAAGTTTCTTCATAAGGTACACATCTTCAAATCACAGAATCTCTTTCTATTTTAAATAAATGAGGATATTCCCAAATATATGATTTACAATCATTCTTGAATTTTTTAATATATTTGTTATTCAACCCATATGGTAAAATATTGCTAACCAAATAGTTAACTATATCTGCATACCAAGGCATTTGTAATCCTTGAATAACATATAATTGTTCATCAAAGAATTTCTAATTTATATTTTCTTCATAAATTTTCTCTTTATTATTTTTAATTCTTGATAAATGATCAGCAATTTGGTTGTCAGCTCCTTTTCTGTTCACAATTTCAAAATCATATTCTTGTAAAAGTAAAACCCATCTGATCAATCTAGGTTTAGCATCCTTTTTATACATTAAATACTTAATAGCTGAATGATCAGTATGTACGATACATTTCGTCCCAAGAAGATATGGTCTAAATTTATCAAAAGCATATACTATTGCTAAAAGCCCTTTTTCAGTAGTAGTATAATTTATTTGAGTTTCATTTAGAGTTTTGTTAGCATAATATATAACTTTAAAAATTTTCTCATATTTTTGTCCCAATACAGCTCCAATTGCATAATCACTTACATCACACATTAATTCAAAAGGTTTACTCCAATCAGGTGCAACAATAACAGGTGCAGTGATTAATTTTTCTTTTAAAATATTGAACACATTCAGACAATCTTCATTAAATTCGAATTTGGCTTCTTTTTCTAATAAATGACAAAGAGGTTTAGCAATTTTAGAAAAATCATTTATATATCTCCTATAAAATCCAAGATAACCTGTGAAAACTTCTCACATCAAGAATCGGTAGTAGGTGGTTGAAGTTCAAAGAATAATTCTCACTTTTGCTCGATCAACTTCCATACTTATTTCGTGAAATTTTATGTCCAAGTACAATTCCTTCGCGACCATAAATCGATATTTTTCACATTTTAGAACCAAATTTGTTTCTTCACATCTCTTCGTAACTTTCATTATATTTTCCAAGCAAGACTCAAAAGAAGTTCCAAAAGCGAAAAATCATCCATAAATACTTCAATTCCTTTATCGATTAAATCACAGAATATTGACATCATACATCTTTAAAAAGTTGCAGGTGCATTACATAAACCGAAAGACATTCTTCTAAAGGCAAATGTTCCATAAGGACTTGTAAATGTTGTTTTCTCTTAGTCCTCAGGAGCAACGAGTAATTGATGATAACCAGAATATCCATCCAGAAAATAGAAATATGAGTGTCCAGCTAATTTATCCAAATCTGATCCAAGAAAGGTAAAGGAAAATGATCATTTCTAGTGGCGTTGTTTAATTTTAGATAATCAATGTAAATTTTCCATCCAGTAACTTGTCTTGTAGGGATCAATTCATTTTTTTCATTAACAGTGACAGTTACTCCTCATTTCTTCGAAACACAATGAATAAGACTTACCCTTCTTGTAGGGATCAATTCATTTTTTTCATTAACAATGACATTTACTCCTCATTTCTTCGAAACACAATGAATATGACTCACCCATTGACTATCCGAAATAGGATAAATAATTCCAGCATCTAACCATTTTAAAATCTTTTTTTACAACCTCTTTCATAATTGCGTTCAACCTTCTTTGAGGTTCAATATTGGGTTTACAATTTTCTTCCATTAGAATCCTATGCATACAGATTGAATGGCTTATTCCTTTTATATCTGCAATAGTTCAACTAAAAGCTTTCTTATAATTCTTCAGAACTCCTATTAATTTTTCTTCTTGATATTTGCTTAGTTCTGAAGATATAATTACAAGTAAAGTTAAATGTGCAGGTAACATTTTTAATTTCAGTTCAGGGGCTTTTTCAATTGAGGGTAAAAATATATCATTTTTAGTTGTCTAAAATTTCTCGGTTTTCATGAATATAATGAGTTTCTTCAGATAATTTTTCTTCATTTACTTCTTCAATTTCTTCAGTTAATGACTCATTATATAACTAAGATTCATCATTTTTTCTTCAGAAATGATCTTACATTTTTCTTGATAATGCTTTTTAATTATATAATCAAAAATATTCATTCGATAGCATTTTTCTTTATCAGAATACCTCGTTGATTTCAGAACATTAAATGTTATCTCTTGATCATTAACTCTCATCGTTAATTCTCCTTTTTGCACGTCAATCATAGCGCGTCCAGTTGCTAGAAAAGGTCTCCCTAAAATAATAGGTATTTATTTATCTTCTTCCATATCTAGTATAATGAAATCCACAGGAAAGATAAATTTATCTACCCTAACAAGAACATCCTCTATAACTCCTTTAGGATAAGTGATAGATCGATCAGCTAACTGAAGGGTTACAGTGGTGGGAGAAATCTCTCCTAAATCTAACCTTCAAAAAATTGAAAATGGCATGAGATTAATACTTGCTCCTAAATCACATAAGACTTTTCCACAAAAATTTTCTCCAATAGCACATGGTATAGTAAAACTTCCAGGATCTTTATGTTTGTGAGGTAATTTCTTCTGAATTATTGTCGTACATTCTTCACTTAATGCAATAGTTTCATAAGCTTCAAATTTCTTTTTCTTGCTTAAAATATCCTTCATAAATTTTGCATAGCTTGACATTTGTTCCAAAGCTTCAGCAAAAGGAATATTGATGGTAAATTTCTTAAAAATCTCAAAGAACTTAGAAAATTGATGGTCAACCTTATGTTGTTTTAGTCTTTGAGGAAAAGGTGCTGGTGGTCTTTCAACTTCCACTTCAATAGGAATTACAGTCTGATCTTTACTTGAAGAAAGAGTTTCTTTAGGTTTTTCACTCTCTTCTACCTCTCTCTCTCTTTTGCAATTTCATTCCGAATTTTCTCTTTTAATTCCTTCCCACTTCTAAGTTGTACAAGTTTT
Organism: Papilionanthe hookeriana x Papilionanthe teres; assembly: GCA_022702705.1. Lineage (NCBI taxonomy): Eukaryota > Viridiplantae > Streptophyta > Magnoliopsida > Asparagales > Orchidaceae > Papilionanthe > Papilionanthe hookeriana x Papilionanthe teres. The sequence continues at coordinate 54,926,515 of CM040431.1, forward strand.
GCTTGTTCATGTTCTTTTCCAGTTTCTTTAGGATTTATTTCGACATTGCTAGGTAGTATTCCTTGAGATCTGTAATTAATAAAATTAGTAATTTGACACATCTGATTCTCAATATTACGAATAGCAGTGTTTTGACTTTGTAGCTGATTACCTAGTTGCAAGATTAATTCTTCTATAGATAACTTTTTCTGCTGATTGTTAAAACCAGGAGGATAAGTTGGTCTAAAGTTTGAATTTCCTTGATTGTTCCAATTTCTAGTTGGATTAACTTGATTATTACTCCATTGTTGATGTTCATTATTCCAATTAAAATTAGGATGATTTTTCCAATCTGAATTATAATAATTAGAATAAGGGTTATTAGTTTTACTAGCAATAGCTTGCAAAGTTTCTATTGTTTGATAATCATCAGTATTTGCATAATTATCATTACTTACATGCGATATGTTAATAGCAAAATTATCTAATTTCTTAGATATCACAGCCACTTATGAAGCTAAAATAGAAAAGGCTTCATTATCTTGAATACTTGTCATTCTTTTATGATTAACCCTTTTAGAAGACCATTGAAAATTATTATTAGTCATTTCTTCAATTAAAGTATAAGCTTCTTCAAATGTCTAAGCCATTAAAGAACTACCAGCAGCAACATCTATAATAGATCTAAGTGATCCAATAAGTCCATTATAAAATGTTTGAATAATTAATCAATCTGGTAAAATATGATGAAGACATTTTATTAATAGTTCTTTAAATCTTTCCCAAGCGTATTGTTTCTCCATCAAATTGCATAAATGAAGTAATATCATTTCTTAATTTAGCAGTTTTAGAAGGAGGAAAATATTTAACAAGGAATTTTTGTGTCATATATGCCCAAGTTTTAATAGAACAAGTTGCTAATGAACTAAGCCACATCTTTTCTTTATCTTTTAAGGAAAAAGAAAAGAGTCTGAGCCTAATAGCGATCATCGAAACATTATTATATTTAAAGGTAAAGACAAAGTTCTAAGAAACTAGCAGGTGTAAATTTGGATCCTCATTCGGTGTTCCTCCAAATCGATTATTTTGAACCATTTGAATAATAGAAGGTTTAAGCTCAAAAGAATTAAGCATCTACAAATTGGCATTCGAATACTAATATGAAGTTCATCACTGTAGAGGTTTGCATAATCCCTTAATTGTTTATAAACATTTTGTTCATTGATTTCTATTGGATTTTGATTATTGTTATATAAGTTAGTCATTTCCTGATATTTTTTAATTTGTTTTTCTTTTCTAATTCTTTCTAATCCAGAATTAGAAGGTAATAATCCTTCAGATCCAGAACTAGGCATAAAAATAAAATAAAACTCTTTTTGGTATTTTTGTTTTTTTATTTTTTTATTTGTAAATGTTTTTTTATTGTTATTTAAAGAATTAAAATGTGTATAAATTATATTTAATTTGAGAAATGTAAAAATTGTCTTTTTAACTTAATTCCTTATCTTCCTCTTTATTCCCAAAGAACGTCGCCAAAAACTCGATGTGTGACCGTACGTCTTTTACTTATGTAAGATTTATGAATTTATGATTAAATATTTATATTAATTATCGTAAAAGTCACAATTTCAAATGCAAAGTATATGTATCGTTTAGCGAATACGAGGCTCTATTTGAGTCCTGGTTATCGATCCCACGAGTAAGGTTTTGAGAAAATTAAGAAATATTTTATATTTTTCAAATTAAAAGTAATTATTATTTTTATTTCTTTTCAAAATTCAAATTTTAAATTTAATAAAAATTTTACTAAATGTAAGCAAGCAATAATTAAATAAAGATTAATGCAGGTATATTTAAAACAACTTTCTCCTTTTCAACTAATTCAATATTTTTAGAATAATTATCATTTGTGAAGAATTTAGATTATGGTATTGTGCAAAATAGAAGCATTCATATTCTTTATTCTTTGGTCAAGGCATAAAGAACATTGACTAATCTATAGATCGGTTCAGGATGTTTTATTAGTAGAATGGGTTAATCTAGGCTTACACCAAGGGTGGCTATGGTCGGCCCTACTAGTGATCTGTTCCCTTTCAATAGATCAAATTATTAGAATTTAGTCTGTCACTCTAAAAACTAATTAATTCTACGCCTAATAAATCATATCTTCCTATTTATTTGCACTTCACCTTGAATAACCCGCATAAAGCCTCCGACTACCCAAGGATTCATGTGATATCTACTAGTTAAGAACTCATCTCCGGATAGGTCTCGAAATTCTTCAACAGGTTTTAACAATTTAAATGGTCAGTTTAAAAAATAAATTAAAATCAGGTATTAATATCATCACAATTTTTATAAATATTTTAAGTTAAAATTCTCCAACAAAATTCAATTATCTTATTATATTTTCATAGTTGAAAGGAGAAAGAAAACTAACTACTCAGAACACATTGAATTCACACAACAAAACATATTTATAAAACTTTGAACCAAATTACAAATACTTATCTGGAATGTTCCTTCAAGTGATCCGCTGACTCCTACTGACTCCAATGCAATGATGAAAGACTTCAACAGCAACAACACTAATAAACTCACACTTAACACAAAAATAAAACTCTCTAAATACAAAAGAAGGTGGCTCCCTAAAACTATTTTCAAGCGTGGAGAGCTTTGGGTGAATTAGGTGCACTTTTCTCTGTAGAATGGGCTCCTATTTATAGAGCTCTGAATTTGACCGGGGTTGCTTAAGACACCTCTTCAAAATTCGTCCAAATACAATGTATTTTCTAGAAGGTAACTGTCGTGCCTAGGTGCGGGAATCTGGAGCCTAGGCGCCGGAGTCCGTGACCAGGTCTTCGCACCGCTTCACTTTGGATCGCACCTCTTCGAGATTAAAATTGTTTTCCTGTGTCCAAATGCATTATATCACATGTCCTATATATTAAGAGTAACTTTCAGTCTTCTAGAAGATCTGATAACCGCTTAACACAGTCAAAATAACTGCTCAAAGTCGTCAAAAATATTATATGTTTCTGTATCGAGCTGGCACTTAGGCGTCAGGCCTATAATTTCGACAACTTTACTCTTTTAGCTCCATTTTTGCTCCTTTTTGCTCATTTTTCTTCTTAAACTCTTTTTTTATCACCTACATCCAAAAACATAAAAATATCCTTCATTAAAGCATAATATTCTTAGGAATTGAATCATAAATAAGGCATAAAAATAGGTATTTTTTAAGTGGATCAGTATCAAACTAATCTGACTCCAAAATAAAGATAATCCAATGCAAAGTAATTTTATCAACACAATAATCGGGGCTAGTAATGCAATTAGCGTTGAAATATTTTGATGCTAATTGTTTGTGTCAGCCCTAGTGTCCAACCATGTCGATGTTAATCAAATTTGAAGTGTCCAATCTCGATGTAAATGTCAACTATGAACTTTGTGTCCACTTTTGATAGATGCAAATTTGTGTTGTGTTTTACATTGACTAAATATGCCTAATAACATTTAACATTAGAAATTGTCAAATTACGATGGAAATTATCAAAGGTATTACCATAAAAAATTTCCAATGCAAATTCAATGCAAAACTGTAGCAATTCTTTTACCAAAATAAAAGATCAATCAATTTATACAATATGCACATAATGAATACCAATCTCATAAATATGTACTCATCCACCAGCACAATACAAATCTAAACATAAACAAATGCTGATAATGAATATAAATATAATTTGACAAATATTAAGCTAAATGAGTATAATTTCACATCTTTGCATATAATCTAACTATGAATTAAAAATAATGTCCCCTACACAATAAATATTACATAGACCATTGTGGGGCAACATCATCAGCATCCTCTCCCTTCTTTCCCTCATCTTCATCCTCGACCACAGAACTCAAGGCCAGCTTGCCACGATGATCTGCAATATGCTCTACAATTTATGCTTAAACATCCTCAACACTCTAGTTTGCTCTCACAACTGAAAAATCTCATCATTTATATAAGCGACGAGTCAGGCAAGCTTCTCATGCTAATAATATAATGAACTCAAGCCACCCTAGGAGCATAGGAGAGCTCAACCTCAAATTTAATGCTCTTGAATCCCAAGATGGAAACTCTCCCCCTTTTCCTCCTCATTGGCTACCTCCAAATCTCAAAATCAAATTATGTAGTGGTAGATTGACTGCTACTACTGTTGCTGACTATCAAGATCTTGCTCTCCCTCTGCCACTACACAATTTAGATTTGCACGTACTCCTACATAATTAGAAGCAAGGATTAGATAAAATTTTAAATTAATATTGTAATAAAATGTAGAAAATCAATTTTTTACTTATATTGATATGCCAAGAGAAGACAAATACCCACTGTTGCATACATGGGAGCCGATGCAACCGGATATGCAACTTTGCAGTGATGGTCGGCCAGTCAAGCTCCTAAGATTGTGGACATGGAAAAAAAATCAGTCACTAAATTGCATCATTGATTTATTGAGCAAAATCTTAACAGCTTTCAGTAGTGTTTTGTGTGGGAGACCAAGCCTCCAATGTGAAGTGGATTATATTGCCTATGGCCCCCCTGGTCCTCTTATTCTGCTAGTTGGTTTGACTCTTTTCTCAATTAATTAGGAGAGGTCCATGCTCTGTTCAGTATAGCTCAAACCTCCTCCTCGACCCAGATGGGCCAATCCCCTGCTTACAGACTATAATGAATACATCTCTCTATTGATACCTGCTAAGAACCTCAAAAATATGGTAGATCTGTTGGTGATGCTCCGATTGCCAGTAGAAGGACCTCTATAATTATATGTTTCATAATATTTATTAGGATAACAAAATAACTTGGAAATATAAATTTAATTCAAATGAAATGATCCTACCTCAAACTCCCAAAGCCACATATCCCAAGTTCTTAACTGGATTTGCTTCAAAAAGAGATACGGTATCATACCTATTGTTGATCTTTGTGATGCAGTCACGGTCCGCCAATAGGGAAAAACCCTAAAATAGAAATATTAGTTACACAAAATTCAAAAAGAATATTAAATATATTATAATGTAAAACGTAACGTATGTCTGTCGTTGGCTTAAACAATACCAATCCAGAGGTATATTTGTCTTAGAGGGACTAGAATTGAGGGGCACGACTCATCAAAGAAGGTTGTTGGTGGCTGAGAGAGATGGTGGCTGAGGGAGATGGTGGCTGAGTGGGAGGTGGTGGTCGAGTGGGAGAAAAAAAAGGTGTGAGAGGGGTTATATTGGAAGGAGTGGGTGGATGGAACAAAACATTAGGTTTGATTACAACGGTGACATAAGGATCAACAGGGACTGTAGCAATGGTGGTGTCGCTGATTAATATAACACTAGCGTTGTCCAAGGAAGAATGTGATACCCATTTCTTTGTCCTCCTGTAAGTGCTTGGGCCTATCGAGTGAGTTTAATTAGGTGGTTGATCTCCACCACCTGTAGAAGCCATGTGTAATAGGAAGAAAGACATTAATAAAATTAGAATTAAGCAAAAAAAAGTAAAATCACAAAATTAAGCAAGATAATATAATATCAGCAGTAAAACAAAAATAGCGCAGTGTTAATTTAAAATAAGAAACATGTATTAACTACATGTAAAAATATAAAAAAAAAATTAAAAGTAAGAGGATGCATATAGAATGAAATAAAAATCTAAATATACAGATCACTCTTAATTGGTTTCATCACAGGAGCTAGTTAATGTTGAACTTAAAAATTCTTTATTGGTATCATTATCATTGTAATACATAACATGAGTAAGAATTTCATAAGCCCCCATTGTATCCTCCAGGGTGAAAATTTTTTTAATAGAATCAAATTGAATAGGAATGTCTGACATATCTTGCTCGAGGTGAATGAGTTCAATAATACATTGCATCATAGTAGCTTTTTTATTTTTTCTTCATAATAATGACCCAATCAATTTTATCACTTACTCTACCATGAAATTAAAAGTAATAAATTAGGGTACCTTTACATGTATCTTATGTTCATTTTAACTTTGGTATTATCATATGAACATAGTGTTTGTGTTCCTCAATTAGGAACATGATCAACCAAGTTATAATTGGACAAATATACATTGTGTGCAATTTAACTCAGATATTTTAACTGAATGGATTTTTCAAGAATGCAATAATAATTGATCTCAATATCCAAGTGGGTATTTCTTTTAAATTACTGTGCCATGTCATGTAAGGAGTTGTACGCATAGAACTGAATAGTCTCTAAAGCTGAGATATAAGTAACAACAGAATAAAAGCTTGTATGGTTTTTTATTTTTACTCTTTTGTCACATTGGTTTGAATCCATCAGCACCACAAAATCAATTTTTAATTTTCATTGCATCAATCTTATGATATAGCATGCAATCACAATCTATCCTCTTAGATATTAACCTGGATTACCTTAGCAGGTGACAACATGATCTGTGCCTAACAAAGGAATAAACCTGGCCGAGGCGAAGATCCAATCGACCAAACACGATGAGGGTAAGCAATGACTTAGGCCTCGGGCAAGCCAATCAACCAATGTATATTGGTTGACCGACATAAAAAACATTTCAAAATATGGTTTCACTATCCATTGGCAACTTAAGTCGAACAAACCCTTGAAAAATAACAATTGGTCGACATTAAGGCATGTGCCATCTGAAGTTTGGGATTTACACCTAAGGATAATTAAAACACATGTCGACAATAAGATCTGTGGTGTTTCATAAAGATAGCCTCAAATGCGAGTCTCTCTGGATCGCATACTCAAACCAAACAAAATGAACGAAGTAGTTCTATCGACTGACTAATTTGAAAGACTCACTCGTGATTGAGCGCACAATTAATCAACTTGCAAACAATTTAGAACAAGTTCCAAATAAGGAAAAAACTAAAGAAATTTCTTTACATGAAAAGGAATTATAGACATACCTTTCTTTTTAATTGTTGAAAAAATGGGGTGGGGGGGGGGGGTTCTCTTGTAAAGCGATGTATCGATGGGTGGTTGATCGATCTTTGCTGCCCGAGCCATCATCCTCCTTAGAAAATCATTCTGATTTATCTGGAACTAAAGTAGAGAACTTGTCGGGAGCGAAGAATAGGGTCAACATGGTCGTGGTGGATGAACCTTTGAACAATGAAATCCACTCTACTTCTAAGTTGTTTCGCCAGTCCGGCCCAGTGTTCTTCCCTAGAAACGGATGAGTCAACTTTCTCTTTCAACTTCGTGACCTCTAACTCAAAAGCTTTTATGGCATTAAGATAATATTTATTGCCCTTGAGGGTGTTGTCCAATTGGAGCTGCAGGAGCTCCCAGTTATCACGCACCCTTCCCAGCCTGCCCCCTGGAAGCCGATTTTTTTTTTTGGGCCTGTCTGAAGACCTTTCTAAACTGACCAAAGCCAACCCATGAAAGTAAGTGGTCTGAGCCACCAACAAATGAAACCGATCCACATCCTGGACAAGCTCTCTACAACCAAATCCTTATAAAACTCTACCAAACTGATCGAATCATAACAACTCCACTAGGAGAGATGGCACGCATTGGTTCTCAGCAGACTGCAGAAACCAATCCTTCAACATATTCAAAAGATTGAACCACTTGTCGGTGCTGAACCACCCCTTCCATCAATGAGCTGCCACTTAAAATCCTTCTTACTCCTTTTTAGTGGAGGAGGAGGAGGGACAGCCGCTTCTTCCACAGGCTCCATTCCTTGCCTACAGATGATTCCCCCTCTAGGGTAGGCGAGGGCTCATAGCCGAGAGATGGTGTCATCTTCTTTGATGACGACACAAACCTAGAAAGGGAAAGGGGTCGGTCGGGCTCTACTCGCTCAAGTAGGATGATTGAATCCAATAGAACGGCAGTAATCAGTGATGTATCGATCGACGTTCCATTTTTTTAGGAAGAGGGGGTTGCAGCCACGATTTTGCTTAAAATCCCATCGGAATAGGCCTCCTCCCATCACCTTTTCCTGTATCAACAAATTGATAAGTAGAATTTTTAGCAATAATAGTGACCTCGCCAGTCACCGTAACTTGAATGATAACAACAGTTTTTGACATGGAGGTAAGATATCTCAAAGCCACACTATTAAGGAGTGATTCCTCATCTTTCATGGAATTACTTGTCGCCAGGGGATGCTTCGTTTTCGTTGCTTGGAAACTAATTTCTTCCTCGCAGCCTTTCCCGCATCACCACATCATAATCTGAAAGGCGTTGTCAATCCCCATTCATTTCACACTTCAGCATTTGGGTGACTATTGGTTTGGCAAAATATTGTGGGGCCTAGAGATGTCAATCAGTCAGCATCACCTCGGCATTATGCATATCATTTGAAAGAGACTTTAGCTTGTCACCCGCTAGCTCTGACAACTTGGTCTGAATCTCTCAATCACTGGAACAGGAACCAATCACAAACTGCTTCCTCCAATCCTTTATTTTATTTCCGATGGAGATTCTTGTCAGTAGAGAACACATCAAACCCTTCTTTGTCGACCTTAAACAAGTAAAAGTAGCCAAAGTGGTCGGACAGCTAGGGGATGCCTTCCTAGAGACAATAGAGAATGAAAGTCCATATCACTTGAAGATGCTCTAAAGCTCGACAACACTTGTACCTGAATGATCCCATACATGTTGAAGATGCTCCCAAGCTCACGGCACAGAGGCAACTAGAGACCGAACTTAAATTGGTCTCAGTAAAAGACCACATCCTTACCCATCTCGTCTATCGCGCGTATGATCTCGGTATCCTCCAAAGGATGATACTGCCGTCAAATGCATATTTCCTCTGCAACTCCTTCACAACGTTCATTGTCAAGAACAAAGGATCGACACCTTTTCTAGCGATAAAAAGAGTGGGAGAATGTTTAAGAGCCATCGCAAAGAATGAAAGATGACCAGAGGATGAAAAGAAGAAGGAATGAAAGCACGGATAAAAAAATTAGAAAGCATAATGGGTAAAAAGCAGTCCCTCACCTTGTTTATAAGGCGAGTGAATGAAACAAGGTGTCACATACTGAGAAGTGTCACACCAAACAGCCTTTCACATTCATTTAAATGTTTTTTTTATTACAAATAACATTATTACATATCTCGAAAAAAGTGTGTTATAAATGGATCTTCCAGGGCTTTAGGGTTTTTTTGGGACAGTTGCAGCTTATCCAAATAAGCAGTTTATTCTGATAAGTTGCTGATGAGCAGCTGATCTGGATAAGTTGTCTGTCTGTTTGGTTTGAGTGTTGGGAAAACAGCTGATTCCGAATAAATGACCATTATACCCTTGTATTGGATATGTACTTAAATATGAAATTTTAGGTTTGAGATAACTAATGCACAAGAATTGTGAGCTAAAGCAACAGTAATAATACAAATGATTTTTTGTTGCTAATTCATTTTTACACCCCTAAAGCAACAGTAATAATACAAATGATTTTCTTTGAGCTAAAGCAACATAAATAAATACAAATAATTAATTAATTAGCTAAAGCAACAGTAGGGGATTTCCAAAGAAGAAGACCGAAGGAGCGGAGCGAAGGAGACCGAAGGAGCAGAGCGAAGGAGACCGAAGTACCTGCGGTGCGAAGGAGAGGAACGAGCAAGCGATGCAGTGCAAAGGAGAGGAACGAGCGAGCGATGCGATGTGAAGGAGACGAACGAGAAGGAAGAGGGTCGCGCGTCCGAAGAAGAAGAAAGAAGGAAGACGAATGAGACGAACAAGACGACAGCGAGAGCGAACGAGCCAGCGAGGGTGCGAAGTGTAATAAGCCGAACGAAAACGCGGACCGTGGGGGTCATCCCGCGGTCCGCTTCTTTCACAAAATGAAAAAGCCCGTTTTCAAATAATCTACTAATAAGTGCAAAACAAACGCCATGGCGGTGTTTTTCAAAACGCCCCCGCCGAAATAAGCTATCCCAAACGGACCCTTAATTAGTACATACCGCTTGTGAGTCAACCTTCGGAGGACCAACTCTCCATCGAATATGATTGCTCCACTCGGTTGGCATCACGCTGGAACTTACTCAGGACGGTCGACTCACGGAGTACTTGTAGTTCACACAGCACCTTCACCAGCCCGCTTTTCAAAGTGGAAACTTTCATTCGCACAGTCGCCACTTCTGAAACTGTGGTTGCCACTTTGGCCGACAATTCACACATCTGATCTTCAACAGAACCTCCAACCGCTCCCATCAAATGCCCAATTTCACTCGGTCCCCACTCTACAAAGTCGGAGGAAAGTTGTCGTCGATCATACTGCTCTTGCTAAGAGCCATTAAAGTGACCAAGCGAGGTAGAAAATGTGGGACCAACTGCGACCAAAAGACCAAGCAGCCAATGCCCCTCTGCATTGACCACTGAGGGAAGCACGAAGATCACACCTTGTGGCCTAGTCGCGACAACAGGAGCAGATTTGACATCTTCTTTTGATGTTCCACCATCCTCGCGATACTCTGATACAACTCATTCATCTGTCTTGAGATAATGTCAACAAGTTACTAAAACCCACCAAAAATCAGAGAAAATTTCTTATATACCTTAAAATCCATCCATTGAAGAAAGAGCCTTCGCAAGCAAGTCCCTCTCTCTCTCTCTCGTGATGAGGTATCTTCATTTTTTTGTGATGGTGACTAGAGAGGGTTGGTCTCTGCCATTTCCATCGGTCCCTCTTCGCCTACCTCGATGCCCTATTGGCCCTCAGCAATCATGCCCGCGTTAGGCCCGAGAGCCAGGATTCCATGTCGAGGGTTTTATAGTGCCTGCACCTCAGAAGCCACAGATGACGACTTGATCGGTCGACACAGATTAGGGTCTCAACATTTTTTCATTCTTTACAGCCTTTCTCTTATTTACAATGGTAGGGATCCAAAATCCTGCCATAAATAGAAGTTCGGTATCCACCTCATCTCAGCTCGTACTACCAGCCATGATATGCCTTGGCTATCTGAGGAAAGTTGGTGACAGAACGTAATGCCAACCCTCTAATCTTATTTATAGAACTCACCAGGCACGAAACCCAAAGGAAATTTAATTTTCTCAATCTTAATGTCACTTATTGTCTAATAGTATTCATGTCCTCATCGTAGTTTTTGCCATCAAGTAGGAAAACTCGAGGAGCTAATATGTATGCACCAAAACTAGTGGCCGGAAAATCGAAGCATAGAACTAAAGGAGCATGGTCTGAACCAGCCATCTGACAACCAATCGCTCGGTTGAGTCGATCGAGATATGGCATCGGCAGATCCAATTAGAGGATGTTGTTTGCGATTTCGATAACATGAAGCCTCTCGCGGGTTCGATTAGCCACATAAATTGACTGTCTGTTTCAACTCGACAGTAGCAACCGACACTCCATCGACTAGTTCGATTGACCAAACACAGCCCGTCGACCAACTGATTGTCATTGCATTATGTTCAGGTTGTAATGCAAATATAATATGAAACTAACACAATAATTCTATTAAGGGTGATTTTTATAACCGTTCTCTCTTTCCATACCTATATAAATGAGCCCCAATAAATAAGAGAACAAAGGATGAATAAGGGGACATTTTCCCTCGACTCTTTTCTCTAGAATTCTTTGTGTTTTACTCTCTCACTCTCCTTCTCTCACCTCATACTCTCGGGGCATGTATCCACGAAGGAAAGTTTAGGATCTAACAAAATCATATGATCAAAAGGTAATATCCTTTACATGGATTCCCTCCTCATCAAAAGTCCTACAAAGGAAACAAAAACTCCAGTATAGAAGCATTTGTTCATTATAGTAAATTAGAATTTCCGATTTTTACTCACAAGCAAATATAAACAATGCCTGATTCTCTTCAACAATAGTAATTCTCAGCCTACAGGTCT
>CM040431.1:54938405-54962123 GCA_022702705.1 Papilionanthe hookeriana x Papilionanthe teres
GTGTTTAGACTTTTATTTCTGTAGGATCGATAAATTAAGATCATTTTTTTTCTCTAATGATTGGACTCTTTTGTCGGGTATTTCTCTTAGGCTGACAATGATTTGTGTAGTATGTCACAATATATTTTAGATACGCGTAATTTGCTAAGATTTAAAGGGGCTTTTCTTTAGGGCAACAGTACCAACCAGCCACATGAGCCGGCCACTCACGCTGATGAGTCCAACAACAAGAAGAAACCCCAGGAGAACTAATTTGAGCAGGAGAAAAATCGAAATACCCATCGTGAACCCCTTATAACATGGACATATATGTACTTCCCTCTTCTTATTTTTTGCATCAATAGAAAACCCCTTTGCATGTAGAAGAGGTCTCTTGAGGCTCTTTCTCTCCCCCTCACATAGGGAGCTCGCTCCCCTCTTTCCGCATTTGTAATCTTATTTGTATAGAATGAAAGGGAACGTCGAGCCCACCAGCCCTCTTTGCCTTCCGATGTGGCAACCCTCTCTCTCTTTCTCCACCCCTTGAATCCTGCTCTATTCATTGGGCATAGCCTATGGGATAAATTTTGATTCAACATTCTAAAAGGTGCAATGAGTATGGATTATGTCGCCAGTAAGAAGACGAGCAACATTGAGGAGAAACTATTTAGAGAGACATCCCTGACAAAAAGTACACAAGGAGAACCTGCACAGTGGCTGATTCACTCCATTATGAAAACCCCGTCTCACCCCATAGACCCACATGAATCTCTTAACAAATTTATTAAATGTATCAAATCCAGTAGAGACAGAGATCTCTACCGCCTTTGAACTCTACAACGAGCAACACTTCGACAGAAGTTTGTATTGACTCTAAACACTACCCGATATCGTTGCTCACGATAAGGGTTATGTTCTCTTAGGTACTTGGGGTAGTGTTCACCTAAATCATCAGGTGACTACTTCAACCACATATCAACTTAATGAAGCTTCAAATCCAATAGAGAGTAATCCACTTTTGGAGATAATCTACTGAATTCATCATCTTCCACGTTCAAGTTTAGACCTTTCCAATCTCCCGCAAAGATATCAATTCCACTTCTGTGGCCACCAATCCCAGACCCATCTCCCTACACTATTTGGCTCTCAAGTTCACCCGAACAATTGCAAAGCCTTCCAGTGGATGTGTTCGTTACTAACATCAGTCTGAATGTGCCCCAATTCTGCCACTAAAGATTTTTGCATAATGAGCTCGATTTGAGGGAGTCCACAATGTCCAAATATGCAGATGCAAATCCCATCGAACCTTCAAAGAAACTCAATAGCAACTAGCAGTATTAAAGATCTAATTTGCACGCTAAGTTCTGCAAATAATCTTATCAGCCATGGTAAGGATGGCAGGATTGGGGGCAATTAGAGTATGATGAACCCACAAATAATTTCATTTGTCTGCCAAAACCTTGGTCCATTCAGAAAGAGTGACTAACCAAAAATGTGCCAGCTTTGGATGCAGTGAGTAGCACTAGAAAAATACTCTAAACCTAAGAAAAAAACTTCTTATTTCATTTTCAAGAAACATGATTATACAAAGGATCCGTCCTTTTGTCTTTAAATTATAAATTAACTTATAGATGCATTTATCTGACTTGGGCTCGGTAATAGCGGTCTTCGACCCCATACAAGTTGTTTTCATGGTGCATGAGCATGTTATTTTTCAAAGATTGCACTATTATGCATATGTATTATAATTTTTTTCTTCGCATTTCAATGTGAAAGATCAAGATAGAGGAGGTTGAAGGCCGACAGAACATGGCACCAAGAACGCTCGGTTGCACGGAAAAAATTGAAGACCGCCAATCATTGCGTGAAGATCGCACGACTGAGTAGAGGTTGAAGACTGGCATACCATGGCGTCATGATCGCCCGACTACAAGGTAAACATTAAAGATTGTTAGCTGTGGTGCCAAGATCGCCCAACTAAGCAAAAGATGAAAATAAGCATACTGTGGTGCCAAGGTCGCTCGGTTGCACGAAAAAAATTGAAGACTGCCAACCACAGTGCCAAGATCGCCCAAATGAGCAGAGGTTGAAGAATGGTACACCATAGTGCTAAGATCGCCCAGCTGTATAGGAAAAATTGAAGGCCACCAACCACGATGCCAAGGTCTCCTGGCTAAGCGGAGGTTGAAGACATGCATTACATGTGCAAAAATCCCCAACTGTAAGGTAAATTTTGAAGGCTGCTAGCCATGGTGTCATTATCGCCCAGTTGAGCAGAGATTGAAGACAGCAAATCATTGGGCTAAGATCGCCCGACTGTGCTGGAAAAATTAAAAACTGCTAGCCACAGTGCAAAGATCACTTGACTAAGCAAAGATTAAAGACCGGCAGACTGTGGTGCCAAGATTGCTCGATTTCACCTAAAAATTCAAAGACTGTCAACTGTGACGCCAAGATGACCTGGCCGAGCAGAGGTTGAAGACCGGTAGACTGTGGTGCCAAGATCACCCGATGCACACAAAAAATTGAGGACTATCAGCTGCAGCATCGAGATCGCTCGACTGAGGAGTGGATGAAGGCTGTTAGAACAATCCACCAAAACCTCCCGATTAAGCACGAGCTAAAATTCGAGAGAGCATGATGCCGAGTTCGCTCAACAAATAATCAATTAATAACAAGTATGGTTGTTCATTCATTAAAGTTATATTTTCTATATATTTAAGTCATTGATTCTTAGTGCAGCTTTGCTCCGCAGAAGTAAAAGACTCAGGGGTTTTATGCTAATATTATACTAATGTTTGTAATGTGAGGTTTTCAAATTTAGAGAAAGTGTCATTCCCCTTACAATGATATTTTGGTGAGTGAATAATATAGATTAGTATAATATTTGTATTGTGCCAAATAGGAGCATACATATTCTTTACCCTCTTCCGAGTGCTATAAAGAACATTGGCTAATCCTAGGTTTAGTCCCTAAATCCGTTGTTAGACTGAGAGGATAATGGCTCTTACTCCAGAGCTCCCACGTTCCTTCTCATAAAGACTAACTCTCGCTTTAGACATTAGGACCAAATAGGGGATTTTAGTCAGTCATCCTAAAATCTTCAGTTCTACGCCCAACAAAACATATTTCTCTATTTATTTGCACCCAGTCTCCATAAACTTCACCATTTATTGAGTTTGAATGTAATCTCCACTTTTGTTGTGGAAAGCAAAGTCATTTCGGATCATATGTTTCATAATATATTTTAACAAAACAATTGGTCTGATCGAAAAGTAAATTAAGAACGAAGTGGAAAATCGCCACAATTTTTATTCCTTATTATGACACAACCAATCTACACTATCACTTCACCATTTATTATTGAAAGGAGAAAGATAAAGAAATCTACTCACAATTTATGAGAAAGATACAACAAAATAAAGATTTTATATATAAAAGCAAAGTCATACAAACTTCAAAAGTAAATACAACTTATCTTAATTTCTTCCTCAAGCAAATCCCTTGAAGTTCTTTTGAATCTCCTTCTCTCTTTACAACTACACTTAATTCTATCTTAAAATAGTAAGGAAGAAGAAATGTCTCACATTCCCTCTCCTCTTACAACTCTTTTAAGAAGAATCCCTCACAAAAGAATAATTGAACTCAAACCCTAAACTTAAAACTATCTATAAACAATTACTCTCTACTCACACACACTTTTTCTCCACTCAAAATAACACACACACCCCTGTTTTGGCCACCCAAAACAAGTTAAATTTGTCTAGGAACGAATTCCCCAAGAGTTTCCTCAAGAATCCCTTCAAAAAACATCCAAATACATTGAATTTGACTTAAACCGACATTGGCCGCCGTCAGCAGGCAATAGGGCGTCGTCAGCGGGCTATCGCGCCAATTAATTTTGAACTATCTGGAAAAATGTGTCGTCGTCATCGGTTTGGGCGGTGTCGGTTCCAGAACTTCAAAAATCTAGTTTTTGCCTTTTTCGCTCCAAATTTTTTCCTTTTCGCTTCTTTTTGCTCCAATTGCTTAAAATCATCATATCTGCAGCAAAACATAAAAAAATATCTTCCATTAAAGTGCAATATCACAAAAAAATGAGTATAAAAAATATATAAAAATTCAAACATATTTTTGATGCATCAAAATCTCTCAAACTTAACTATTACTTGTCATCAAGTAATGCTTTTAGTACATAAAAATATGGCTGTTAGTAGTGGACTTTACTTAATGATTCCTATGATTTTTAAATTCAATGAATATAATGGTAAGATTTCTAGAAAGATTTTCAATAAATTTGGTCAAAATTATGAATATAAGAACATTTAGTAACCAAATCTAAGAGTTCTAGTCTCCTATTTATTTCAAAAATAATCATAGTTTGTCACATTAAGGGTACTTCGAAGTATCATATGAAAAGAAGTTCATGAAAACTCTATTAGTAAGGATGCTAATACTGTACTATAAATTCAGAATTGAAATTAAGTTCTCCCTTTAGGTTGATTTAAGTGAAGCCAATTTTTTATTAGACGTCTCCTTAAGCTTCTCCTCACATATATTTTCTTTCTTTACTTTTTTTTTTATTTGGGATTGTTTTTTAATCCTCTCTTCTTTTCTTTTTTTTTTAATTTTTCTTTTTCATGTGAGGATTACTATATTTGGATAATCTTTAATGATTTTGAACTTCACTCACATCTTCCTAAAGTTTGGAATTTGTAACATTTCTTTACATTATAAACTTATTAGTTTTTTAATGATTCATCATAGAGTCACAATCATTTCTTCTTACACAAACCTCTAAGACACTTAACATTTCAAAAATACAAATTCCTTTACATTAAACAGTTAACTATAGTCTAATTCTCTTTTACTAAATAGCTTAATTCATAAAGTTAATCTTCATTACTAAAACTGTTAGTTAAATCTACTATAATATTTAAATAAAATAAAAAATTCAGTGATCTAAAGTTAAGCTCGTCTACTTCAAGTCGTATTAAGATAATTTTTGAAAATATATTTTGATTAAGAACAAATAAAAGTTAAGATTTTCCTCCCCCAAACTTAAATTTTGCAGTGTATAATAAATTGCCAAATGAGAAAGGAAAACTAAAACAAAAGTAACTAACCTTTTTGCGTTGAGCTTTTCATTCTTCTGAAGCATGCATGTATTTAAGTAAAAAATAAATAAAGGCATAAAATAGTTAGAAGTATTGTTCATATAAATATATCAGAGATTTATTGGGTAAAGAAATTTAAAAACACTACTCTGAACAATTTCTACAACATCCATAACAATTTTATTACTACGGCAATGACAAACTTTAAAAGTTTCAATACGACTTAAACAAATTAAAAGTACAATCATTACACATAACTGCTACAACAAAGCAAATAACAACTAACACACAACTACAACATAAAAATCAACAAAACAAAACAAACATAAGAATACTACCCTACCAATCATCATCTCCTCCTTCTTCTGCTCTTTCTTCAAGCTGGTATGGAATGTAGCTGGGGCAAGTAGGAAATATAACACCAGTTTCTCCCCTCATGAATCTCATCTGAGCATCATGATAAGCAATATCATAATCCACTCTTCTCCTTACATAATCATCATTGATGTTATTCCTTGTTTCCAAACCATCCATTCTTCTATGGAGTCTAGTAATATCATCTTGCTGAATCATTAGTCACTCCATAACATCAGGAATAGTAGGGGTGCCCTAGGTAGAAGGTTGTCATGGTTGGTGGAGGGAATCTCGCTACTATTTCCTCCTGATCTCCATCCAGCATGAGACTCATAGGTGTGAATGTTGGCCTTAATAATTGGCTTTAAGGGTGGACCAACTCTTCATCACCATCAACCACAACTCCTACTTCTAAGCATAAAGCATAAATCAGGGTAGAATATGCCCCAATCCTCCAGTTTTTTCACCCTTAACAATGGTCAGAATGTTATTATAAATAATGCTTCCAATATCAATTTCTCTCATGTTTTGAATACAAAAATTAAAATTTCTCTATCTCTAGAAACTTCACCGTAATGGTAGGTAGGTAGTAATCTTGCAGAAATAAAGTAATTCCAGGCCTCATATACAACATTGAGAGTAGAAGCAGAAAAATTTATCTTTTGCCTCTGCTTCGTTTTCCACTATCCTTTTCCATCAGTAAGAAAAATATTTACCTCATTCATAGCAAAATTCATAGTACCAAAAGATTTGTAAGCACAGAACGGATGGTCACGCAACTATAGAAGGCATTTATCCGTGCAGGGGTAAATTATACCATTTGCCCACGAACAAGCACAGACTCCTCTTCAGTGTACTGTAAGTTGGCATAGGACTCAAAGACAACGTCAATAACAACATCTGCAAAAAAAAAGAACAAAAATTCTCCCAATTTCGCTTAGCAATCACTTGTTCAACAACTACGCTTGGATTTTCAAATCCTTGTTCTTGAATGCACTTTTTGCTACTCAACATAGATTTGAAATGGTGCTGAGCTTTAACATTCACAAATTTCCTTTCATCAAAATCAAGTTTTCTCTTTCCCATAAATATCTTTGGAGCCATCTCAAATTTCTATAAAATTGCAAATAATTTTGAAAAAATTTCCAAAATCACAATGCACTAAACTCCAAAGTCAAATCTAGCATGTAAGAGCATTCACCATGGATTTTCTCAAAATTTCTTCACAAACCCCAAATTTTCGGATTTCTCCAATGTAGGACATTTATAGGGGTGTAAACGAGCCGAACACTAGCAAGTCAGGCTCAGATCGTACTCGGCTCGTTTATATTTCGAGCTCAAAAAATGTATTCGTGTTCGGCTCGTTTGCTTAGCGAGCCGAACACAAGTCGAACACAAGCCGTTCACAAACAAAGAGTTATTTTGACAACCCTAATCAAGTACCATAAGATGTTAAGGATTAGAGCAATATTTAAACATTATTATTTATATTAAAACATCATTTGAATCTAATTTAATATTTTTTATTCTATCTTCTTAATTAATACTTTTAATTGATTATAAATCTTTATAGCCTTGTAGTCAATTAATTTTTTTAAAAAATACTACTCATCAACATATATATATATATATATATATATATATATATATATATATATATATAATTGATAAGTAATATTTCAAGCCAAAATGAGCCAAACACGAATGAACAAATCTTTGTTCATACTCGGCTCTTTAACTTAGCTAATGAGCCAAACATGAGCTTCTTAACGAGCCGAACACGAGCTGCTCGCGAACTACGAGCCGTTTTGACATCCCTAGAAATTTCCATGGTGAAAATAAAAAAAAATTAGTTTAAAGTAGAGCTCTTATCAAGGGAAGACAAGATTGGATCTCCAAAAGCTTTGAAATCACCTTAAATCCAAATGCAAGCAAGCCCTAGGGAGTTTTTCGGCCTAGGTTGGACGTAGAAGACGGTTAAATGGGGTTAAAAGGTCAAAAATCGCAATTTTAAGAGGATCTGGGAAGTTTAGGATATTGGGCGCCGTCGGTGCTCTTTTGTGCACTATCGGCGCTGAATCCAGAGCTGTCGACACTGAATCAGGAGCAGTTGGCGTCCGTCCAATCATATTTTCTGGTTCTAAAGTATTTTGCGATTTTGATCATTTATAAGTTTCTATGGCATCTAATTATCCTTTTTAAGCATCATAATCAATATCAAATGTTTAACTAATACAAAAATTACACAAATAACACATCACATTACTTTTATACATAAAATCCAAAGTTACACGTCAATCAAACTAATACATCTTAAATTCAGCGTCATAATTAAGCCACAACATTCTAACGCTGAAAGCTTAACAGAAATTCAAATCTTAAGCAAAGTAAGTCTGAAATCACACCATAAGCAAACCAAACACAAACCAAACTCAAATAAATAAAATCCAAATACTAAATATAAAGTAGATAAAACATAGAGTTACTACTCATCATGAATGTCAGTGTTATCCTCTCTAATATCACCCATGCATTGGTGGTGCACAAATATATTGTAGAAGAGTCAATACGGGAATTCATCAGTCAAATCCTCTTCAATCCAAGCTATTTTCTTCATCAATCGTATCAATCCTTCTTACATACGCCCAATATCAAACTGTTCCTTCATCCTCCAATCATTGTGATCAAATATTTCAGATATATTATTAGTAGCATCCATAAGACTTCGTGCCTCTTTTTCCAGTTACTTAATCTTCTTCAAAATCAACAATGAACTTTCAAGAAAATGAGGTTGAATAGGAAGTAAACTCTGAGATGGCTGATCCACAGATACGCTTGAATCTTCTTCATTCCCAATTGCATGACAGTCATAAACATTAGTTGGGTCCATAGGTTTTCAAGGAAGAAGCACTTTTTCCCAACTTTCATATGTCACTTGTGACAGACTACAAAGAAGAAATATGGTGGAAGGATGTCCCAAGCCATAATTTGATCCATGCACGATCAAACCCAAAACAGATTTCACAATTATAGTGCCAATATCAACAGGTTTTCCAGTTTGAATACAATAATTCAGAATTGCACTTTCCTTTGTCACTTTACTAATCTTCATGGTTGGGAGTAATTTTGAAGATATAAAGAAATTCCATTGTTTTGAAACAAGATTCAATAAAGTAGTAGAGAAGTTAGCATACCAGTTGTCTCTTATCTCACAATCTTCACTTTCATCCATCAAATATCGATAGATTTCATTCATTTTGTTTCATATCGAATGAAATTAGTGTAATGGTAGATTGGCACAATATCTGTCATGTAGAATTCATTGATTTTGGAAGGAGTGAATAATATCCACCTACTCGAACATAGATAACTCCTTAGTTTATTTCATGAAGATTTGCATAAATTTCCTTCACCACCTGAATGACTACTGCGGCAATAGTGTAACAAAATACTTTCCAACACCTTTGCATAATAATTTCTTCAAATGAGTATCAGAAACTTCCATACCTCGATTAATAAAGCCTCTCTTTGATAAGTCTCCTCTTGATAAGGACTTTATCACAAAGTCGCTGCGCCTCGAAACTGACTAACTCCCTCCTATTGAAAACTCTAAATCTTGGAGAATCTAAGAGGTTGGAAGCAATTAGAATGCGAATTTTGGAACTTCCTTTTTGTTTTTCTGTAGTTTTTGGGTCTTAGAATGAGTTTGGGGAATTATAAAGGTGAAACTCCCGCTTAAAACTGCAAAAATCAGCCATTTGAAACTCCAAAAACCATCTCTCGGCCGTCAGCGTAGTCGGCGTTGGTTTGGGCGTCATGGGCGGCCAAGTCCCTAAAATTAAAAATGCACTCTGGAAAAATTCACCTTGGATGCAGTTTTGGGCGCCGTCGGCGCTGGTTTGAGCATCGTCGATGCTAGTTCAAAATTTTGCTTCAGCGTCTTTTTTCATCCAAAAAAACTCCAAATCTTCGATTCAATCCGATAACTAGCACCATATAAGATAGTTATGAATGAGTAGAACTCATAAATTCAACTATCTAATAGCTAAATTAACTCAAATCACATCAAAACACATTAACCATAAAGATAATAATGAGTTGCCTCCCATTAAGGGCTTGGTTTAACGTCGTCTGTCCGACTAACTTTAGTTCATTCGGGATGACTTAAAATTAAAACCACTTTATCATTAGGTCGTGAACCTTCAAAATATGATTTTAAGCGATGCCCATTATCTTTAAATTTTCTTCCAGTTTTACGATCTTTGATATCAAGAGCTCCAAACTGGTAATCTTTTACAACTGTGAAAGGTTCTATCCACTTAGACTTAAGTTTTCCAGAAAAAAATCGCAGTATTGTATTATATAAAAAAACTTCTTATCCGGGTTCAAATTTCTTTCTTATAATCTTCCGATCATGTTTTATTTTCATCTTCTCCTTATAAATTCTTTTGTTATTATAAGATTCATTTCTCATTTCTTTCAACTCATTAAGTTGCATTAATCTTTTCTCACCAGTGTTTGTTAAATTAAAATTGAAGTATTTAATCATCCGATAAGCTTTATGTTCTAACTCAACTGGTAAATAACAAGCCTTCCCAGAACTTAATCTATAAGGAAACATTTAAATAGGGGTTTTATAAGCAGTCCTATATGCCCACAAAACAGTATCTAATCTTGCAGACCAATCTAATTTATGAGGATTTACAGATTTCTCTAATATTCTTTTAATTTTACAGTTAGATACTTCATCTAATCCACTTTTCTTGGGATGATACGCAGTAGAAATTCTATGCATTATAATATTTTTTCTAGTCAACTTCTGAATGAGATTATTTCTAAAATGGAATCCACCATCAGTTATAATAACTCTCGGTATTCTATATCTTGTATAAATATTTTTCATTAAAATTTTTGAATCACTTTGAGCATCACAATTGTGTAAGGCTATTGCTTCAATCCATTTTGATACATAATCCAATATAACTAATATATATAGATTTCCAAATGAAGGAATAAATTATCTCATAAAATCTAATCCCCAAACATCAAATATTTCAACTTCCAATGTAAATTTCAGGGGCATTTCATTTCTTCTATAGATATTACCTACTCTCTGACATCAATCACAAGTTTTAATGTATCTATTAACATCCTTAAAAAGAGTAGTCTAATAGAATCCAAATTGCAAAATTTTATGTGTAGTTTTATCAACACCAAATTGTCTCCCAAATTAGAATCATGAAATCTCTAAATAATTGGTTCAATTTCTTCATAAGGCACACATCTCCTAATAACTAGGTCCTTACATTGTTTGTAAATGTATGGGTCATTCCAAAAATAAGATTTAACATCATGGTAATTTTTTTCATTTGTTGTGTTGGTAAATTTGGCGGTAAAACATCACTTACAATATAGTTCAATATATCAGCATACCACAGTAAGTTCCATTCCTTAATACTATAAAGTTGTTCATCAGAAAAAGTTTCTATAATTTCATCTTCAAAATCAAATAATTTATATTGTTCCAATCTTGATAAATGATAAGCTATTTAGTTGTCAGACCCTTTTTTATCTACTATAATAAAGTCAAATTCTTGCACCAGAAGCCCCCGTCTAATTAATCTAGGTTTAGCATTGTTCTAAGACAGCTGGCATTGTTCTAAAATTTTATCATACATTTGTCCTAAGACAGCTCCAATCACATAATCACTGGCATCGCACATAAGTTCGAATGGTTTCTCCCTGTTAGGTGAAACAATTATAGGGGCATTAACTAATTTTTATTTCAATACTTCAAAGGCATTTAAGCATTCTTGATTAAAATTAAATTTCTTATCTTTTTCTAAAAGTTGGCACAGAGGTTTAGTAATTTTTTGAAAAATATTTAATATAACACCTATAGAACCCAGCATGTCCTAAAAAACTTCTTACCCCTCTCACTGTAGTTGGATGTGGTAGTTTTGCAATGATTTAAATCTTTGCAAGGTCTACTTCCATGCCATTTTCTAAAGTCTTGTGCCCGAGTACAACTCTTCACGCAATCATAAACTGACATTTCTCCCAATTCAGAACTAAATTTATTTTTTCACATAACTCCAAAACTTTTTCTAGGTTATTTAGGTAATCATCAAATGAAGTTCCAAACACAGAGAAATCATCCATTAAAACATTTATTCCATTGTCAATCATTTTACTAAAGATAGACATCATACATCTTTGAAATGTTGCAGTGCATTACATAATCCAAATGACATTCTTCGAAAAACAAATGTTCCGTAAGGACTAGTAAATGTTGTCATTTCTTGGTTCTCAGGAGAAATGGATATTTGATTATAACTGATATATACATACTTTAAATGGTTTGGAAGTATTTTCATCTCAAGGTCAGGAGGCTTTATGATAGATGAAATTAAACTTTTATTATCATTTTTTGTAATATCCAACATCTCAAATCTTTCTTGAATATTATCCACTTCTTCGTTATCTATCTCATCATATTCATCTTCCATTTCATCTTTTTATTTCTGTTTTTCTTCAAAATTTTCTTTAAAATGCTCATTTTTTAAATAATCACAAATGTCCATTCGAAAGCAGTTATCATCTTTTTTTGTTGCAGCTGATTTCATGGCTTTCAATATATTGAATGTTACCTCTTGATCATTAACTCTCATCGTTAACTCTCATTTTTGAACATCTATCATGGTTCTTCCAGTAGTAAGGAATGGACTTCCTAAAATTGTGAGAATTTCCTTATCTTCCTCCATATCTAAAACATAAAAACCTACAGGGAAGATAAATTTATCAACCTATACTAAAACATCTTCAACAACTCCTTCAGGATAAGTAATCGAACGATCAGCTAAATAAACAGTTACTGAAGGAGACGATAATTCTCCTATTTCTAATCTTTTAAAAGTTGATAGAGACATAAGATTAATACTGGCTCCCATATCACATAGTGTTCTTCCAAAAAACTTTTCTCCAATAACACAAGTTATAGTGAAGTTGTCAGGATCTTTAAGTTTTTCAGGAAGTTTTTTCTAAATAATTGCACTAGACTCTTCACTGAGTGCTACAATCTCATTATCTGTAACTTCCTTTTTTTTATTTAGTATGTCCTTTATAAACTTCTCATAATTGGGCATTTGTTCTAAAGCTTCAACAAAAGGGATATTCACAGTTAATCTTTTAAGGATTTCTAGGAATTTTGAAAACTGTTTTTGACTATTTTATTGTATCAATATTTGACGAAACAGCGGTGGTGGTCTCTCAACAATAATTTTCATAGGTTTAAGCGGATATTCCATATCAGGATATATATTACCATCACCTTTATCAGTTTCTTCCTTATCTTTTTCAACTTTTATGTCTTTGTGCACTCTTGATTCCAACTTTTTCCACTTCTTAAATGTGTAGCCTTAAGTGTTTCTTTATTATGATCTTTTGGGTTTATCTCCACATTACTAGGGAAAGTTCCAGATGGTCTAATACTAAGTGCAGTATCAATACGCACCGATTGATTTTCAATATTTTTAATAGCACCTCCTTGACTTTGCAATTGGGTCCCTTGAATTTGCAATTGATTCCCCTGACTTTACAATTGATTACCCATGTTTAATATTAATTCTTCCATATACAACTTCTTTTCCTTAAATTGTGAGTTACTATTAAATCCTGGAGGATAAGAATGTCTATAATTTATGTTTCTCTGGTTGTTTATATTTCCCAACGGGTTCACAAAATTGTTCCTCTATTACGGATAAACAGTAGCAATGTTATTATTCCAATTTAAGTTTGGATGGTTTTTCCAACAAGGATTATAATAATTGGAATAAGGATTGTTGGGTCTATTATTGATAGCATTTAAAGTCTCATAAGATGATTGACAATCTACTATCTGTCTCAATGAAATTTCCTCTAACACCGGAGACATTTGAGAATAAATCATTCCGTATTAATTTATTTTCTTTGAAAGTGCAGCAATTTGATAGACTATCATAGTTATCACATCAGAAACATGAATACTAGCTACTCTCTTAGGATTTACTCGTTTACATGGCCATTGAAAAATGTTAGTAGCCATTTCTTCGATTAAAGAATATGCCTCAACAAAAAGTTTTAACATCAACGATCCACCAGCAGCAGCGCCAATTATCGATCTAAGAGATCCCACTAATCCATTATAAAATGTTTGAATTATTAATCAATCTGGTAAAGCATGATGTGGACACTTCCTAAAAAGATCTTTAAATATTTCCCAATCTTCATAAATGGATTCCCCTTCAAAATGACAGAAAGATGTAATATTATTCTAAGTGTAGTAGTTTTTTTTATGGAGGGAAATATTTTGATAAGAATTTTTGTGAAAGTTCTCCCCAAGTTCTGATAGATTCGGGTGCTAACAAATTTAACCGTGCCTTAGTTTTATCCCTTAACGAAAAACAAAAAAGTCTAAGCCTGAGAGCGTTATTCAACATTTCGTCATATTTAAATGAAGCACACAATTCTAAGAAACTAGCAAGATGCAAGTTAGGATCTTCATTTGGTGTGCCACAAAATTGATTGTTTTGTACCATTTGGATAATAACAGTTTTAAGATTAAATGAATTAGTAGCTACATCATGATTTTGAATAGTTAAGTGAATTTCATATGTTGTAGGGTTTGTATAATCTCTTAAAAGTCTTGATTGTTATTCATTCTCTTGTCTTTGATTATCTAATGTATTTGCCATTCTGCTCAGATTTTTAAATTCTTTTTGTTGTTTCCGAATTTTTCTAACAGTACGTTTTAATTCTGAATCGAAAGGTAATAAATCTTCAGATCCAAATTTACACATACACAAATATGAATTAAAGGTTTTCAAATACTACTAATTTTTTCTATTGCCTTCCCCAACAACGATGCCAAAAACTTGATGCACGGCTTGCTAACATGAGTTAATATTCAAAAAGTATTTTCAATTCAGTTATTAAGGATATTCAGTTTAAGCTTAAAGCAGCTAACCTTTACGCAATTATACATTTCACACAAGTAATACAGGACTCTGGTGGAGTCCTAGTTATCAATCCCACTTAGAAGTTTCAAATTTTATAGCTAGAACAAAAATCCAAAATATGAATTGCAATTCACTAGAGTTTAAAATTTTGAAATACTAACAAAGAAAGATGCAAAAATATATATAATAACTACATAATTATATAAACTTCAGATTTAGTAACTAATATTATACTAATGTTTGTAATGTGAGGCTTTCAAATTTAGATAAATTGTTATTCCCCATACAATGATATTTTGGTGAATGAATAATATAGATTAGTATAATATTTGTATTGTGCTAAATAGGAGCATATCTATGTTTACCCTCTTCCGAGTGCTATAAAGAACATTGGCTAATCTTAGGATTAGTCCCTAATTCTGTGGTTAGTATGGGAGGATACTTGCTCTCACTCCGAAGCTCCCACGTCCCTTCGCCTGAAGGATAACTCTCTCTTTAGTTCCCAAACAGTAGAACCAATTTGGGAATTTTAGTCTGTCCCCCTAAATTCTCTAATTCAAAGCCCAACAAAACATATTTTCTTAGTTATTTGCACCCAACCTCCATAAACTTCACTATTCATGGAGTATGAATGTAATCTCCACTTTTGTTGTAGAAAACATAGCCCTTTTGAATCGTATGTTTCACAACATATTTTAACAAATCAATTGGCCATATCGAAAAGTAAATTAAGAACGAAGTGGAAAATCATCACAATTTTTATTTCTTATTATGACACAACCAATCTACACTATCACTTCACCATTTATCATTGCAAGGAGAAAGATAAAAAAATCTACTCATAATTCATTAGGAAGTTACAACAAAACAAAGATTTTATATATAAAAATAAAGTCAGACAAACTACAAAAATAAATACAACTTATCTCAATTTCTTCCCCAAGAAAATCCCTTGAAGTTCCTTTGAATCTCCTTCTCTCTTTACAACAACACTCAATTCTCTCTTGAAATAGTAAGGAAGAAGAAATCTCTCACTTTCTCTCTCCTCTTACAACTCTTTTGAGAAGAATCCCTCACAAAACAACAATAGAACTCAAACCTTAAACTCAAAACTATCTCTAAACACTTACTCTCTACTCACACACACTTTTTCTCCACTCAAAATAACACACACACCCCCTGTTTTGGCCGCCTAAAACAAGTTTAATTTGTCTGGGAACGAATTCCGCAAGAGTTTCCTCAAGAATCCCTTCAAAAAGCATTCAAATATATTGAATTTGACTTAAACCGACATAGGGCGCACTCGGCGGACTATCGCGCCAATTAATTTTGAACTCTCTAGAAAAACGCACCGACGCGCCAATTAATTCTAAACTCTCTGGAAAAACGGGCCGACGACACCGTTTTGGGCACCGTCGGCGCCGGTTTGGGCGCCGTCAGTGCCTAAACTTCAAAATTCTGTTTTTCGCATTTTTTTGCTCCAAATTCATTATTTTTTCGCTTTTTTTGTTCTAATTGCTTAAAATCATTATACCTACAACAATGCATGAAAAAAACATCTATTAAAGTGCAATATCACCAAAAAATGAGTATAAAAAAATATAAAAATTCAAGCATATTTTTGGTGCATCAAAATACTTAGGAAGACTTGGGTTTATTGTATAAAAAATGATCTTAATATATTAAAATTAAATGAAAATATGACATAAAATAGGATGCAATGGAGAAAAAAGATTCATATGACCGACCTTATTTAGTGGGATTAAGACTTTATTGTTATTATCATCGTCTTGTCAATATTAGCTCTTGCATGTACTAGAATATTTATAAAATTTTGTGAGATTTACGTTTTAAATTTGTGCCAAATAGGGTAAGATTAGTGCAAAGGTTTAGAAAATGTTTAAAAATAATGCCATCATCTTGGTTAATAAATATGTTGACTGAAAAAAAAATGAAATCTATTATACGAATGACCTTTATCAATTTAAATTCTTAAAAGAAAAAGAAAAGTAGATAGAATTATGACAGATCTACTGGCCATCCCCTTATTGTTTCGATAAGTATTCTGTCACCTTTCCTGAAAATTGATGGAACAAAATCTCTCATGCCAATTACAGTGAAAGGACTATTAGCCCAGCAGAGGACTCATATGATGATATCCTGCATACCGATTTGACAACACTTTGGGCAGGGGAACTCATTTCCCTATATTCTTGGCTTTTTTTTTTTTTAATAATTTACATACATATAACAAAGTTTTTACATATTTGGTTTTTAATGTCTAAAATTTAATATTATATTTATTAGATTTATACATAAAAAAAAACAGTTTACTTTAAAAATTAATAATTATAATATTTTTATATAATGTTATACATCTAAATATGAGAACTTAAATATTCATTATATAAATATATAAAAATTATGAGATGTGTTTTATAATAAATTTTTTTTAATATATTCTATATATTTTTGAGCTCTCTTTCATAAAAAAATGTGAGAATGTCAAGTGCTTTGTTAAGATTTCTGTATAAGACCGCTCTTGCCCATTTACTTCTCTTTTTCTCTGAGCACTAAACCCTAATTTTTCTGATTTTCCCTTATCTTCTCTATAGGTCCAGGGGCTTTTCCCACTGCCTCTTTGGACATGGAAAACTTTCCCGCTCTCCCCTCTTCTTCCTCTAGCTCCCTTTTAGGTCTTCCATTTTCTCTTAATTGGAAGGGTCGAATAACACTGTCATTGCCGATCCCAAGCCCGTATGTGAAAAGTGGAGAGTTGTATTAGGTAGTCGACAACCAGCATAAAACTTAAAAAAAAAAATCATGACATGAATCTTTTTGTTCACTTTGTAAGCATTAGGGCGTCCTTTGGAAGGGATGCGCTATATGACCTGAATATAGTGGAATGTGTGCAAGGGCCGCTACACCAACGCCCGGGTGTAATGTCAAATAAGTAAGGGTTCTTATATTACGGACAGATGTGGGTAAAAAATTTAGTCCATGATACTAATATTAGGATAAGATATTGGAATATTTGTTCTTTCAATAGTAATTTAATGGAATCAGATGATATTATGATTCATAGAAAGATAAATAGCTTATGTATTCAAGAAACTAAATGGGCTGGAGAAAAAGCTAAGGAGATTGATAACTTAGGTTTTAAACTTTGGTATTCTGGTAATAGTTACACTAGAAATGGTGTAGGTGTAATTATAGATAAGAGTTTGAAATATAATGTTGTAAAAAATAATAGAGTTGGAGATAGAATTATAATAATTAAGATTATTATTGATACTAAAATTTTTAATATTATAAGTGCTTATGCTCCTTAAGTAGGTTTAGATATATGTTCTAAAGATAAATTTTTGAATAACTTATAAGACTTAATACACTTGAAACCTCGTGAAGAAATATTTTTTATTGGAAGAGATTTAAATAGACATGTCGGTAGAAAGGTAGAAGATTTTAGAAATATTCATGGTAACTACAGTTATGGAGCGATTAATAAAGAAGGTAAAGTCATATTAAATTTTTCTTTAGCGTATGGTTTAGTAATTAATAATACTTTATTCAAGAAAAGCGATGAACTTCTTATTACTTATAAGAATGAATCTAATAAAACATAAATTGATTATTTTCTTATGAGAAGAGGAGGTTATTGAGATCGTAAGGATTATAAGGTCAATCCAAGTGAGGATTTAAGTACCCAACATCGATTATTAGTTCTAGATTTTAAGATGAAGAGTTGTAAAATAAAGAATACTAGGATTTATCATCTTAGAATTAGATGAGGATACCTAAAAGACAAATAAAATTATTTTTATGAGTAAAATTCAATATTTCAAAATGTTGGATGTTCATGAATAAACAAATGTTATATGAAATAACAAATATTATTAAATAAGTGAAAAAAGATGTACTTGGAGAATCAAAAGAAAAAGTTCCTATAAATAAAATAGTTGGTAGTGGAATAATATTGTGCAAGAAAAGATAAAATATAAAAAGTTATGTTATGAAAATTGGATTAAATGTAAAATCTTAGAGAACTCAGAAAAATATCAAACGGACCACAGGGAGTCTAAAAGAATAATTTGTGGCGCTAAAAATCCATCTTTTAGTGATCTTTATAATATATTAGATACTAAGGAGGGTGAAAAATATATGTTTAAACTAGCTAAACAAAAAGAAAAGAAAAATAAAGATTTAAGTCAAGTAAAGTGTATTAAAGATGAAAATAAAAATGTACTCTTCTTAGAAAAAAATATTCAACATAGGTGGGTGAGTTATTTTGATAAATTTTTAATGAATTTTCTAAAAATATGATCGAATTTAGTGATCTTAACATCATTAATAATAATAAAATGATTCATTTTTACCGTCACATTTGTAAATATGAAGTTGAGGAGGCTTTAAAGAAAACTTAGGGTGAAAAGTCTGTAGGACCTGATGATATCTCAATTGAAGTGTGAAAATATTTAAGAGATTTAGGTGTTTCTTGACTAAGGTGGCAACATCATCACTTGAGCATAAGTAGCTTGGATCATTTCCATCGTCTACTTCTTGAGCTCATGGATTTGTTGAGTTACGAATTCTCTATTGTAGTCCATGTTACTTTTAACTTTTCTAAGGCTTGATTTTTCTCTTTGCATGACTCCTCATCTTGTTTGTGGCATGATTCATGCTCACCGTATATTTTTTGGTGTTGAACCCATATTTGTCCTTAAATCACACAACAGGAGTAGTGCATTAGAAAGGAGAGAGAAAAGGAAGAGAGAGAGAGAGAGAGAGAGAGAGAGAGAGAGAGAGAGACAGACAGAGAGAGAGAGAGAGAGAGAGAGAGAGAGAGAGGCAAATAGAGAGCTAAGCTACTGAGTTAATTAAAGGATAAGCTTGACGATGGAGATGAGAGGGGTTTTCCAGTGGATGGAAAAATCTTAGAGATTATATCACTATTTACATTTAATGACTATTTACCTTTAAAACCCCTTAGGGGTTAAATTTTAGAAATGACTCCTTTGGGCATGTATCATCCCTAGATCTCTAGACATATATGGCTCTTACCGATCATCATCACTAAAGCTGGGGACTTAGAGAAATCATTTTCAGCTTGACTTCCATAGGGCATATGGGAGACTTTCTTCCTTCAATGATTCTCATACTCGGACCATTCATACTATGCCCGTCTTACTCGACTCGTCTAACTCTTCTCATGAATGCTTAAGGGGCTCCTACTCGATCCTTTGGTGCTCTGAGTTAGCCATTTTGTTATATGCCCTTAGCCTCAGCTGTAGTCGGGTTTGTAGTAGAGGACGAGACAGGAGTCACTGGATCATCGTTAGCTAGAGTAACCACATTTTGTTGTACCTGAGCCATCATCATTAAATGTGATAGGTATCAAAGTAGTCTCTAACTCATATTGAAGTTATTTTTTATTTATCATCTTTATTTCATAGGTTATAATTACTGTAAAAGTGTTAGATTATGCATACTTCTTGATCTCGTATAGCTCTATCTTTCATTTGGTTGAAATATTTTCTTTCATTTTTGAAATCCCTCTCTATTTTTTGGGGGAAGTTTGCATAAATATCACATAATTTTTATGAATTTATAAATTTAATATCTAAAGTGTGATATAATATTCAAATCCTTAAATCACACAATAAATATCATTAATATTAATAGTATTAATGTAGTATATATATTCTTATGTATTAATTATGATACTTACATTATTATATAAATAAATATTAGAACTTTAAATATAAGATATATAGATATATAAATAATTCATGATATCTTTTTTTTTCCTTCTTTCTTTCTTTTTTTTACCTCTTGGTGATCAAATACGACAAAGCAAATTTTTTTGGCCTTGTGTAGTGTTGCAAATGAATCAAGTTAAGTCAAGCAGGCTTGTGTTCAAGCTTGAGCCTATTTATAAAATTTGAGTTCGAGCCAAGCTCGAGCACAACTCAAACGGTATGGTTATGTTCAAGCTTAAGTTTGTTTATAAAATTCAGGCTAGAGCTGAGCTCAAGCTCTAATCGAGCTTTTATGGTTATATTCAAACTTAATTCATTTTTCATACTGATTGTTTGACTTTAATTCATATTTGTTTCATATGAAGATAATCAACATATTATAGAGCAGATTAACGAGTGGTATTATCGAGCAATTTAATTTTCATTAAAACAATCTTTATTAAGGAAATTAAAATTAGTGTTAAAGCGAAATGAATATATCTGTGATAGCGTTGATGTAGCTCCAGTGTGGGACAAAATTAGAGAGAGTCGTCTTAGATGGTTAGATGGTTTGGTCACATTCAACATCAACCATCTGATGATCTGATTATAAGAATAGATGTTTTAGAGTTGGCTCATGTTAAGAAAAGCAGAGGTAGGCTTAAGAAGACTTGGCTTAATTATATAAACACTGATCTTAAATTATTAGAACAAAATGAGAATATGACACTTAATAGGACACAATGGAGAAAATTGATTCATGTAGCTGACCCCACGTAGTGGGATTAGGCCTTTGTTGTTGTTGTTGTGATATTTGTTTTCAAACTAAATAAAATTTATTAAAAGAAAAAAATAAGTAGTATAATTGAGCTATTTAATTTCAAATCAAATGAGTTTGTCAAGCATATTTATCAATGAGTTATTGAACTTACAAAAATAAAAGAGTTTGTTAATTAACGAGGTACTAAATGAATAATTGAAATAAACATATAAGTGTATGAATAGCTCAAAACTAAGCAAACAAGTCTTTATCTTGTTTTATATGCTAGGAACCAAAATTTTAATTTAATTTATTATAAATGAATTTTAAATTGAGATGTAAATGTGTTTTTGCACTAGCTTTAAATTAAGTTTTAATTGATCTTATGCTTAAGCATATAGAGCTTTAATCGAGTTTATTAACAAACTTATTTATAAGTTTTAATTGAAATGAGCTTGCTCGAGAGCATTAAATGATATTGTTCTTGAACAAATATTGAATCAACAAGGAGTTCTTCAAACTTGTTCATTTAATGATCGAGAATTTATAAAAGTATTTTGGCTTGTTTCATTAATTAAGCAAATGAATATGAACGAGTTTTTATTAAGCTGGGCTACAAATAACTTATCAAACATTCAGGAGTTGTTTGTTTTACTAAAAATTGAAATGCAATATAAAAGACTTTCAGAATACTATGAGTACAATATATTTGAAATACTTTCGAGTTGTTTAACTCAATATAAAATAAATTGTTTGGTTTGAAAAAAATAAAAATAATATAATTTAAAATATATTTTTTGTCAAGTAGCGGCATTGGGGTGGAGGGGCAGGCGCTCGGCTGTAGTTGACTAATGGGCGGCGCGTCGAACTGAGGGAGGGGGGTGAACGCGAGCTGCGATGAAGGGCGGCGACAAACTCCGACAGTAGCGATGACGTGCCCCAGCAACAAGAGACTAGAGACTGTTAAAGAATGTGGAGACCCTATCAACTTCCTAAATTGGCCATATATGGATACAGCTTCTTTTGGTTTCCTGAATAAGGCAAGTGGCCTTATTTCCTGTTAATTGCCTGATAAGAAATCCCACTTTGCTTCATCAGGATTCGCTAATTAAAAGCCTTCCCTCATGACTAACGAATTAAAGCTCCTTCCTTAATGGCCTTAAATTGGATGGTAATGTATGCTGGAAATCTATCGCAAGGAAAAATTATTGCGTCCAGACAGCGTACGCAAAGTTGCGTCCGGACTCGAATTATACGACAACACGTGTTCGTGTCGGCCCCATCCCTCAAAACAGAAAAATACAACCCGCGGGTTGTATTGAAATATTTCGGATACTACCATAATACAACCGACAAATTTAATCACGCGGCCCGACCCGACCTAATTTTTTCGACAGAAATAAAGCCGTGGTTGTATTCAAATATTCCGCGGTTGTATTGGAATATTACTGGTTTTATTGTGATAGTATTCTCGTAATACAATACAACCGCGGAATATTCGAATAAAACCCAGCGGTTGTATTGGAATATTCCCGGTTGTATTATGGTAGTATCCGTAATATTCCAATACAACCCGCGGGTTGTATTTTTATGTTTTGAGGGATGGGGCCGATACGAACACGTGTTGTCGTATAATTGGAGTCCGGACATAACTTTGCGTACGCTGTCCGGACGCAAAAATTTTTCCATCGCAAGGCACCACCTCTCCCCATACGTTTTACTTCTCTTTGGTGTTCTGCTTCCTGTGAATATAGGGATCGCTGAACAGTTACGTGAAGTGTGGTTCTGCTCCCTGGTTTCCTTAGGCGCGCATTGACTTACGTGAAGAAGAGAAATGATCGCAAGCCTCATCTGCTGTGTATCTCACGGGTAGAGAGATAGAGAGAGAAGGGGAGCAGAGAGAGTGAGAGAGTTCTTTTTTGGAATCGTCGAGGAGATCGACGGGTATAATCCTCAAGCTAATAAAATCCTCTGCAGATCTGTGGACGTAGACAATTTGCCGAACTAAGTAAATTTGTGTGTTCTTTTCTCGTTTGAGATTTTTCTCATCCTTTTTTCGTTTTCTCGCATCGTTTTTCACAACAACTGATATCAGAGATATGGTTCGAGGCTGAAAGAAAATGATGGCCGGAGACGAAGTGATGATATCGGGGATTGAGAAGTTTAATGATACAGATTTTTCTTATTGGAAGATGCAGATAGATGACTACCTCTATGAAAAGAAACTTCATCTTCCGTTTTTGGGAAAGCGACCGGAGAAGATGGATGAGACGGATTGGAATTTGTTGGATCGACGGGTTGAGGGGGTTATTATATTAACCCTGTCAAGATTTGTTGCCCAAAACGTCATAAAAGAATGGACTACTACAAATCTCATGACGGTTTTATCAGGTATGCATTATAAGCTAGCAACGAATAACAAAGTGTACTTGATGAAAAAGTTATTCAACTTGAAGATGACGAAATGTGTGTCTGTCGTTCAACATCTGAATGATTTCAATACCATCACAAATCAATTGTCGTTCGTGGAAATTGATTTTGACAATGAGATACATGCAATGATAATGTTGCCTTCATTGTCAAATAGCTGGGAAGCCATGAGGATGACAGTTAAAAGTTCTACAAGTAAATCTAAACTGAAATATGATAATATTCGTGATTTTATTTTAGCTGAGGAGGTGCATGTTGACCTCATTTTTGATGAGGTCTTCCCTTCTTCTTTTTAGTGCTTAGGATCTAGCCTTAGGCTTTTCCTTTGACTATCTTAGAGGACT
>CM040431.1:54962622-55100122 GCA_022702705.1 Papilionanthe hookeriana x Papilionanthe teres
GATTCCTGAAGGGTAAGCATGATGCTCAGTTTCCTATCTATCCTAGATTTTCACCGTATGTTGATCCGAAGGATATGGAATTTTCTTTTAGAGATGACGATGACGAGGCTACAGACAGTGATTAGTCGCCAGATTTACCTCTTGAGATGTGTGATTCTATTTTTAGTTTATTTCATGTTTGTTAGTACTGATTAGTGTGATTGCATTGTTGTTTGTTAGTGTCGATTTGCTTAAGTAACTTTGTGTGAACTTTTGATATTGAGATTGTTATAGAGCATCTGCTATGTTATGAGTTTAAGACTGAAATATAGATAAATTTTTATTTTCTATGATAAATGTTTATTTTTGTTTCAGCCTACTGTTTAGTATTCATGAATAGTTAGTAATTTTGCATGTTTTAATTTAAAAATAAAAAAAATTCAAAAATTAACTCCTGCTCTGCAAACTTTTTTATATATGCTTAATTATTTATGTTATATTCCTATTAAAGCATGTGTAGGAATAGAAATGAGTTTTTCCTTTCTGCATTATCACTATACCTAAATAAATTCCTGTTTATTTCTTTCTCTCATGCTTTAGAAAATTTTATGATTCATTTATATACTAAAGCTGAAGTTTGGGGAAGGGAAAACATTTTTCAAATTTAGATATTATTTGTCCTTAATGAATTAATATTTTCTTCAAAAATATTAACATAACGTAAGGAATGAAAAATCTATTTAAGATTACTTAAAGTTTTAAATTTATAAATAATTTAGTAAACGTAACTAAAATTTCAATAATTTTGATTCATTTTATGAATGTATTTATTTAACTTAAAGAATAATAAGATTAAGAGTTTTTCTATTTATAGTAAAGAGAATTGTATTCTAGAAATACTAAGGAATCAAGATTATTACCTGAAAAAGAAAAGATTGAAATAATTTTTGAAAATACTTATTAAGATTGTCATATTTATTAAGTAAAAAAATGTATAAGTATTTAAATATAAGTTAAAGATAGTAAAGTTCAAAATTATTAACAGTCTATCCAAAAATAGTAATCATCACTTGAAAAAGAAAAAGAAAGAAAAAGAAAAGGGCTGAAAAACAATCCCTGAAAAGAAAAAGAAAAATATATAGGATTGAAAAACAATCCAAAAGAAAGAAAAAAAATGTGATGAGAAGCTTGAGGAAATGCCTAATCAAAAATTGGCTTCACTTGAATTATCTTATAGAAAGAAAACAGATTACATTTTAAACTTAATTTTTATTAACAAATATTTTTATTAGAAAAATGTTTCATGAAAATCATTTTCTTGTAAATATTCTATGTGACCTTAATATGATAAATTACAAATATTTTTGAAATAAATGAAAAATTGGAAGTCTTATGATTTGGTAGTTAAGTATTCTTTAAATTCTTAAAATTAACCTTAATTAGTGAAATTTAGTTGATGATTTGCTAAAGCATTTATAAAACCAAAAATTAAAAGAAATCTTAAATATTTAAACTTCATTCCAAATGTTATATATTTTATGTAATTAAAAGGGTTACTTGAGGACAAGTAACGTTTAAGTTTGAGGGAATTTGATCCACTTTAAAATACTCATTTTTATGCCTTATTTATGATTCAATTCTTAAGAATATTATGCTTTAATGAAAGGTATTTTTATGTTTTTGGATGTAGGTGATAA
Organism: Papilionanthe hookeriana x Papilionanthe teres; assembly: GCA_022702705.1. Lineage (NCBI taxonomy): Eukaryota > Viridiplantae > Streptophyta > Magnoliopsida > Asparagales > Orchidaceae > Papilionanthe > Papilionanthe hookeriana x Papilionanthe teres. Next base: position 54,964,299 of record CM040431.1, read on the forward strand.
AAAAAGAGTTCAAGAAGGAAAAAGTACCTAGGCGCCAGAATCCGGTGCCTAAGCTCCAGTTCGATATAGACGCAGACAAGATTTTTGACGACATTGGGCAGTTATTTTAATGGTGTTAAGCGGTTATTAGAGCTTCTAAAAGACTGGAAGTTACTCCTAATATATAGGACATGTGATACAATGCATCTGGACGCAGGGAAACGATTTTAATCGCGAAGAGGTGCGACCCAAAGTGAAGAGGTGTGAAGACCTGGTCACGGAGTCCGGCGCCAGATCCCGGCGCCTAGGCGCGACAGTTACCTTCTAGAAGATACATTGTATTGGGATGAATTTTGAAGAGGTTCCTTAAGCAACCCCTGGTCAAATTCAGAGCTCTATAAATAGGAGCCCATTCTACAGAGAAAACCGCCCCTTTCACCCCTTCTAGCATCCTTTAGTCCCCAAGCACTATATAGCCATCCAATCATTTTAGGGAGCCACCATCTTTATTATTTAGTGAGTTTATTTTTAGTTTATTTTGAGTGTTAAGTGTGAGATTATTAGTGTTGTTGTTGTTAAAGTCTTTCATCATTGCATTGAAGTCAGTAGGAGTCAGTGGATCACTTGAAGAAACATTCCAGATAAGTATTTGTATCTTGGTTCAAAGTTTTATAAATATGTTTTATTGTGTGAATTCAATGTGTTCTGAGTAGTTAGTTTTATTTCTCCTTTCAACTATGAAAAGATAATAAGATAATTAATCTTTGTTGGAGAATTTAACTTAAAATATTTATAAAAATTGTGATGATATTAATACATGATCTTAGTTTACTTTTTAAACTGGTCATTTAAATTGTTAAAACCTATTGATGAATTTTGAGACCTATCCGGAGATGAATTCTTAACTAGTAGATATCACATGAATCCTTGGGTAGTCGAAGGCTTTATGCGGGTTATTCAAGGTGAAGTGCAAATAAATAGAAAGATATGATTTATTGGGCGTAGAATTAATTAGTTTTTAGAGTGACATACTAAATTCTAATAATTTGATTTATAGAAAGGGAACGGGTCACTGGTAGGGCCGACCATAGCCACCATTGGACATCTAGTAGTGTGAGCCTAGATTAACCCATTATACTAATAAAACATCCTGAACCAATCTATAGATTAGTCAATGTTCTTTATGTCTGGACCAAAGGGTACAGAATATGAATGCTTTTATTTGGCACAATACCATAATCTAAATTCTCCACAAATGATAATTATTCTAAAAATCTTGGATTAGTTGAAAAGGAGAAAGTTGTTTTATTTATACCTGCATTAATATTTATTTTAGTGTTGCTTACTTACATTCAGTATAAATTTCATTAAATCTAAAATCTAAACTTTAAAAAGAAATAAAAATAATAATTAATTTTAATTTCACATCAAGTTTTTGGCGCCGCTGTCAGTGATTAAATCTTCTAGCAGTGGTATCAAATTCTTGCATTTGAAAGTATATATAAAGCCCTGTTAGGCTGAGTCACGCATCAAGGGCCCCCTGAGTCCTTTAAGTTTGAGTATGTCATCAGTAGGGAGGATTTGGTGGAAGAGCCGCCAACAAAAGAATGACATGGAAAAGAGATAAAAAAAACTGTTCCAGATCTTCTTACCCCACTGTAGTTGAGGTCCCTGATCAAAAAAAGAATAAATATGTGATGTAGTAGTTTGGACAGCAACTTTCTTGATGATGAGAGTGTCTTTCTTGTTGGAAAAGATAAGGATTTGCAGAATTTGTTGGACATGTTGATTGTCAAAGAGAGTATTAAGAAATGGTATATTCCACTGCCTCTCCTGCCAGCACTGCTACATCTTGAGAGGTAGATGTCTATTAAGTTGAAGCTGAGGAACAGTTTTCCCCTGCCAGTCCAGTTATCAAGCCATAGATTGAGATCACCTTCCCCCAGCTACCAGATGAATAGTTCTTCAGCTTTATCTTTGACTTTAAGCATATTGGACTAGACCCTGGAATCACCAAACTTTCTAACTGCCAGGGTGGGGTGGAAATATCTACAATATTTCCCTTTAAGAAAAAGAGCCCACAAGGAAGTTTAAGCTCTAAAGTTGATCCATAGCTTACAGAAGTTGATGTGTTTGAGTTGACAAAAACTTTTAAAGCCTAGGCCACCATTATTATAAGGCTTACACACTTTGTTCCAACGGGTCCAATGCAGTTGATGTCTTGAGCCCGACCACAGGAATCTATTAAAGGTCCTTTCCAGCAAAACTTGAGTTCCTTTTTTCATAGTGACCATTTAGAGTATATATGAGGGGAAAGTTGCAAGTATACTTTTGAGCAAGGTGAGTCTTCCTCCATTAGAGAGAAATGAAGTGGTCCAGCAAGTTCACTGTTTATGGATTTTTGTGACCACCTCATCAAATTGAATCTGTTTAGACCTGCCTGTGATTAATGGGACTCCAAGATACTTCAAAGGGCCCTTATTTAGTTTGAAACCAGTATGTTGAACAATCCAATGTACAATTGGAGGCTTAACCCATTTACTGAGTAAAATGTCACATTTATGCAGGTTAAGAGTCATCTCAGAGCAGTTCTTGCAGGTGTGAAGACTATTGAGGACAAGTTTGATTGCAGGTTTGGTAGCATTGAGGAAAAGAATCATATCATCTGCATAAGCAAGATCACTAATAGCAATATCTGATTTATGGTTAAAATGAATATGGGGGGTAGCTTGTGACAAGTCATTGAGCATTCGGGATAAGTAATAAAAAATTAAGATAAAAATGGTTGGGGAAAGCGGATCACCTTGTTTAATACCCTTGGTGGAATGAAAGAACCCATGAGTTTCCCCATTGACAAGAATAGAATTGTTGTTATAATTAAGCCATCTCAACACAAACTGAGTGAAATAATTATTAAAGCCTCTAGCAGTTAGCACTTCTCAATGAAAACCCAGTGAATAGTGTCATAAGCTTTTTGTATATTCAGCTTGAAGATATCATTCCCCCCTCTACATTTCCTGTCAAGGTCTAGGAGTAATTCTTGAGTAAGAGGGACATTGTCCACAATACTTCTCCCCTGTATAAATGCAGTTTGATTGGTGCTAATGAGATGTTCCAGTGGAAGTCGAATTATGAGAATCATGACCTTATCGATGATCTTGGACACCACATTAGTTAGACTAATTGGTCTGAACTGATCCCAGATTATGCAATTGTTATCTTTGGGAATGAGAATGATAGAAGAAGCTGTGAAATAATTGGGAGGTTTACCACCTCTGTAGAAGTCTTGTACCACACATGTAATATCATATCAACGATGTGCCAGGCCTTCTTATAGAAATCAGCTGAGTAACCATCTAGGCCAGCTACTTTGGTACCATCTATGGAATCTAAAGCTGCTTTGATCTCTCCTTCAGATGGGATGTCAGTAAGATGCAGGTTGTTGGTGTAGTTATTGATATGGAGAAAGTAGTTTGGGTTGATAAAATTTCTTACATAGGGTGGTTGGGTGAGCCTTGTTTGGAAGTGTGACCCACTTTTTATGTTTGCAAATTGTGTTAATAGCAACGGCACCAAAAACTTGATCCCGCTTTAATATATATATTTGATTTTATGATGGAATGTATAATGTGGATTCTACGCAAGTATATGTATCGTATCAAGTAATACAGGGCTCTAGTGGAGTCACAGTTATCGATCCCACGGGGAAGTTTTACTAAATTTGTAACAGCTAAATTTAAAAGTATTTACTTACTAATATAGTATACGAAAATTTAGAATACTTAACTAAAGCAAACTAAAGTAAACTAAAGCTTTAAATAAAGTTGATTTAAAGATTTCAGAAAAAGGTATCCTTCTCTTTGTTTTTAGAAAATTAAGTGAATGATGAATTCAAATAGATTTTTTTATTATATTGTGACAAATAGGAGCATTCTTATTCTTTATCTTTTGGTCCAGGTGCAAAGAACATTGACTAATCCTATGTTTGATTACTGAATCTGCGGCTAGGCTGAGAGGATATTGGCTGCCACTTCAGAGCTCCCACGTTTCCCTCACCCGAGGGCTAACATCTACACTTCAGCTCTCAAACAATAGGATCAAATTGAATATTTTAATCTGTCACACTAAAATGTCCAATTCTACGTCCGATAAATAATATTTCCCTATTTATTTGCACCCTCCATCCAAGGCTTTTGACTTCCCTGAATATTGGATGTAATCTTTACTATAGTTGATAATTCAACATATTTTAACAATTCAATTGGCTAGATTGAAAGTAAATTAAGTTTTAAGTAAAAGATTATCACAATTTATTTTAATATATTAGGCACTTCTATTTAATTTCATCAATTCACATAATTTCATAAACAAGGAGAAAGACTAAGAAAACTACTCAGAATGCATGGGAATTAAACAAAGCATGGATTTCATTTAAAGTTAACAACAATAAACAAAGATACTTATCTCAATTTCCTCCCCAAGCAGACTCCTTGAAGTTCCTTTGACTTTTCCTTCTAGTACAACACACTTCTAACTCACTAATTACACTTACTAAAACTCAACTTCAACTTAGACTCAAAAGCACACTAATAGAATACTCTAAGACTCCTAAAATAGACACACTAATGACTAAAATTCGTCATCTATTTATAGAGGTAGACAAAGGTCCAAGGGGTACTTAAGCACCTCTTCAAAAAGTGTCCAGGTTCAATGTATCTGGCATTTTTACCAATCTCGCCGTCGGCGAGAAACGACCTCGCCGTCGACGGGGCTTCTAGAAGGTCTCCAAACCGCTCGATCTAGCCGTCAGCGGGCTTGGTCTCGCTGTCGGCGAGGTAGTTATAAATCCTTCAAAAATTCTCCTCATGATCTCGCCGTCGGCGGGCTCGATCTCGTCGTTGGCGGCTTAGTTCATTTTGCATGAATTTCTTCCTTTTTTGATCCAAATTCGCTCTATTTCATCCTTTTTGCTTCTATCACTTATAAATATTCATTCCTGCAATAAAATAAAGAAAATATCTTTCTTTAAAGTGTAATTTCGTAAAAAATATGTATGAATTTCTTAACATATTTTTCTGTGATCAAAATCCCCCAAACTTAATTATTACTTGTCCTCAAGTAATTTTTATACAAAATAAAAAATAATGATTTTTGTAATAGAATTTTTTAATTCAAATAAATGATGAATTAAATTTAAATAATACTATAGTAAAGTTAAATAGAAAATATTTTTAAGTAATTAAATTAATTTTATAGATATAAGATTATTTAATTATCAGATCTAAGATTTCTAGTTCTCTATTTATTTCAGGAAAGACTATATTTAAAAGAGTAATTTACTTAAGATATTTAGATGATAGGAAGTTCAAGAAAACACTATTTAGTAAAATACTAATCCATATATATATAAGTTTAGAAATACATTTGAGTTTTACCCTTTAAGTTGATTCCATTGAAGCCAATTTTTGATAAGGCATCTCCTCAAGCTTCTCCTCACTTATATTTTTCTTTTTTTTTCTTTTTTTCTCTTTTCTTCTTTTTGGATTGATTTTCAATTCTTCTCTTTTTTTTTTTTCTTTTTCAAGTGAGGATTACTATATCTGGATAGCCTGTTAATAATTTTGAACTTCAACTTTCTCTTCCTAAATTTAAAACTTAAAATATTTCTTTACTTATATGTATTTCATAGCATTTACTTCATTAAGTTTCAATCTCTTCTTTTTCATCTAAATACTTAAGAATTTCAATTTTAGAATATAGTTTCACTTATTTTAAATAGTTTACTATATTCTTATTTCTTTTAACCAAATATCTTATTCTATTAAATAATTGAATTACTAAAAACATTTTATTTAACTTTCTATAATAATTAAATAAAGTAATTCATGTTTATTGAATTGAAAAATTATTATAGAAAAATCATTTGGTAATAATTTTTTAAAAATAGAAATTGAGAACAATTTAATAATTAAATTTGAATTTTTCCTCCCCCAAACTTAAATTTTTCTATATATTTCTAAATGGTGAAAAGGAAAATATACAATGAATCATACCTTTGAGCTTTAGGTATTTCTTTTCCTTGAAATTTTGCAGGCATTTTCATTTATTTAAAGAACATGTACTTGTTAGTATTCTTCGCATATATAATATTTAAAAGAAAGTGCTGGGATAAGAAATTTTTAATAAGTATAAAACACAACAAATGAAAACTTAATCTATTACTACACATACAATCAACTAACCTACTTTAAACAAATTAAAATAATCTAAACATATTAAAAGTTCATAACTTATAAAAACTTAAACAACACATTAAATAAAAACTAATCATCCTATCTAAAAGAAAAATTGCAAACTAACTTAACACACATAAAAAGTCTATCATTACAGCATAAGCAAACACACAAACACACCAAATCCATAGTCCACAGAAAGTACAGAATAATACACACAGAACAATAAAGTTTTCAAAATAACAATTAATCTAAAAAAACTAAACAAAGTTTCTAATCTTCCGCATCAAAATCCCAGGCTATATCATCTCCCTGATCTCCAGGCTGAGAAGGCTGAGCAGGCTGGTACTGTGTGTAGCGGGGGCACTCAGGAAAGACAACATCTAAATCACCACTCCTGTATCGACGCTCAGCCTCATAATATGCAATTTAGTACTCTGAATGTCGCTGGAGATATTCACTATCATAATCATGTCTTCTTTCCAAGCCATCAATCCTGTGGTCCATATGCTCAAATTTTCTTTCCATATTCTCTCCAAATTGTTCAAAACTCTTTCTACTCGGGGTCGGCTCATTCATCGGATCTTGAAGGGTAGGAGTGGTGTGCGAGGGGGTTCATAACTAGTAGAGGGTATATCTCTACTTGAAGAAGGTACATAATCCCTTATCCCAGATCTCCATCCTTCGTGGGATTCATATTTCTTAATATTAGCCAGAGTAATGGGTTTCATAGGCTAAACCCATTCCTCATCATTTCTTGCCTCTACCCGCGATAATTGGCGAGTGCATAGATAAAAACGAGGATGTCCTAGTCCTCCTCCACTTTCACTTCTTGAGGTGGCTAATATATTCTTATAAATTACATTTCCCACATTAATATTTTTTTGGTTCTAAATACAGAAATTCAGAACTGCTCTATCTCTTCTTACCTCACTATGGTGGTAAGTAGGTAACTAGGTAGAACAAATAAAATAGTGTCAGGCTTTTGAAGTTGCATTTAACATAGAAAGAGGAAAATTTACCCTTTCCCGCTGCTTGATCTTCCAGACGCCTTTCCCATCAGTGAGAAAGTCGATCACCTCTTCCAGTGGTCCTTCCATCGTCCCAAAAGTCTCGTACTCACTGGTGTAGGTGTCTCGTACCTCGTAATAAGCATTTATCCTTGCAGCGCTGAATTCCACAAAAATCCTTTAACCTTTATCGGCGCATCTTCGGTTGAAGTTAAATTAGCATAGAACTCCTTAACTACCTCCACATATGCTTCCGTATGAAATATAGCAAAAATTCTCCCATCCTCGTTCCTTTATTACTCGCTCCACCTCTCCTCCCGGATTCTTAAAAACTCGATCTTGAATGCATTTTCTTGATTGAATGTTGTGAAAATATCTTGATTGTGCTTTTGCATTCACAAATCGGGTTTCGTCGTAATCCAACCTTCGCTTTTGTCGTGGAGCCATTTTTGATCTATGAAATTTGCAAAAATCTTAACTAAACTCCCAGATATTACCAAAAAGGCTTCCTATAACATCTAAAATGAATTTAAATTGATCTCCATGAATTTCTTCTAAGTATTTTCTCCACATTTCAAATTTTTTCAAAATTTCCCAATGTAGAAGAAATCCATGGTGAAAATAAAAAATTTTTGCATAGCAGTGAAGCTCTTACCAAGGGAAGATGAAATCCGGTGTCAAAAAGTGTTGAAATCGCCTCAAATCCAAGATCTCACAAGCCCTAGGTCGGTTTTTACAAAGTTTTGAGGAAGGGGATGATGAATAGTGTCGGTTGACTGGTCAAATATAAAACTTTTCGTGATCTCGCTGTCAGCAAGATTTTTCTCGCCGTCGGCGAGCTAATTAATTTGCCAAAGGCAAAAGTTTCAGGAAAAATCCACCGTCAACGAGATCGTTCTCGCTGTCAGCGGGATTTCCCTCGCTGTCGGCGGGATAATTCTCGCCGTCGGCAAGATCCCAAAATTTTAAATTTTTGAAATTCGTCAATCATTTTCAACCTCGATTTGCCCTTAATCAATCTTTCGATCACTTAATTTAATAATTAGTATGAAGATTAGATACTTATACTCACAAAAAGTTCACACAACACAAACAACATAACTTTATATATGAAATCCATGAGACTTACAAACTTCACACTAACAACTAACAACACACTTAACTTAAATGTCCAAATCCATATTACTCAGCATCGCAATCCAAACCACTATACACTAAATGCTGAGACATAACAAATACATATAAATTCATCAAATCTAAGATGATCAAATTTAAAAATAAATCCTAAATCCAAATCAACACACACAAATATAATATAAAATAGAAATCTTTACTACTCCTCAGTGTCTGAACTATCATCCTCTCTGATACTCCCGATGTGACGCAGGTGCACAAATAGATTGTAGAAAGGCCTGAAAGGGAATTCTACAGTAGATTCTTCATCGATCCACCCTTTCTGTCTCAGTAAATGAATAAAGCGGCCTCCGGATGTCCGAGTATGATCAAAGTGCTCCTTCATCCTCCGATCGATGTGATCGAACATATCGGAGATATTATCGATGGAATTCATCACGTTCTGTAACTCTTTCTCTAATCCTTTAATCTTTTTCAGAATGAAATTTGTTTTATCTGTAAGGGGCCTTGCTAAAGGATTGTTTTGTGACGCTCAATCAGAAATAATGGTAATCTCATCATTGTTATCCAAAGTTGGAAACATATCCGTAGGATCTAGTGGTTTCCATGGTAAAAGTACCTTTTCCCAAGCCTCATAAGAAACTTAGTACTTACTACATAAAGCAAATATAGTCGATGGGTGTCCAAGTCCATAAACTGACCCATGCACAATCATCCCAATGCAGATTTTACTATAATTGATCCAACATCGATAGGTAGTCCAATTTGAATACAATAATTTAATATAGCGCATTCCTTTGAAACCTTATTTACCCTCATAGTGGGTAATAATTTTGATGAGATAGAGAAATGCCAATGCTTCGAGACAGGGTTAAGAAGTGATGCAGAAAAACTGACATGCCCATCTTCGCGCAACTCCCAATCATCAGGTTCGTCGGTTAGGTATCTATAAATCTCGTTCATACTGTATCTTGAAGGAACAAAGTTTGAATAATGACAGACAGGGGTATTTTCTATAGAAAATAATTCATTTACCCTTGAAGGAGTAAATGTTACCCATCTTCCTCTGACGTAGATACTTCCATTGTTGATCGCATGTAGATTAGAGTAAAACTCTTTAACTACAGGATAACTACAGCGGATGTCGTATAGCAAAATACCTCTCAATGCCGCTGCGCGATCATTTCTTCAATTTTTGTGGTGGAATTTTCTACTCCTCTGTTGACAAATCCCCTTTCTTTAATAAGTCGCTTCTTCATCAATACTTTGTTGAAAATACACTGCGCCTCCGAACTGACGAATTATCTTCTGTTGAAACTCCAGTTATTGTGGTTTCTAAGAGTTTGGTGGCCATTTCGGATTGAAAGGAATGATCTCTAGTCATTTCTTAGGAAGAAAACAGTGTAAATATGAATGTGGGATGGTTTTCTACAAAGAAATGGCTTTAGAACCGTCCAAAACCGCACCTAAAACTTAAAAGAACCATTTTTCAACTGCCTCACCGTCGGCGGGAAGTTTCTCGCCGTCGGCGAGCTAGTTATAAAACTAATTTAAAATATGGCACGCGATCTCGCTGTCGGCGGGCAGTTTCTCGCCGTCGGCGAGCTCGTTGGTGAACTGAAATGTAATTATGCGCCGTTCTCGCTGTCGGCGAGAATCGACCTCTCCGTCGGCGAGATTTCGTAAAATTGCCCAATTTCGCTCTGGTCTGAATATTTTCTGATCTCATCATATAGGTTCAAATTTGTGATGATTCTAATTAAAAATTTAAGTAGTAAGATTTGTTTTAATAATACAGAATCACTAATTTGTATATAATTAAATTAAAAGACTACTATGGGTTGCCTCACATAAAGCGCTTGGTTTAACGTCGTCAGCCCGACCTAATTTAGGTTAGTAATCAGGTCGACTAAGCATTAAAACCTCTTTAAAATTTGGTCTTCTACCTTCAAAATATGGTTTTAATCTATGTACGTTTACCTTAAATCTATGTCCTGTTTTTGGATCTTCAATTTCTATAGTTCCATACGAAAATATTTAAGTTATGGTGAAAGGTCCTAACCATCGAGATTTCAATTTCCCGGAAATAATTTCAATCTAGTATTATATAGCAAAACTTCTTGTCCTGGTTCAAAATTTCTCTGATTAATCTTCCTATCATGCCATAATTTCATTCTTTCTTTATAAATCCTATCATTATCATATGATTCATTCCTTAATTCTTCTAATTCATTTAATTGCAACATCTCTTCTCACGAGCTTCTTTCATATTATAATTAAATTCTTTAATTGCCCAATATGCTTTATGTTATAATTCAACTGGTAAGTGACAAGTTTTTCCATATATAAGCCTGTAAGGAGTCATTCCAATCGAAGTTTATAAGCAGTCATGTATGCCCATAATGCAGTGTCTAGTCTATAGACCAGTCCAGTCTATTAAGGTTTACAGACTTTTCTAAAATACGCTTAATCTCTCGATTAGAAACTTCAGCTAATCCACTAGTTTGTGGATGATAAGCGATTGATATCTTATGAATAATATTATATTTTTCTACTAGTTTGTGAATATATTTGTTTCTAAAATGAGTTCCTCCGTCGGTGATAATCACTCTCGGCATTCCAAATCTAGTAAAAATATTTTTCATTAAAAATTTTGAAACACTTTTAGCATCACACCTAGGTAAAGCTTGTGCTTCGATCCATTTGGAAACATAATCAACAATTACTTAATATATATGAGTTTGCAAATGATGGAATAAAATGTCCCATGAAATCTAATCCCCAAACATCAAAAATTTCAACTTCTAATATAAAATTCAGAGGCATTTCATTTTTTCTTGATATATTTCCTACTCTTTGGCATTTATCGCAGGTTTTTATATATATGTATACATCTTTAAATAGAGTAGGCCAGTAGAATCCAGATTGTAGAATTTTATACGCAATTTTATCAGTCCCAAAATGTCCTCCAAAATCAGAATCATGACATTTTTGAATAATTGGTTCAGTTTCTTCATAATGCACACATCTTCTAATAATTAAATCCTTACATTGCTTATATAAGTATGGTTCATCCCAAAAGTATGTTTTTGTATCATGAATGAATTTTTTACGTTGTTGCAAAGTTAACATAGGTGGTAAAATGTCACTTACAATATAATTTACTATATCGAGCATACCAAGGTATTTTCCACTCATTTATATTATAAAGTTGTTCATCGGGAAAAGCATGCATATTTTCATTATCGGTATCGGATAATTCATGATATTCTAATCTTGATAAATGATCGAGCAATTTGATTATTAGTTCCCTTTTTGTTAACGATCTCAAAATCAAACTCTTGCATTAATAACATCCATCTAATTAATCTTGGTTTAGAATCTTTCTTTTGCATTAAATACTTAATAGCAGAGTGATCCGTATGCACAATACCTTTAGTTCCTATTAGATAATACCGAAATTTATTAAAAGCATATACAATTGCTAATAATTCTCTTTCAGTAACTGTATAATTTATTTCAGCATCATTTAGAGTTTTACTAGCATAATATATAACTTTAAAAATCTTATCATATCTTTGCCCAGAAGCTGCTCTATAGCATAATCACAAGCATCACACATAAGCTCAAATGATTTCTCCCAATTAAGTGAAACTATTATTGGTGTTGTAATTAATTTATCTTTTAATAATTCAAAAGCATTCAAGAATTCAGTTGTAAATTTAAATTTCTTGTCCTTTTCAAGAAGTTGGCATAGAGGTTTAGTAATTTTTGAAAAATCTTTTATATAACGTCTGTAGAATCCAGCATGTCCAAGAAAACATCTTACCCCTTTTATCATAGTTGGAGGTGGTAATTTAGCTATAACTTGAATTTTTGCAGGGTCTACTTCCATGCCTTTTCCGAAATTTTATGCCACTAATACAATACGCTCGTAACCATAAATTGACATTTCTCCCAATTAAGAACGAAATTAGTTTTCTCACATACTTCAAATACTTTTTCAAGATGATTTAAGCATGTGTCAAATGATGTTCCAAATACAGAGAAATCATCCATAAATACTTCTATTCCATTATCAATTAGTTTACTAAATATAGACATCATACATCTCTGGAATGTTGCAGGTGCATTACATAATCCAAAAGGCATCCTTTAAAAAGCGAAAGTTCCATAATGACTAGTAAATGTAGTTTTCTCTTGATCCTCAGGAGCAATTTGTATTTGATGATAACCGGTATATCCATCTAAGAAACAAAAATACTTATGTCTGGCTAATCTATTTAACAGCTGGTCTAGAAATGGTAAAGGGAAGTGATCTTTCCTGGTAGCTGCGTTTAATTTTCTATAATCAATACATATTCGCCATCCAGTAACTTGTCTTTTAGGGATAAGATCATTTTTTTCATTAGCTTTTACGGTCACTCCTCCTTTCTTAGGCACACAGTGAATTGGGCTTACCCAAGCAGCTCGTCGAAATAGGATATATAATACCATTATCTAACCATTTTAAAATTTCTTTCTTGACTACTTCTTTCATTATCGGGTTTAATCTCCTTTGGGGATCTACTCTAGGCTTATGTTCATTATCTAAAATAATTCTGTGCATACATATTGAATGACTAATTCTTTAATATCTGCTAAAGTCCAACAAAAAATTTTCTTATATTTTTTTAAGGTATCTAAAAGTTTTTGTTCTTGAGATTCATTTAATTCAGATGAAATAATAACTGGCAGAGTTGAAGAATTACCTAAGTAAGCATATTTCAAATGATTAGGTAACCTTTTTAACTCAAGTTCAGTAGGTTTAGTAATCGATGGAACTATATTTTTTTCAGTGTTTTCTGTATTATCCAAAAATTCAAATTTCTCTTGAATATAATCTAGTTCTTCATTTATATCGGCTTTTTCAATTAATTTAGTATTCTCTTTTTCTAATTTTTCTTTATAATATTCCTTAAAATGTTCTTTTTGTAAATGATCAAGTACTTCCATTCGAAAACACTCATCCTCTTTTTCTAGTGTAGGATATTTCATTGATTTAGCAATATTAAAAGTTACTTTTTGGTCATTTACTCTCATAGTTAATTCTCCTTTCTGAACATCAATCATAGCTTTCCCAGTGGCTAAAAATGGTCTTCCTAAGATGATAGGAATTTCTTTATCTTCTTCCATATCTAAAACAATAAAATCTACGGGGAAGATAAATTTATCCACTTTTACTAAAACATCTTCAATAACTTCCTTAGGATATGTAACGAACGATCAGCTAATCGAAGGGTTATCGAAGTAGGTGAAATTTCTCCCAATCATAATCTCTTAAATATTGATAGAGGCATTAGATTGATGCTTGCTCCTAAGTCACACAAAGCTTTTCCATAGAATTTTTCTCCAATAGCGCAGGGTATAGTGAAACTACCAGGATCTTTTAATTTTTCAGGAAGCTTTTTCTGAATAATAGCACTACACTCTTCATTAAGTGCGACCGTTTCATTATCGGTAAATTTTTTTTATTTAGAATATCTTTCATGAATTTTACATAGTTTGACATCTTTTCTAAAGCTTCTACAAAAGGAATATTTATTGTTAATTTCTTCAGTATTTCAAAGAATTTAGCAAACTGTTTATCTTTTTTATGTTGATTTAGTCGTTGAGGAAATGGTGGTGGAGGTTTTTTAACAGAAATTTTCATTGGTATTAAAGGATTTTCTAAGTTTGGATCTTATTGATTCTTGTCTTTTTTTATTTCCACTTCCTCTTTTTGACTCTCCAGTTCTTTCTGAATTCGAGGTTCTAATTCTTTTCCACTTCGTAATTGTATCGCTTTAATTTGTTCATTTCCTTCTTTGGGATTTATTTCCACATTACTAGGAAATGTTCCATGTATTCTATTATTAAGCGCGGTAGCGATATGTCCAAGTTGAGTTTCAATATTTTTAATAGTTGTTCCTTGATTTTGTAATTGGTTTCCTTGTATATGTAATTGATTTCCTTGATTTTGTAATTGATTTCCTTGATTTTGTAAATGTTGACCCATATTTAATATTAATTCTTCTATAGATAATTTCTTATCTTTAAATTGAGGGTTATTATTATTAAATCCAGGTGGATAACTAGGTTTATAATTAGAATTTCCTTGGTTAGAGGGATTTACTAATGGTTGTGTTATGTTATTCATCTATGGTTGATTAGTTGTATTATTATTCCAATTAAAATTAGGATGATTTTTCCATCCAGGATTATAATAATTTGCATAAGGATTATTGGGTCTATTATTAATAGCATTTATAGTTTCATAATGAGATTGGGATTCTATAAGTTGTCCAGATGAGTTTTCTTCTAATATAGTTGGAGAGTAATTCATTCCAAAATGATCTAATTTTTTAGATATAGCAGCGATCTACGAAGCTAACATAGATATTGCATCATTTTCATGAATACTCGGCTATCTTTTCGGATTTATTCTATCATGAGACCATTGAAAATTATTGGTAGCCATTTCTTCGATTAGTGCATAGGCTTCATCGAATGGTTTTGACATTAATGATCCTCCAAGAAGCAACATCGATGATTGATCTAAGAGATCCTACTAATCCATTATAGAAAGTTTGAATAATTAACTAATACGGTAACGCATGATGTGGGCATTTCCTAAGAAGTTCTTTAAATCTCTCCCAAGCTTCATATATTGACTCTCCATCAAACTGGCTAAAAGAAGTTATATCATTTCTAAGCTTAGCAGTTTTAGATGGTGGAAAATATTTGGATAAAAATTTTTGTGATAATTCTCCCCAAGCTTAAATAGATCCAGGTGCTAACGAATTTAACCACATTTTAGCCTTGTCCCTTAAAGAAAAAGGAAAAAGTCTGAGTCTAATAGCATCGTTAGATACTCCTTCATATTTGAAAGTAGCACATAGTTCTAAAAAACTAGCAAGATGTAAATTAGGATCTTCAGTAGGTGAACCACTAAATTGATTGTTTTGTACCATTTGGATAATTGCAAGTTTCAGTTCAAATGAGTTAGCAACTACATCAATTTTTTGAATAGTTAAATGAATTTCATCTAATGTAGGGTTGGCATAATCTTTTAATGGTCTCTGTTGATTGTTATTTTCATTTTCAAGAATATTCGCCATTTGTGTTAAATTTATATTTTCTTCTTCTTTTTTTTTTGTTTTCTAATTCTTTTAACTGTACACTCTAATTCTGAATCGTAAGGTATTAAATTTTCGTTTCCAAATTTACGCATACAATTTTGCAAAATAAATTTTAAAATAGTCCGTTACTCTAGTAAATAATTTCTTTACTTCCCCGGCAACGGCGCCAAAAACTTGACCCACTTTTCATGTTTGCAAATTGTGTTAATAGCAACGGCACCAAAAACTTGATCCCGCTTTAATATATATATTTGATTTTATGATGGAATGTATAATGTGGATTCTACGCAAGTATACGTATCATATCAAGTAATACAGGGCTCTAGTGGAGTCCTGGTTATCGATCCCACAGGGAAGTTTTACTAAATTTGTAACAGCTAAATTTAAAAGCATTTACTTACTAATATAGTATACGGAAATTTAGAATACTTAACTAAAGCAAACTAAAGTAAACTAATGCTTTAAATAAAGTTGATTTAAAGATTTCAAAAAAAGGTATCCTTCTCCTTGTTTTTAGAAAATTAAGTGAATGATGAATTCAAATAGATTTTTTTATTATATTGTGACAAATAGGAGCATTCTTATTCTTTATCTTTTGGTCCAGGTGCAAAGAAAATTGACTAATCCTATGTTTGATTGCGAATCTAGCGGCTGAAATTGTAAGGATACTTGGCTGCCACTCGAGCTCCACATTCCCCTCACATGAGGGCTAACATCTACACTTCGACTCTCGAACAATAGGACCAAATTGAATATTTTAATCGTCACACTAAAATGTCCAATTCTACGTCCGATAAATAATATTTCCCTATTTATTTGCACCCTCCACACAAGGCTTTTGACTTCCCTGAATATTGGATGTAATCTTTACTATAGTTGATAATTCAACATATTTTAACAATTCAATTGGCCAGATTGAAAGTAAATTAAGTTTTAAGTAAAAGATTATCACAATTTATTTTAATATATTAGGCACATCTATTTAATTTCATCAATTCACATAATTTCATAAACACGGAGAAAGACTAAGAAAACTACTCAGAATGCATGGGAATTAAACAAAGCATGGATTTCATTTAAATTTAACAACAATAAATAAAGATACTTATCTCAATTTCCTCCCCAAGTAGACTCCTTAAAGTTCCTTTGACTTTTCCTTCTAGTACAGCACACTTCTAACTCACTAATTACACTTACTAAAACTCAACTTCAACTTAGACTCAAAAGCACACTAATAGAATACTCTAAGACTCCTAAAATAGACACACTAATGACTAAAATTCATCCTCTATTTATAGAGGTAGACAAAGGTCCAAGGGGTACTTAAGCACCTCTTCAAAAAGTGTCCAGATTCAATGTATCTGGCATTTTTACCAATCTCGCCGTCGGCGAGAAACGACCTCGCCGTCGGTGGGGCTTCTAGAAGGTCTCCAAACCGCGCGATCTTGCCTTCAGCGGGCTCGGTCTCGCTGTCGGCGAGGTAGTTATAAATCCTTCAAAAATTCTCCTCATAATCTCGTCGTCGGCAGGCTCGATCTCGCCGTCGGCGGCTTAGTTCATTTTGCATGAATTTCTTCCTTTTTTTATCCAAATTTGGATTTCATGATTTTTGCTTCTATCACTTATAAATCTTCATTCATGCAATAAAATAAAGAAAATAACATTCTTTAAAGTGCAATTTTATAAAAAATAGGTATGAATTTCTTAACATATTTTTCTGTGATCAAAGTGTTGGACAACACTATCAGCAATCTCCTGGTAATTTCTTAGTCAATTCCCTTCCTCATTTTTAATTTGATGAATTGTATTGTACCTCCTTCTATAATTGATACAGGCATGGTAGTTAGTATTACTGTCTCCCTCATAGAATTTGGTTTCCCCAGCCATTTGAAGGAGAATTTGTTCTTGTAATTTGATAGCAGTGAGGAGTTCCTCATTAGCAGTAAACAATTCATGATCAGAAATACCACCATTAGTAGCTTGTTGTTCAAGTTCAACAACTTTATCTTAAGCATTCTTAACTCTGGTGTTAAGGTTACCAAAATCAGTCTAACTCCAAGTTTTGAGATGAGAACTCAGTTTCTTCTGAAGGATCCAAAGTTGAATCCAAGGGTTTTTGGAGTTATAGGAGTGTCAAATTTGTTTCACTTGATCAAGAAAATCAGTATGGGAAGCCCAACCATTTAGATATCTGAAAGGAGTTTTTGGCTTAGCCTGAAATCCCCTTATAGAGATAAGGGGTCTATGATCTGAGCCAGACATAGGAAAAAGGAAAACAATGGTTTACAAAAATTCAGTTAACCACTGTCTGTTGACAAGTATTATGTCCAGTATTTCCCATAACTTCCCCCTTTTCTAAGTAAACTTTGGCCCAGAAAAACCCAGGTCATGAAGGCCAACAAATTGTATGTTGTCATTAAGAGTTTGCATCATGTTAACATTTGGACTTCTACTTCCAGATTTCTCTCATGGGGCAGCAATACAATTAAAGACTCCTCCAATGAACCACTTGGTAGACATAGATGGACTAATTGTAATGAGTTCTTGCCAATGTTCATCTCTATTATTTTTAGTGCAGCCAGCATAAACAAAAGTGGCATGACTCAAATGGCCAGCAAAATCAAATAACAAGTGGAAGAATTGAGGGTGGTCAACCAAAAGTTGCCAAGTAACCTCCCTTCTACAAAGAAGCCAAATCTTGTTATTGATGTTTGAGTAGAGCTGAAAACCCCAAAGTTTCCTCAAGATTTTTCTGGACTGATGATGGATGGAGTACAGCATAGACCAAATCTTCAAAGAAAATACTAAATCAATTCCAAAATGTTTCAGCACAAACTATAATGTGAGATCTAAAACCAGCTAAATTAATACTATCAGTTGCAGTGGAAAGTGAATCTCAAAAGAAGAATAACCAAGTTACAGAAAATAAGATTGAAGAGCCAAAGCAGAAGATAAGGGTTGCTAGTCTAAGGCTAGTTGTTACGGATTTGGGGGAGAAATCCCTCTAAACATTGTATGATTTCTTCTTTGCTCCTTCAGGGGCACGTAATACGATGCAATTTATTTTTGGCTATGTTCTGACCGTTTCTGCTAATAATATGGCTGACGATAACCAATTTAACTCTGATAATAGTTTCAATCATAAAAATAATTCTCAAATCGTATAAAGTCTTGATACATGCAACAATAATTCTGAGAAGATGGATGGCGATAGTGACGACCAATAAAGTGACGCACCTGTATTTGAATTCTAAGGATCACCAATTGTGATAGAAGTAGAACTTTCAGAGTCGGAAGAAGTTTTAGAAGAATCAGTTACTTTAGTTCTTGAGAACACAGCTTCTAAATTAATTCTAGGCTTAGAAGAAATAAATAGTAATTCCATTAATTCATTAAAATTGTCCTCTTCCAAATTTATAAAAGTTTCAGAAGTAGAAGAAGAAGCACGGTAGAAGTTGATCGGTTTGAAACTAACACTATGGAATTCCTTGACCTCCATACTCTCGATCTTTTGAGGATGGATCAGAGTTAGGGTCATGGCTTGAATGTAATGGTTGATCCTATCGTACATCGACTCATATTCACTTTTCTCTTTATCTTCCAAGGAAATATTGAACTGAGGCTTCTTCTAGCTTATAATCATCATTTCTTTATCGGATTTATCTTCCTCAGAGCTTCCTTCTATGTCAATACTGATAGTTTGCTTCGTCCGTTCAACAATCTTGTGAGTTCTCCCTCGCCAGCATCCCCGACCTCGATCTCGAATGAGTAGGCTAAAAGAACCTCCACCGACTCGTTGCAAAGGAGTGGTGGGAGATCATTAAAGCGGAGTGGAATGGTCCCGCTCTTATGGTCCTTTTGAATCTTCGACTTTGTTCGGCACAACTTCTCTTGAAAAGACTGTTTCTTCGAGGGAGCATAGTAGGCGGCATCTTCGTGTATGTTTACTTCATGTATTGAGAATGGATGTAAGTCTCTCTTGATGCAGTGCTCTTGTCCATTTTATAATTCTTGATACACTAATGTAGCGAAGACGGAACCATATTGTACTCATGAAGCCACGGTCGACCAAGTAAAGTGTTGAACAAAGTGTTGCATCGATGACATGGAATTTTGTGGTTGTTACTAGATCTCCAACTTTCATTAGCAGTGTTATCGATCCAGGTGCTCTTTCTCCTTTCTTATTGAATCCTCTTATCATCATCTTATCCGTAGTGAGTTCCTTTGCATCGACATCCAAATATGCTAACGTCTGTAAACTCATTATGTTAAGCGACGCTCATGGATCCACCAAAACTCTGTAAAGCACAAATCTGCCGATAGTATCGGAAATGTAGAGCTGACGGTTATGATTGGCAATGTCGAGTAGCAACTCTTCATCAGTGATGGTTACACCAGGCTGTTCATTTAATGCACAAACTCCATCCGAGGAAGTGCTAGCTACTTAAGCTAAGCAAATTTTTGGATCAAGCAGAGCCTTGTTCAGATTTTCTATCTTCTCCTTTGACAGGATCAGAGCGTCGTAGCTGGCAACTTCCTAAGATGAGCTAGTACATTGTAATCCACTTTATTTGAATCTCACATTTCTTATTGAATGTGTGTTTCTTCTATCGGTGGAGGCGGCTCCTCTCGAATAACTACTTGCTTTCCTTCATCCATCAGAGATGTTCTCAGGTAATACATTTCCACTCCTTTGATTCACTTCTGTGATTTCTTCGACATCCAGACTTAGAGGTTCTCCTGATACTGTAATTAATTCTTCTTGTTTTGAATCTGAAAAATCCAAGTTGATGGTGATTGGTGTTCCGTTGCCCTTGAGGACTGACTCCTCGCTTTCTACACTATCATAGCCGGTGCTGTCAATGTTTTCTTCATTTTTGTCATTGCTCTTGTCGGGGTTAAGTATGATTTGAGGATCATTTAGAGAATCAAAATTAGGGTTAGATAGGTTGTGATCAGTTACGTCATCACTAGAGTCAATTAAAACATAGCTGAAACTGTCACTCTTATAATTATAAGACCCAGGAGTGGCGAAGAGGAAATTATACAGAATTAAAGGTTCAAGGGATTTCTCCCCTAAATTTGAGACAACCAATCTAACAGGGGTAGCCCCTATCCTATCCTTTGTGCTATCAATATTCACTCCATCTATGATCTCCTTCTTCTCGATCCTCTATTGCGTTGGTTTCTTCGGTGTGTTCTTCATCTTTGGCTTAGGAGGTAGCAGACTCTGTGCAGCGGCTTGCTCCGAAGCGGTCTGTATCTGATCCAATATCTTCTTTGAGGACTTTGTCCAGACTGTGCTCCATCCATCTCTATCAGCATATGGATCTATCGGATAGAATGGCTTGGTCGAAATCATTTTTAGGATGAAAGATGGGTCAAGCAAACGAAAGATGGGATTTTCATCTCTCATGAAGGTTATGCAAGGGAGATATTGAAGAAGTTCAAGATGGATAATAGCCGACCTATAAATACCTCTGTAGAATGTTGAGTCAAGCTATCAAAGTATGATGAGGGTGAAAGAATTGATCCAAAGTTTTTCAAGAGTTTGGTAGGAAGCTTGTGCTACTTGACATGCATAAGGCATGATATTCTTTATGTTTTTATATTTGTCAGTCACTGCATAGAGACTCCGACTGCTACCCACCTGAAGACCACTAAAAAAATCATGGGCTATATCAAAGGTAGAATTGATTTGGCTTGCTTTACTCATCATCATACAAATTCAAGCTTATAGGATATAGCGAAAGTGATTGAGCCTGGAGACATGGATGATAGAAAGAGCACTACAGGGTTCGTGTTTTTATAGGAGACACTGCTTTCACTTAGATGTCCAAAAAACAACCTATTGTCACTCTTTATACTTGCGAAGCAAGTTACGTGGCTGCAACCACATCTGTCTGTCAGGAAATTTGGCTTTAAAACCTATTAAAGGAGTTAAGATTACCACAAGAATAGGCGATCAAGATTTGTATCGATAACAAGTCTGCAATAGCGCTAGCAAAGAATCCAGTTTTTTATTATAGAAGCAAGCACATTGATACATGTTATCACTACATCAAAGTATGCATCGAAAGAAACAACACGCAAGTGCAATCGTGAAGTCTCAAGTTAAAGTTGCAGATATTTTTACCAAGCCACTCAAGAGTGAGGACTTTATCAAAATAAGAAGTTTACTTGGAGTCACAAAATCAAGCTTAAGAGGGGGTGTTGATATATAAACTTAATTTTTTGGTTGATTTTGGGTTATTAATTTTTTGGCTTTAGTTATTTAAATAAAGCCCAATAAGAGCCTAATTTCTAGAAGCATGTTCTAGAAAAGTCTCATCTAGAAGCTTATTCTAGAGTAATCCATAGAGTTGTCTAGAATGTGTGGTAGGTATGGAATTATGAAGAGAATTCTAGAGAGTCATTTGTAACCATTAGATTAGAATTGTAGTGGCGCAGTCCTAGTTATTAATTTAGCAGGTGCCACTAGTATAAATAGGGGTGAAGTCTTTGAGTTTGTATTAAGCCAAGAAAAGATGATAAATAGAAGTATAGTTTCTTCCATAAATTTCCTTCTTAACATTTGTCAAATCCTAAAAGCTTATCCATTCCAACAGACAAATCATTCACAAAAAGAGCTACATAGAACTTATAGTAAGAACTATTCTAATTAATACAATACTTGTTAAACATTAAACATTTGGCCATACAAGATGTAGCTTAATATTTGGCCCTATAGATTTAATGACATGTAATTAAACTCCCAAGTCCTAAACCATACCTCTATGAAGTGCCAGATATTCTTACATTCTTCACATCGATTATGAAATAAGTTTAGTTGAATTGAAATTAAAAAGGTTAAGGAAAGAAAGAAAGAAAAAAAAAAAACACTATCTGCCATAAAAAATATGTATCCCACTTTTAAACAATTAGTACTATCTACCATAAAAAAATAATAATAATAAAAATAAAAGAGCACCATCTACCATAAAAAAAGGTGTATTTTAACTTTTTACAAATGCCATACAGCTTTTCATACATATGGTTAAGCTGGCAAATTAATAAAAATTGATGTTCAAACATTAGATATGTAAATACATTAGAATTGAGTGGTATATATGTAAATATTTTTTGATATTTCAGAAATCTCATTCAAACTAAACTCAGATGCCAGAAGAATTGCACCACAGTTTTCTTATGCCTGTTACGCGGTAACAAATTTGATTATTAAAATCGATAAAATATTTATAGCCAAACATGATCGTAGCAAATTTGTTGAGGCCTATCCATTAGAAGCACAAACGGAAAGCTGTGGAGCAGGAAAAATTATTGCATCCATAGTTTTGATGCAGTTTTGCAACAGGACTTCAATCAGAATCTGTCACGTGTAATAGCAAGCCTACATCAGGATGTATTAAATTAGGGGTCTGCTTGTAGTCGTGACGAACCCTGATTGGTGTCCTGATGCAAACTACATCAGGACTTCTGATGCAATAATCTCTCGTGGAACAGCCCTACAGATAAATAAAGCCATGCATGGAGTTGGAGCCATCCGAAAGATCTTGTAGTTTTTGAAATGATGGAAGGCTTACATTTTGTTATTGGAGTAATGGGTAACCATATATTCTTTCATGCTTCTGAATAATCTTTTAGGTAATGCAACCTGTCTGCTACTCTACACTACACCAATGTAATTACTTGTTCCCTTTATTTTATTTTATTTATTAATATTATTCTTAATATTTTTTTTATTTTGGAAATGTTAGGCTATACCATTCGAAATTCTGTGTCAATATAGATTGGGGTTGATAAAAAATAAAAATAGAACAGAAGTATTCTCATGCGTCCCTTATATTTTGATTGAATTTTGGTGAAGACAATTTTACCTATATGAACTTATATTATTCAATATTTCTTTTTAAAATAAGAAGGCAATTTCAAATTTAATTTCAGAAGCATTTGATATAGATCAAAAGCGTGGAGTTCATGCTCTTCTGCTTATCCTTATTTTCATTTCTCGCCAGTTCTCTATGGTTGGTTAATGGACTATTCATTTGCGGTATGAAAGACAATATTCAAACTAATTAAATAAATTAGTACTATTCAGTAATCAGGCTGAGATATTTGTTGCAGGCATCGAACTTTGTAGGCAGTTCAATGGGCATATTGCAGCTTGTACTGTATGCCATTCATAGGAAATGAGAAGGGTTGAAGGGAGAAAATGATCTGAAAATTGATATTGAGAGGAATGGAGCAGTATTAATGACAGAGAAATTTGGAAGGAGAATCTAAAGCTAATGAGAATTTGAATTAGGACTCAAAAATCAACAAGGAGCTTGTTTTACACTTTTGTTCTTACTCTTGTTTCCTAACATGGAATCATACTCATCTGTTGCTTTATAATTTGAAAGCCATTTCAGAGGTTGAAACATGATGGTTTTGGAGCTATTTTGTTGCGAGATTAGCCAAATTTTTGTTAAAATTTAGGCTAAAACTTGTAAATAATTATTATGTTGTATATGTTTTTTATTTTTATAAGAGTTGTATGATAATGATTTTAAAAAGGATTAAAAATAAATCTTACCAGATAGGAAAATAAAAAAGAAATTTTTAATCTAGATATTGTAAATTCAGTTTATTCTTAATTTCTTCCCTGTATTGACTTAAATATTGAATTTATTTAATCCTGTTGTTGACAAGATTTAATAGATTTAGACTTTCAAGATTTACTAAATCTAATTTTTCTGATTTTTTAGATTAAAGTTAAGGATTCAGTAAATGTTGGAAAAGTAAGAAGGTATTTATACTTCTCTTTATTGTCTCTTTTTCTCTTTCATAAAAATTATAAATCTTAAAAATATCTATCAAGTAATTTACTATGATTTATTACTTCATTTAATACTCATTATGAAATCAATAATTGTCTTACTCTATTACTACAAAATTCTTGCATATGTGAATAAATTTTATAGTTATGGTATTTCATTTCTCGCATTTTAATTATATCAATATGACATATTGCAAACTTGTGTCATGACATTAGGTCAATAGAACTATTTTGGATATTGACTAGCTGAGCCGATGAACCCACAGCGAAGACTCTATAGGAAATCATTCAGTTTCATTAGGCTGGTATTGACCTTTCTGGTTTTATGGTGTTTGTTAAAACTGACAATACAAACATAAATGAAAAAAGAATAATAACAAAATTTAACTTAAAATGATTGCATGTTTTCATATGATAAGTAATTATATTTGTCGTTTATCACTCTCTTGTTGCATTTTTATGTCATATATGCAGATAATTATCATCATTACTTGTTGTTCATCCTATAAACCTCATTTCTCTAGCAGTTTAAATAGTTCTTAATTACTGAGTTTTTTGTTAAACTAAATCTTTGATATTTTGCATAACAGGTTCTATTTATCCACTAGCAAACATGTCTGCACTGAAGCAGACTTTTTAGTTTTAGATTTTACGTCTTAGTATTCTTCTCAGTACTATTATAATTTTCATTTTGGGTATGGGTAGTTATTTTCTATTGTCATTTCAGTATTGATTCAATCAATTTTTTGTTTTTCTTTCAATTATATCAGTGGACAATTAATTATAGAATAAAATTTATATTTATGTGCTTATTCTTATTGTTATTTGCATAAAATTTTTTTTAAAAAAAAAATTTCTGAACATGTTTAATTCATTTCATCATGCTCTGCATTGGGTACTGCCTTCCATACCTGAAGTGTGACATGTACTCTCTAAGCAGATTGTGTCATAAGCATAACGACACCAATCCATAATTTCAGTCTGCTTGTGATTTTGTATAATTAGCTAGTTCAGTAGAATTAATATTTGGGGCACTTACATACCTACTACCCAATTCTTATGTACTTGTATATCTAACACCTAGACTGTCTTTTATATTTATAGCACTAAAATCTTTTACATCACATAAAAAAATATTACTATTTTAATTTTTTAAAAGTGCAATATATCCTTTCATGCATAGATAACCTGGCATATATGTAAAAAATTGAATTTTAGACATTGGATACGTAAATACATTAGAATAGCATGGTATATATGTAAATATTTCTTGATATTTTAGGGTTTCCGGTCAAACTAAACTCAGATGCTAGAAGCATAGCACAACAGTTTGCTTATACCTATAACATACTAACTGTTTTGATTATTAAAAAACTACAATTTACCATTGAGATTTTTAAAAATCAATAGAATAATTATAACCAAATATAATCGTAGCAAATTTGTTGAGGCTATCCTCCATTAGAAGCACAGACGGAAAGGTGTGGAGAAACCCTGCATGTATATAAAGCCATGCATTATGTTGGAACCAACTGGAAAATCCTATAGTTTATGGAAATGATGGAGGCCTTCTGTTTTGCAATTGGAATAATGGGTAATCATATAGATTCTTCCATGCTTCCAATATGCAGAAAAGAAATGAAGTCATAAATGTTAAAGAGCTAACTTCTGAATTATCTTGCAGGCAATGCAGCTTCTCAACTAATCGAAACAACTCCAATGTAAAGGGGTAAACTTGTAATTTTAAAATTTACATCTTTTACCTTTACTCATAAGATTAGTTTTGGTCACTTTAATCAGACTTCCAAAATGAGGGATTCATAAAATTTTCAAAATGAATTAGTTGATAAAAGAGTTTTAAATGATTGGAAGGTATAAGTTTTGTTTTTACAAATTTCAAATTTACCTTTCCATAAAGATTATATGTTTAAATTTGAGTTCTTTTAGCCATTTAGGTCCAATTAATCATTCATACCAAATTTCATGAATTCAAAAATGTATTATTTACTAGGGGTGTAAACAAGCCGAACAAGAGCGAGTCCAGGGTCAACTTGTATTCTCCTGTTCGACTTGTTAAAAATATCTTTGTTCGTGTTCGGCTTGTTAATATTTCGAACAAAAAAATTTTGCTCGTGTTCGGCTAACTAATCAAACGAAACGAACTTGAGCTGTTCGCGAACAAATAGATGTTTTGACAACCCTAGTCACGAAACGATAAGTTGTTAAGCATTGAGGCAAGATTTAAATCTTATTATTTATATCAATACATTATTTAAATATTATTCAATATATTTTGATTTTATTTTTTTATTAATAATTTTAATTGATTATAAATATTTGTGGCTTTATAGTCAATTTATATTTTTTTAAATTACTACTCATCAAGAAGATTCCAGATCCGATGATTTGATTTGCTTCGGCTCCAGTGACCTCACTGGTTCAGCTTTGATGACTTTTATCGGCTCTAGTGATCTCTTTGCTTACCTAGATTTTCTCTGTTCTTATGATTCCACTGCTCGAGGGCTTTGTGGTGTGGAGATTTCGGGCCTCTCCACCGGTTTGTTCTGGTTTGCTAGGGAGTCGATTTTATATGCTTTCAATCGGATATAAAGCTTTTTGGTGGATTGTTTTATCTGAGTTGCTGGTTTCTATCAGTCATCGCGTTTTCTCCTGTGTGACCCATTTCGGTTGGGTTTTTCTCCTTCGCTCTTATGTGTTACTGCTCTATTAGATCTTATGGCGTCTCTTCCTCCTCAACCGTCGAATGCTTCAGATATAAAGAAGGCTACTTATGTTGATATAGCTGGTATGAGGGTTGGCTCTGTAAGCGTTGTGGATAGTCTAGTCTTCCCCCAGGTTTACCATGATTCATTGGAAGGCAAGGGGGATTGTAACCTCGTTAAGAAGCCTAGTAGGAAGAGTGGCAAACTTGCTCTAATTTTCTTCGATGTAGAAGTCTCCAACCTGGCTTAAAAGTGTAAATTTACTCTCATTGGGAAGTTCCAGTTGGGACACCCAAAAATGAAAATTATTAGAAAGGTATTTGAAGATTTCAAACATTTGGGAGTTTTTAAGGTCAGTCTCTTTGATGATAGACATATGATGATATAATTGTCTAAAGAAGAGAATTATGCTAAAATCTTTTCTAAGATGTACATTACAATTGATGGGAAATCTATGAAATTGTTTTAGTGGTCTCCTGAATTTGATCCCTACCAAGCCCCCTATAGTTCCAAGTTGTTTTAAACTACCTGGCCTAAAATTACGCTACTTTAATCACCAAGTCCTCTATTCTATTGGAGCGGATCTAGGGAAACCTATGAAATTGGACATTTGCACCTTCAATCTTTCCAGTGCTTTGCAATGATTCTTGTTGAGAGGGATATCACCCTCCCCGATGCGGAAGAAATATGGCTTGGTAATGCACATAATGGATATTGGCAACCTATTATCACAGAACAAAAGCCATATTACTGTAATCATTGTAAAATTTTTAGACACACTCCGTCAAATGCTCTGATAAATATACAAGAAAATCATGGTTAATACTAATTAAATCAAATTAAATGAACTAGAGATCATTATAATATTTCTTTATATGGATAACATTTTTATGTTTGTGAATGACTTAAATAGTCAAAATCAATATTGAGGAAGGAACTGTCTTCCACGTTACATGCCCTTTCATATTTGTTTCCCATTATTCTCCACTTATGACCAAATTATTTGATGATCTCCACTTTAGCTAATAATCAATCTTTGATTGACAACCATATTCTTTCAAGATCTTCTGGGTTTAGGTCTTAGACCATGGTAATGAATCCTTAGATTCTTTGCCTTGTTTTCATTCACTCTCCCCAATCTATATCAATTCCACTCCTTAGTTAATTTTGATAGAGATTCATATGTTGGTTGATCAAAATATAATAATTAAACATTTATATAATCTTTCCACCTCTTTCAACTTTCTTCTAACATATGTTTCAACCACTTCCTCTTACCTTATTAGGGATAGCATGCTCCAATGCATTAGGAATTATTATAGTACATTTGATATATTAGTTTCTCTTGTCTATTATACTTATTGGTGAATTATTGAGTAAAAGACCTCCAACTTAAACATTGAAGAATTTGTAAAGGCATGATGCTCTTAGGGCAAGATCACAATTTCATTATTTCATGCATGCTTGTTATGTCTTATTGTGTTTTGGAATTGAAGAATATTAATCTTTTGTGTTTATGACTAGGATCCTAATTATTAAAAGGTTGTTCCTTATGAAAAATAACAAATAATATCCAAATTGGTTTCATTTTAAGAAATTCCTAATTGCACTTGTTTGTGTTTCTTTTTTAGTACGTTAGTCTATCTTTTTTTATTAAATTATGCTTTTTATATAGGCTTCATTATTAAGCAAGCCTATGCTCTTTGATATTTGTATTGCTTCTTCTATCTAAAATTTTTATTATTAGAATACTTATTTTAGTTAATGCATTATGATTTGCCTTAATTATATCTTGATTAGATCAAATGGTTCTAGTGATAGGCATTAAAATGGTCATATTTAAAAAGATTCAAACGTTTTGCACTAATTTCCATTTATCTGAACATAATTTTCTTCTTTGTAGACATAAAAAAGCCACCTTCAAAACATTGCTATTAATAATTTTTTCTTCTCTTTAGAAAATCTCATATCCTATTTATCAAGTGGTTCTAACAAATTCCATTGCTTATTAGAAAGCTTTTAATTGTAATAATTACACCAGTAATACAGTAGATTAAGGTTGATCAAAGTTTTATTGATTATCAATCAATATTTATTCAACTCTAATTTATAATCAACTCATGAGATATCTACACTCAAACCTAATTGATCTTCTTTTTTTTTTTATGACAAATTTTCATCGGATATTTTGTTCACCTCTCATTCATCTCCTCCATAAAAATCATAACCTATTCTTATCTTGGATTAGGAGTAGTTCTCTTTTTCTTAATCCATCAAGAGCTCAATAAAACTCCAAGTTTTTCTATAAAAAAATATGATGTTTGTTGATATTAGCGTTTTATAATTTTTTTCGTGCTTTTAAAAGTCAAACTAGACTATTCAGTCCCACCGGTTCAATTTGCAAAAATTAATTTTGCATAAATCAGTCATATTTTGGTGGTTAAACTAATGAATTTATTTAGTTTTTAAGAAACATCAATTTATAATATTGGTCAATTTATAGATATTTAAGTTTGATTGATTTCTTAAAAAAAGATTCACTATAATAATAGATAAAATAATGAACATATAATGACCAATAGTTTTGATTTTGAATCATATTCCAAATGTTTAACACTAAACTTCCTTGAATTAGAATACTATATTTTGTATAATATTACATTATTTTAATGATATTAAAAAAACTTAAATATTTTTTATGTCATATGATTAGACCCCCAGTTCAGCTCTGGTCGAACCGTTGATGCTTGAACATCTCCTTGCCATTTTATATTCTATGTGGCTTTCAAAACTTTATTATTTAGTTATATCAATAACTTGGCAAGGTGGCTTAACTTATTTGAGCAATAATGATCTATTATGTCTAGTTCTTTCATTTGTTTGTGGCCAAGATTTTTATTATCATGATTTTTGTTCATTTTTTATTTTTTTTATTTAATACTGAAATTTCTCACTTTTGTATTTTTCTATGAAAGTTTATTACCCTTGATTAAGAAAATTTAAAAAATAAATTGAATAAATGACAGAAGATGAATTTTGCTTCAAGCACTTAGAATATTTTAATACATGCCACTCGATTTCGGGGCGTTTAAATGCATATATACTAGGGCTATCAAAAAAACTCTTTGTTCATGAACAGTTCGTGTTCGGTTCGCCAGGAAGTTCGTGTTCGATTCTTTCGATAAGCAAACGAGACGAACACGAACAGGTTTTTTTTGTTCGGTTTGATAAACGAGTCAAACACGAACAGTGATGTGTTTGAACATTTCGAACACGAACACTAGCTCTGTTCGTTCGTGTTCGATTTGTTTACAGCCCTAATATATCCCACCCAATTCCTGCGTATTAGCCTATCTCATAATTAATATTATTATTATTATTATTATTATTATTATTTTTACATTTCTATCATCCAAAACTTTCATATATCATAAAAAATACCACGATTCTGACTAATAAAAAGTGAAATACATCTTTATATGCATAGGTAAAAGTGACATATATGTTATAAAGGAGATTAATGGTGCGTTTGGGCCAGCTTATCCGCTGCGACGGCGTTCCACCTCACCATTTGGAAACTGCGCTTGCGCAGCTTATCCGAGAAGCAGTAGGTTTTTTACACTAAACGCGGAACCCAGATCAAACCCCGCTATTCGTATTTCCAGATAAACGGCTCATCTAAATAAGCACAAGCTGACTCAACACACCTTAAGTATTAGGCATGTAAATGCATAGGAATTGAGCGGCATGTTTGTCTTCCACTATAAAATCTTTAATGGGAATAGATGTAGTCTGACAAATATCTGATTTTGTTCAACATGAAATATGCCAATTAACTGTGCTAGCGGCCAGTTTACACTTGTAGATCAGTCACATATTTTTTAAAAAATAAGATAAAATTTTAGTCTCATCAAATTTATTTAAACTTATAACTTAAAATAATATATTCAATAATAGTTATGCCAGGCTAATAAAGTCGAAGAGGAGTTAATGACGTTCATTATATCCTCAACCTAAAGCATATTTGACTGAACTTTTTCAGAGGTAGGAAACTGACCTGGTAATCAATCCATGAAAATTCCTGCCTTCTTAGACTTTCTTGTAAGACATCTGACCAGTTTTTCAGCCTCTCTGCCCGGCTTTCTTCTCTCTACAGTCATTCTTACTTTGTCTTTCGCTCGATCAAGGCTCTGCAAGTCTTATAAAATGATTAAGAAGTTTTGAATTGATTATTTTTATTCAATTAGTCAATGGTCTAACATTATAAGCAAAGATGTATAGAATTGGACTTTTTCTTTCATTAGTTTGTCAAAGGAAAATCAATGTTATGAGTCATGCTAAAATAAGCATTAACTAATGTAATTACATATCTAACACTAAAAATTTAATATTTACATATATATCACTTTAGTGCCATTAACGTATGCATGTAAATATGATGGGATAGATATATATATATATATGTAAGTACATGAGAATTGTATGGTATGTATATTAATTCCCTTAATTATTAACTTAACACTCAATTTTCTTAAAAACGATAAAAAGAAGTCCATGCTCACTCTTTGATTTACCTTTCACACCAGCAATCTCGTTGCCTTTCACTAGGAAGATTCTGTTGTACCACACAGCAAGATCCGACGCTGCCCTTTACACACCACAACATCACCGTCCTCCGTCACATGGAGCCATTATTCCATACGGAGAACGCACGCATCCGCACGCATCTCCTCCTAATACTCATCCAGTACCCTCCAATACCCACCAATACTCACCTAATAGCCAATATCCAACATCCAATACACATCCATACACATCCATACCAATCCATACACATCCATACCCATCCAGTACCCATCCAGTACCCAAAAAATCCGCACCCAACGCTGCGTACGTGCTCCGGATGGAATAATTCATCCTGTCACATGATGCAATTGATGCCTTCGCCAATGATCTCCTATCATTATTTCACCTTCACTCATGACACGCTAATACATTCGACATCAAGCTTTTGAAGTAAGATCGATCCAATTACGATTTTGTTCCGACCAGCTCGTGCAATGACATAGCAATAACTATGGTTAGCTCTATTAGCAAAATGGTATATCATGTAAAGAAAGTTGAGTTTAAGGGTTAAATATGCAAACTTTAGATTCTTGAGTGTTGTTTACATAAATATTAAACTTTTAGAATTTAGTCATTTATTTATATACTATATTAATCTCTAATTAAATTTCAAAAATTTATAATTCACGAGCAGTGCACAAGCCGAAGATGAAATTTTGGTTGGAGCTCACTAGAGAAGGCATTTAAGTGATCATTGGCTGGAAAGGAAAAAAATCTAATTTTGTTTAATAAATTTGTATATCCATAAATGATAAGAAAGATTGTTTTTTTGCTTCAGATTGCTGCTTAGAATTATGAAAGACGAAGATAGAGATTTTTATGAGACTGGTATCCATATTTTTTGTAAGTTATCCATGGTTGCTTGTGCTTTAGTTGCATATTAATAAATATTTTATTGTCCTAATATTAATAAATTGGTTCTATTTCGAGTCATCGGAATTCTCGACGGCGGTTATTTACCTTTCCAAACCTCCCCGCTCCCCACCATCATTGGATCGTCAAACTCGTCGTTTAAATTTCATGTATTCTTTTATTTTTTTTTAGATTTATGTAAAAATTAAATGTAAATTTCATTGAAATATTTAATACATTTTTTTTTCAGATCTTGATTTTTATTTGAAATTTTATTTGTATTTTTTTTGTATTCTTGTTTAATTTGTAAATTGTAAAATTTGTTATAAAGTTGTTATTATTGTGTTAAAGTTTGTAAAAAAAAATAATGTTCTTTGTGTAAAATTTTATTTGAAACTTATTGTAGAAATTTATTTAGTTAACCTATTCTTAAAATTGGTCTGAATTTAAATTATAAATTTAAACTGTTTTTTATAGAAAATTTGTTAATTTATTTTATTTCAAAAATTAATTATTATAATAATTTTATATTCTAACGAGCCAATTTCGAGCCGAACACGAACATGAATAAGTTTTTCGAGCCATTTCGAACCATGGCAAGGCAAAATCGAGTGTTATGTATAACATAAATGGATAAGCTGGCCCAAACGCACCCTCAACCTCCTTTATAACATAGATGTCACTTTACCTATGCATATAAAAATGATATATGAAAGTTTTGGATGGTAGAAATGTAAAATAATAATAATAATAATAATAATAATAATAATAATAGTGAGATAGGCTAATACATAGGAATTGGGCGAATTATTCCATCCGGAGCACGTACGCAGCGTTGGGTGCGGATTTTTGGGGTACTGGATGGGTACTGGATGGGTATAGATGGGTATGGATGGGTATGGATGTGTATGGATGTGTATTGGATGTTGGGTATTGGCTATTAGATGAGTATTGGTGGGCATTGGAGGGTACTGAATGGGTATTAGGAGGAGATGCGTGCGGATGCGTGCGTTCTCCGTATGGAATAATGGTAGGAATTGGGTGGTATGTATGCATTTAAACGCCCCGAAATCGAGTGCTATGTAGTAAAATATTCCAAGTGCTTGAAGCAAAATTCATTTTCTGTCATTTATTCAATTTATTTTTAAAATTTTTTTAATCAAGAGTAATAAATTTTCATAGAAAAATACAAAAGTGAGAAATTTCAGTATTAACTAAAAAAAATAAAAAATGAACAAAAATCTCCATTATTAAAAACCTTGGCCACAAACAAATGAAAGAACTAAACATAATAGTGTTATCGACCAAATTTCTCCTCAAAAAAGTCAGCCAACAGCTTGTCAAAACGTACCAAAAATTTCGGCCAGCGTAGTTGACCAATATGAACAATACAAGACAATCAAATGACGAGGACTGAGAACTGGTCTGAATACATTCAAAAATGAACGCGCCGCGCCCGGCCACCGATTTCTGTATGAGTTAAAATTAATGTTATTAGCTATCATGCAAGACTTCTGACAATAGATCTTTGAAGATTTACGTACATACCACATTATTTTTATTTATTTACATATCTTACACCCAAACTTTAATTTTATATGTAGGTTACCTTACATTTAAAGAATTGGGTGGTAGGTGTGTAAGTGCTTTTGGAAATAACGCACCTAACTGTCCCTACCTTGCTCAAGGCTGCTATAGTACAGCAATGCCATAAATCCAACAGCAAGCTTTTCAACTTTGTATGTAAAACCACAGAATGACATGTTTTATTGCGTTAACATATGGTAAAATTTTAAAGATAGTGTGTGAGTGAGTGAGTGTGTGTGTGTGTGTGTGTTCCTTTTGGGACAATGAACTGAGAACCGTCCATGTTCAAACTCTAATATTTCACTCGATTATTCATGAAATCGCACGTGATTTTTTCCTACACATTCATCTAACCCAGACGAAGCTATATATACAGTTAAATAAAGGTACATTTCAAATTTTCTTCATAAAGGACCAAGCCTGAGGCTAAATTTAGGGATTTTAACATATATCTTGTCCCAAGAGGTGAGCCCTCGATTGGACTTGACAAAGAGCATCGCCTTGATGTCACAAACATCCTCCTTGCTTCAAATTGAGCTGAAAGTAGTTTTAGCTATGAGCTAGACCAAATGATGCCACAATTTGATGTTAGGATGGCTTAGAGGCCGTGAGAAAGCTCATTTTTATTGGGAGAGTGTCTTAAGGCTTGGTGAAGCTTGTGGGAGGGTTAACTTTGAGTCTTGAACAAGTTGATGCGGGGCTAAAAAATTGCCATGGCTTTGGGACATAAAGTTAGGGTTTCCAAGTGGAGAGGGAGGCTTGAAGATAATAGGGATCAGTTACCTAGGTCAAGGGAAGTACTTTTATTGGTAGGAGCAAGAGGGCTAAGTGGCTCTAAGAGGAGTTTGGGTGTTTGTCAAAGCTTTTGGGTATGAGCTATTTATAGCCATGGGAGCTTGAGCGAGGACATATCTGTGCATGGAGAAGGTCTTGGAGGCTTCTTAGAAGGTTTCAAGTTGCTATTGGTAGTGGGGAGGAGCATTTGCAATTTTCCATGCCTTGGCCA
Source organism: Papilionanthe hookeriana x Papilionanthe teres (assembly GCA_022702705.1). Classification (NCBI taxonomy): domain Eukaryota; kingdom Viridiplantae; phylum Streptophyta; class Magnoliopsida; order Asparagales; family Orchidaceae; genus Papilionanthe; species Papilionanthe hookeriana x Papilionanthe teres. The sequence goes on from CM040431.1 coordinate 54,999,427, forward strand.
TTGTGGTTCCAATGGGAGTGGGGGAGGCATGGTAGAATTCTCGTGATGATTGGGAGAGTTTTTGGAGGGCGGCTAAGACGAGCTTCGGTCTGGTCTTGGCTCCCCAAAGTCTGGTTTGGATCAAGTGTGGTTCAAAGAAACCATGACCAAGGTGCCATGTGGCTTTCTCATGATGAGTGGTGTTAGGCTTGTCCTTTAGTGCTTGGACTTAGGCTGGGTTGTCTTGTTGTGTCACCCACATGTCATGGTGGGTTTATCTTATGAACCAAGAAAAATGGGCCATGTGCTTGGGTTGGATTTTAGGGTTTGTTGGGCTTGACTTAATTGGTTGGATTTAGCCCAAAAGCATAGGCCCTAAATGAATTTAATAATACCCTAATTAATCAGTAAATTAATTGATTAGGTGATATATGTGAGTTGACCTCATAGTGCCAATGGGATTCTCCTTATAGTGTGATGTCCTGACCATGATGGGTGAGTTCAATTGGATGGGAATGTGGCCAATTGATCAAGATTTAACCAAATTAGGGGTAGGCCCAATTTTTTTTTACCCACCATGGTGTCAAAAAAATTTGAGATCAAAAGGGTATGATATGGTTTAAAATGATTAATGTTTGTTGGGGTTGGGGAAGCCTTTAGTGAGGCTAGGGATGAATTTAGGTATACCCCTTGGCAAAGTGAATTTCATGGTCAAAGTGGCCCCTAAGGTCTATAGGAAGACTCATACGGTTTAGGGTTTATTTGATTGGCTCATAGCATGTCCTGTACATGGGGGTCAATTTGGGTCTATCACTGGGAAAAACCTTATTCTAACTAAACTAAGGGTTGAGGGTCGGGGCATGCCCTAGTAAGGCCCAAGAAAGCACATCCCTGGTCTGGGGCATATGTTCACGTGATTAGGTTGAGTTCTCACAAAAGTGAGGTCAACACCAGAATCATCTAACCACCAGTCAAAGAAGCAGAAAGAACAGGGCGAATATGAAGGGTGAGGGATAAGCAATCCTCCGTCAGTCACCAAAATAGTAATCCTCAGTCCCGAGATCAGTGGGGAGATCACCTAGGGCACCATCATCCGTAGCGACACTCTAACCAGTGGTAGAACTGATATTATGATCAACAGTACGAATAACGAGAAATGCAGAGCTTGGCACCCCTCAATGTGTCAATGGTTGTAATTGTCCAAACCATCCAAAACAAGGACTATTTCAAACCGGCACAGCTGCTGAAGGTGTCTCCAACTTCATTTGATATGAAGAGTTACTATCAGAACCACCGTGACCATCACCATGACACAGAGGAGTGTCATCACCTCTAATACATGATCAAGGAACTCATCGGCTCCAGAAGCTCAAAGAGTTCACAACCGTCATTACAAATACACAACAGTAGCACAAGACTCCAGTATGAAAGCCCTCAAACAATCCTATTTGTCCAAATGAGGACCACGTGGCAGGAATAATCCCAACCATCTTAGGGTGGGGTAGGTGGGGTTCAACCCTCTGACCTGAAGAGACAACGTTCCGGTGAGGTATCCTCTGTCATCCATATACACATAACCATTTACCCATTATCTTTACAGATGAAGATCTCCATCATAAAGAGAATCCCTACAACAAGGCAATCGTCATGACAACACTGATAAAAAACTACAATGTGGGTAGTACTTCATTGATGTTAGGAGTTCAGTGAACATCCTGTTCAAAACAGTATTTAATAAGATTGGCTTAAAGATCAAATGGTTGACAGCACCGACCGACCCTTTATTCAGATTCTTCAGGGAAAGGAAGAAGTCAGTGTGCCTTATCACCCTTGCCCTCTCTCAGGGAGAACCCAGGAAGTAGTACAATAGTACATAGGATTTTCTTGTGGTGGAATCCCTGCCAACTTGCAACGATATCTTTGGAAGGCCACTCCTGAACAACTATCGGGCAACAGCTTCCAAGCACCTTGCACGACCCAAGGTGATATTCAATGAATCTAGACACATGGAAAGACTTTTGGATGAAGAGATGCGTCTCTTGGAGTGAAGAGGTGTGTCTCTTGGAGTGAAGGTGTGTATCTCTTGGAAAAAGGAGATGCTTGACTTCTTTTTAAAGGGGGGGACTAGCATCTCTCTTAGGGGTGTTTAAGGAGGAGTTTTTAAGAGATTTTTATAGAGAGTTTGGCATGAGTGTAGATGGAGACGTAGATTTCTCCATTTTTCAAGAAGTTTTTAAGTGTTACGAAATCAATTAGAATGGATGAATTATTATTATGTGAAAGTACTCTTAGGGCGTGATTTACATAGGATCCAGCATTGTCTATTCTAATTTTTTTTTTTTTTTTTCATATGTTCCAATGACTCTTTTGCTTCTATTATAAGTAAGGAAAGCCGAACATGCTAGTGTGATAGTTGATAATTTAGTAGCCAATTCCTTACTATGTCTCTATATAATTACCCATATTTAAGATCAAAATCTTGCTACTTGATATATCAATCTCATTGGCTAAAGGGAAGCAAGTTTAAATGACACGAGAAACTTCTACCTAACAAAGGGAAGTTCTTTTTATCAAATAACCTAATTATTCAAACCACTTCTAAATTTTTCTAAGAGTGTTTAAATAAATAGTTTATGGCATTTTGACACATATGGAGACCCATATTCATGTTGTGCAAAAGGAGCTGACTAAAGACATTGCTTTTTTGCTTGTCAAAATTTCTATGAGTACCATATATTCTTTCTTAGAGATGTTATCATGATTTGATATCAAAAGATGCTCATGGGTCCATTACACATGTGATATTTGCTTCATTCACCACTTAACCAAGCATTTAAACTAACATAGTTTAGAGTATATTCATATGCAAAATACTAAAGCTAAGAAGCCTTTTAATCAACAACATAAGAAGAATAAATTCTATCTTTTTTCATTATAACAGACTTAAAAATTGTTAAATTTCATTGAGAGAATCATTCATTCCAAAAAATAAGTAGTATTCAAAATTTTCCAATGAAACTAAGTATTGTCCTTACCATGGGCTATTATGATATGTTATCTAACAGTGTTTTGTGCTTTGAATGATTTGAGCCCAAATTTCAAGCTAGATTAATTTACTCCCTCGATTATAAAGTTTGTTAAACTACACATCTTCGAGTAGTTCCACGTAATGCTAGTTTTTATGACTTTGTAAAAAGGGTTCTCTCAAGATTTTTAATATCAAGTTAATGTGTCGGTCATGTTAGATGATTTGGTTATGCACAAAAATTTGTATCCTTTATGTAAGACATTTTTTAATTTTTTGTAAGTATTATGCACGGTGGCATGCATCTTTGAACTTAATATAATAATTTTTATTTATAAACAATTTTCACACATAGTTTTGGATTTTGAATTATTTGTAGACATATGCCACCTTTAAAAAATTTGTGTAGGGAAAAGAAATTCAAAATTTGAAAATAAAAGAAAAATACTAAGAACTTTACTCGGTATGATGTGAATTTTATTTAGTTTTTTTATCATATAAATCAGGATAGCCTCCCCTATTTATAAGTTTTGTATTAGCCTGAAAAACATGCAATATTTAAGTTACTACCCAAAATATAATACATATATTGTTTAAAATAGAGCTAAAATAGCGGGCATATAGCCGGATGGCGAGATAAATTAACCAATTTGGTTCGCTAAATTGATTGGTCGAATTGATCTACCAAAATAATTAGCTAACTAATTGGCCATACAGATGATCCAAGCTTATTCGTTAACTGATTACTCAAACAGGCTTATCAAATTGACCGAACTAAATGACCAATTGAGTTATGTAATCGAATTGCTCAACTACAGACTGTCTGACTTGACTTATTAAACTAAAAGTCAAACCAAACTATTGGAATGGAGCTAGAAATCTTCTCACTATTTAATTTGAATTTATTCCATAAAAATCTGATTAAGAAGAAATATACTTCTAGAAGTGTAAACAAACCGAACATGAACGAATGGAGCTCGTGTTCGTGTTCAGTTCGTTTGAATCTAAATGTGTTTGAGATAGGCTCGTAAATTGTTCATGAATTTTTTGTTTGTGTTCGATTTAATTTGTTCAAAATTAGTTTGATTTTGTTTGAAAGGATTTTAAGTAATTCGTTCAGGTTTTATTGGAGGTGTTATTAAGTTGTATTGAAGGATTAACATGGTTCTGCGATAAGTAGTATTATTGGCAGTATTATTTGGGTTGTATTACGGTGTTACCATAGTTCCACAACAACTGGAGTTATTGACGGTGTTATTATGTTAGTATTGCGATGTTATTGGCGCGAAATTGAAACAATCGGCATTATTAGCGTACAGAATTGAAAAAAATCGATGTTATTACATGTGATTTCAGCGACAGCATGTGTTATCGCATGCGGTCGTGATGTCGGTGTTATTGTGAGTTTATTGCAGTGGTATTGTGGTATTATTAGAGGGGTTTTACCGTAGAACCGTGGTGTTATTGCGGCAGTAGAGCGGCGGTGTTATTGTGGTAGTCTTTTGGCTTTATTGTAGTGTTATTGCGGAGTTTTGTAGTGAAATCATTGTCTTATTACGGCGTTGAGGAGACAACATTATTACGGTAGTTTTTTTGTTGTATTGTGGTGTTATTGCGGAGTTTTGTTGTGGAATCGTGGCATTATTGCAGCGACGAGACGATGATTTTATTGTGGTAATTTTTTTATTATTGTAGTGTTGTTGCAGAGTTTTGTTGCGGTTTTATGATGTTATTGTGAGGATTTGCTGTGATTTTTGTGGTGTTATTGTGGGGATTTGTCGCGGTTTGTTATGAAGAAAGGGAGACTGAAGCGTAAGCGTTAATGGGGTAAGGGAGCTTAGGGTTTTAATTTTGTATATATATATATATATATATATATATACAAGTTTGCAGCCATTGGAAGAGCTGGGAGCGGCGACCTGGGTGACGATGAGCATAGGGTTTCGACAATGGATCCTTTAATCTTCGCATTTGGTGATTTCGTTCTCTATTTCCTTTCTGATTTTCCTGCTTTTGATACTGTTTTTGTTTTGGATTCGGATTTTGGTTCGGTTTCGGTGGATTGTCGTAGGTTTTCCGCGATTTACTTTGCAAAACTCGCAGATCTGTTAGCTTTTGGGTTTTTTGTGATTTTAGTTCAATTTTTTGTTCAAGATTCGGATGTTCTGTGAGGATCTGCTAGTTTTTTTTGTGTTTTGTTTCTCTCTTGAGTAGTTTTTTGTGTTTTGTTTTGTTTTGATTTTGGATGTTCTGCCTCTGGGCTTTGCGTTTTTCGTGAGCTAGGGCTAGGGTTTCTCCTGATGTCGCAAAGTTTTGCAGCCATGGTCTCGGGAGACTCTACTCCTTTAGCTGTTAAGCATTCCTGCTTCTTCCCACAAGTGTTTCATGATGCTATCAAAGTTGGAGGTGGTCATTACCAGTTTATCCGTAAACTTGGCCAGAAAATTGGTAAACCTGCTCTTTTCCTTACTGATGAGAAAACCAATGTTCTAGCCTTCTCTTGTCGCTTTGCTTTGATTGGGAAATTTCTTTATGGTCATCCTAAACTTGTTCTAATTCGCAAGGAATTTAATATGTTAAAATTAACAGGTTCTTAGCACATTGGTCATTTAGATGGTCGACACTTCCTTATACAATTGTCTAACGACATTGATTATACCACTGTTTTTGCTCGGAAAGTATTAAGAGTTGAAAACCGTATTATGAAATTTCTTAAATGGAGTGTGGATTTTGACCCTCGAGCTGAATCCCCTGTTATTCCTGTTTGGGTTAAATTCCCGAGGTATAAGTATCACCTTTTTAATTATGAAATTTTATTCTCTTTAGCCAAGGGCTTTGGCGAACCTCTTCGATTGGACAATCCCACCATAGACCGTACCCAGCCTTCCGATGCTTGTTTTTTGGTTGAGAGAGACATTACTCAACCCTATCCTGATGAATTCTGGATTGGTTCCAATCATAATGGTTATTGGCAGAAGGTGGTTATGGGGGTTCATCCCCCCTACTGCTCACATTGTACTATGTTTGGACATAACTGTACTATTTGTTACAGGCTGCACCCTCATTTAAAGCCCCCAAACACTGTTCAACCCCTTCCTATTTCCCCTGCTGTTCATGTTCCTTCCTTTGTTGATCCCACCCCCATTTTTTGTCTGATTTCCTGCGTGAGCCTGTTTCACAGGACCCCCCTACCCTTTCTGATGCTCCTACTGCTCATGCTACTCCCTTTGTTGCACCCACCCCCTATTTTTCGTCTGATGTTGAGCCTGTTTCACAGGCCCCCCTACCCTTGAAGCCCCTGTTGCACAAGACTTAGCTCTACCTCCACCCATCGTTGACACTTCTCTACCTCTCCATATCCCTAGCCCTTTTGACCAGGCTCTGCTATCTCTATCCCTACTTTGCCCATTAACACTCCCTCTGATTGTGTTGTGGACCCTTCTTTGGTTGACACAAATGGTCTCCCCTTCGATGCCCAGGGCACTGTGATTGTTGTGTTAACCCAAGAGGACTTTGTTCACCCTCACTCTGCCACTGAGTACACACCCCTTTTTGATCCCTTACCTCCTAACATACAGCCCACTGTTACTATGGCTCACTCTGTTTCTAGTAATGTTCACTCTGTTACTCATGCTTCTGCCAATACATGTTCACTTGGTGTCTCTCCTTACACGCCTGTTGAGGTAGGGGAAGTTGATCTTCCTGTTCCTGCCTCACCTACTGGTAACACAACATCTAGTGCTATCACACTTGCAAATCATGCTTTGGAAACTGAATGGAATATTAAAACTAGGAGGAGAGGTAAAAAGAAATCTGATTCTCAACTCATTCCTCCTACCACTCCTCGCTAGCCGAACAGGACTATCATTCGATATCGCCCATTCCGAGCACATGCAACAACCCTCAAGAGTCACCAGGAGGGGATTTCCCAAACCTCATGTTTAACATCCTTGTGTGGAACATTACAGGAGTTGCGGATCCTAACTCCCTTAATCGTTTAAAACACCTCTATAGGGTCCATAAAGCTTTTATATTTGCTCTTATTGAACCTTTAGTTACTGTTCATAAAGATAATGTCCTGAGAAAATTTAAGCATTACTTACATTATTGTAGTAATAATAATAAAATTTGGATATTTTGGAAAAAGGATTTGCATATGCAGATTATTGAGGATGACAGGCAGTTTATTCTCACCAATTTTGCTATGCAAGAGTTCCATGCTTGGGCAACTTTTGTGTATGCTAGTACTTTATTACCTGATAAGATCCTTCTCTAGCAAAAGCTTTCCCACACGGGTAACTCTGTCACTGGTAACTAGCTTGTGGGTGGTGATTTTAATATGATTATGTTCCCTGTGGAACGGAGGGGGGGGGGGTCTAGACCTGACTCTGCTTTAATCTCTCATTTCTATGATTCTGTAATTGATGCTGCTCTTTTTAACTTGGGGTATTTTGGTTCTTTGTATACTTGGCGTCGTGGCACTCTCTTGCAAAGGCTTGACAGGTTCTTGGGCTAGGCTAATTTGCTGGATTATTATAATGTCTGCAGAGTTAACCACCTCAGTCATGTCACCTCTGATCATAATCCTATTTTACTCACTTTGGCTTTTCAATCTAAGCCTGCTCAGTATCACTTTAAATTCATTAATGCATGGACCTCTCACTCATCTTTTCTAAGTTTTGTTAATCAAGTTTGGAAACCTTATGTGGTTGGTACTCCCTGGTACATCCTTTGGCATTTGCACAAAAAGCTAGTTGCAGCCCTTAGGCAGTGTAACTTTGATGTTTTTGGTAGTGTTCATACTAATGTTATTAATGCACAAAATGTTGTTGATGACTTAGAAGCTCAGGCTATCTCCAACCCCTCTCTTTTTGATGAGGTGGCACAAGCCAACCAACACCTTCTAAATCAGATATCTATTGAGGAAGACTTTTTAAGACAACAGGCTCATGATGTTCATTTTTCTAGTGGTGATAGAAATACTAAATACTTTCATGCTAATATTAAGCACAGGAGGAATATCAATACTATCCTTAAAATTGTTACTAATGATGGGAGGGTTCTTACTGATTTGGATCAAATTGGGGCTGATGCTGTGGCTTATTTCTCATCTCTTTATATTGATAACCTGCAGGTTGATCTACCTAAAAAATACCCAATTTTATGTCTTATTTATGATTCAATTCTTAAGGATATTATGCTTTAATGAAAGGTATTTTCGTGTTTTTGGATGTAGATGATTAAAAAAGAGTCCAAGAAAGAAAAAGAAGGAAAAAAGAGCAAAAAGGAACAAAATGGAGCTTATGGAGCAAAATATTGGAATTATTGGCCTGGCGCCTAGGCGCCAGAATCCGGCGCCTAAGCGCCAGCTCGATACAGACGCTGTTAAGATTTTTTGATGATTTTGGGGAGTTATTTTAACGGAGTTAAGCGGTTATTAGAGCTTCTAGAAGATTGAAAGTTACTTCTAATATATAGGACATGTGATACAGTGCATTTGGACACAAGGAAATGGTTTTAATCACGAAGAGGTATAATCCAAAGCGAAGAGGTGCGAAGACCTGGTCACGGAGTCCGGCACCTAGGCGCCAGATCCCGGCGCCTAGGCACGACAGTTACTTTCTAGAAGATGCATTGAATTTGAACGAATTTTGAAGATGTGCCTTAAGCAACCCCTAGTCAAATTCAAAGCTCTATAAATAGGAGCCCATTCTACAGAACAAATCGCACCCCATAACACCTTGGCACCTTCTCTCCCCCTCTAGTTTTACTTAGTCTCTTCCACACTTAGGGTGCCACTTTACTTTGTATCTAGTGAGTTTATTTTGAGTATTTATTGTGTGTTGTTGCTGTTGGAGTCTTTCCTCATTACTTTGGAGTCAGTAGAAGTCAGCGGATCACTTGAAGGAACAGTTCAGATAAGTATTTGTACCTTGGTTCAAAATTTTATAAATATATTTTGTTGTGTGATTTCAATGTATTCTGAGTAGTTAGTTATCTTTCTCCTTTCAACTATGAAAAGATAATAAATTAATTAAATTTTGTTGGGGAATTAAATTTAAAATATTTAAAACATTATGATGATATTAATATCTGATCTTAGTTTACTTTTTAAATTGGTCATTTAAATTGTTAAAACCTGTTGAAGAATTTTGAGACCTATCCGGAGATAAATTCTTAACTAGTAGATATCACATGAATCCTTGTGTAGTCGAAGGCTTTATGCGGGTTATTCAAGGTGAAGTGCAAATAAATAAGAAGATATTATTTATTGGGCGTAAAATTAATTAGTTTTTAGAGTGACAGACTAAATTCTAATAATTTGCTTTATAGAAAGGGAACGGGTCACTGGTAGGGCCGACCATAGCCACCATTGGACATCTACTAGTGTGAGCCTAGATTAACCCATTCTACTAATAAAATATCCTGAACCGATCTATAGATTAGTCAATGTTCTTTGCACCTGGACCAAAGGATAAAGAATAGGAATGTTTCTATTTGACACAATACCATAATCTAAATTCCCCACAAAAGATAATTATTCTAAAAATCTTGGATTAGTTGAAAAGGAGAAAGTTGTTTTTATACTTGCATTGAATTTCAATTACTGCTTACTTTACATTACTGCTTACTGCTTACTTGCTTATAGTAAAAATTGTTAGTAAATTAAATTTGAAAATATATATATATATATATATATATATATAAATTACTTTTAATTTGATAAATTTCAAAATATTTCTTAAATTTTTTTTACTTTTTATAAAAACACTATCCTTGTATTACTTGAACGATACGTATACTTGCGTTTAAAATTCTGACTTTTACAATAATTATTACAAAAATCTAAATATAAATTCATAAGTAAAAGTAAACATCACACATCAAGTTTTTGAAGCCATTTGCCAGGAATTAAACATTCTAAAAAGTAGTATCAAATTCTTGTATTTAAAAGCATATATAAAGTCTCATCGCATCACAGGTCTCCTTGGTTAACTCCTCCTTTTTCCAGGCTGAAAGGAATTATGTGGCTTCTCTATCCCTTGCTGGCCCTCCTTTTGTGCAGGAAATCTTTACTGTGCTTATAGATATTAATCCTAACAAATCCTCTGGTGCTGATGGGTTTTCCTCTGCCTTTTATATTTCATGCTGGGATATTATTAAACATGAGGTAACTCTGGTTATACAAAGCTTCTTTTTGGGGGAAGAACCAGGTAAGTATTTTATGGCTACTTTAATCGTTTTAATTCCTAAGAATAATGATATGACTAACTGGAAAAATTTTAGGCCTATCTCTCTCACTACCATTATTTCTAAGATTATTAGTAAGTTGATTGTAGCTAGGTTGCAACCTCATTTGAACCTTCTTATCTCACCTCAGCAGTCTGCTTTTATAATGGGCAGAGACATATCTGATAATGTTTTAACTGCTCAAGAGCTTATTGAATATCTGGATCATAAGTGTAGGGGTGGAAATCTTGTCCTTAAGCTTGACATAAAAAAGGCTTTTGTTACATTAAGCTGGGACTTTATTATTGGCATTTTACAGGCAAGAGGTTTGATGTTGCTTTTTGCAAACTTGTTAAGAGATGGTTATCTAATAACTATTACAGTATCATGGTCAATGGGAATTCTTATGGTTTCTTTTCTGCCTTGAGAGGCATCAAGCAGGGGGATCCTCTTTCCCCTTCTATCTTCATTCTTGTTTTTGACTATTTCTCTAGACTGCTTAATCATTTTCAGAGTTCCCACCCCATCACTCAGTATAGACACAAATCCAACCTTATGATTAGCCACTTGGCCTATGCTGACGATGTCATTATTTTTGTTAATGCTTCTAAAACTTCTATTAAAAAATTAATGCTAGTTTTATATGATTTTCAGGGCTACTCTAGTTTGTCTTTTAACAGGGCAAAATGTCTTTTTTTATTTTGGTAAGTATGTCCCTAGTGCTACTTTATCTTGGGGTGATAACTTCACTAGGTATAGACATTCTTCTCTGCCCCTAAAATATCTTGGGGTTAACTTGCTCAGGGGGAGGACTAAGCAAATTCAAATGGATGAGGTTTTTGATAAAATTAAAAAGAAGATTGTGGATCGGAGGAATGTTTTCCTCTCTAATGGGAGCCGGTTAACTCTTCTCTCTAGTGTGCTTTTGAGTATTCCACTTTATGTTATGCAAGTCTTAAGCCCCAAAAAGAGTTCTTTGAACAGTTTACAAAAAATGTTTAACAAATTTTTGTGGTGCTAGGGGAATGCAAAGAAAACCTGGATTTCCTTGAATAAGCTGTGTAAACCTAGGAAGTCTGGAGGTTTGGGTTTTAAAGCCTTATAGCATATTGTTGAAATTAACATGTGTAAAATTTAGTTTAAATTTCGTATGGGAACCTCTTTGCGGTCTCAGTTTATGCTATCTAAGTATTATAGATCTTCCCACCCTTCTTTAGTGGTTTGGAAGGTGAGAGACTCTGAGATCTAGAAAGCCATCCTTAATGCTAGAGCTGTGGCTAGCTCTCTTATATTTTGGGATCTTGGGAGAGTCACCTGTCTTTCTGGCTGGACAACCGGGGTATGCCTTCTCTTCAAAGCACTCCCCTCCCCCCTCCCCCCCCCCCACTCACACAAATTTGTTAACTGTTTCTGAATGCTGGAATCAGGGGGATTGGGACTTGAACTTACTTTCATCTTTGGTGGGGGAGCCTAATGCTTTACAGATTTCCACTATTCCCATTCAAACTAACACTAAAGATACTCCTGTGTGGAAGAAGGCTCCCTCCCAGTCTATTAGCAAGGTTATTTATGGTAAATAGCACTCTTATCCTGACTGGCTTTAGGGACACTTAATCTGGAACAACATTTCTCCCCCCCCCCTTCCATCTTCTTTTTCTTATGGAGATATTTTACTTTGCTGCTACCTTTTTCAACTGCACTTTGATCACAGAAAAATACATTAAGAAATTCATATCTTTTTTTAATGAAATTACACTTTAAAGAAAGGTATTTTCTTAATTTTACTGCAGGAACGAAGATTTATAAGTGATGGAAGCAAAAAGCATGAAATGGAGCGAATTTGGATCAAAAAGGAAGAAATTCATGCAAAATGAACTAAGTCGCCGACGGCGAGATCGAGGCCGCCGACGGCGAGATCGAGGCCGCCGACGGCGAGATCATAAGAAGAATTTCTGAAGGAATTATAACTACCTCGCCGACAGCGAGCCCGAGCCTGCTGACAGCGAGATCGCGCGGTTTGAAGACCTTCTAGAAGCCCCGCTGACGGTGAGGTCGTTTCCGCCGAACGGCGAGACGATCTAAAATGCATATACATTGAACCTGGACGCTTTTTGAAGAGGTGTTTAAGCATCCCTTGAACCTTTGCCTACCTCTATAAATAGAGGACGTATTTTAGTCTTTTGTGTGTCTTTTGGGTGTCATTTGTGTGTCTCTGGAGTCTTAAGTGAGTTTATTTAGAGAGTCTTAGTGAATCTTTAGTGAGTTAGAAGTGTGCTGTTCTAGAAGGAAAAGTCAAAGGAACTTCAAGGAATCTACTTGGGGAGGAAATTAAGATAAGTATCTTTGTTTATTGTTGTTGACTTTAAATGAAATCCATGCTTTGTTTTATTCCCATGCATTCTGAGTAGTTTTCTTAGTCTTTCTCCTTGTTTATGAAAATTATGCGAATTGATGAAATTAAATACAAGTACCTAATATATTAAAATAAATTGTGATAAATTTTACTTAGAACTTAATTTACTTTCAATCTGACTAATTGATTTGTTAAAATATGTTGAAGTATCAACTATAGTAAAAATTACATCCAATATTCAGGGAAGTCAAAAGCCTTGGAAGGAGGGTGCAAATAAATAGGGAAATATTATTTATCGGACGTAGAATTGAACATTTTAGTGTGACAGACTAAAATATTCAATTTGGTCCTATTGTTTGAGAGTTGAAGTGTAGATGTTAGCCCTCAGGTGAGGGGAACGTGGGAGCTCCGAAGTGGCGACGAGTATCCTCCCGACTTAGCCACGGATTCGATAATCAAACATAGGATTAGTCGATATTCTTTACACCTGGACCAAAGGGTAAAGAATAGGAATGCTCCTATTTGTCACAATACAATTCAAGAATTCTATTTAGATTCATCATTCACTTAATTTTCTAAAAACAAGGAGAAGGATACTTTTTTTTCTGAATTATTTAAATCAACTTTATTTCAAGCATTAGTTTACATTAATTGTTGTAGTTACTTTAAATTTCCGATTACTATATTAGTAAGTAATTCCTTTAAATTTTAGCTGATACAAATCTGTTAAAAACTTCCCTGTGGGATCGATAACCGAGACTCCACTAGAGCCTCGTATTACTTGATACGATACGTATACTTGCGTAGAATCCACATTAAACATTCCATCATAAAATCTAATATATATATATTAAAGCGGGATCAAGTTTTTGGTGCCGTTGCTATTAACATAATTTGCAAACATATAAAAAGTGGGTCACACTTACTCCTTAAATGTTTAGAAATTATTTGGTTCTCACTTTGGTATTACCTGGCGTCATGATATCACCACAGTGAACTATCTCCTGCGGCGGAAACGATAGGAGGATTTAAAGGCTTGCTACATTCTTTTCTTCTTGTTGTTCTTTGGTTCCTTTGGAATGCTAGAAATGGTCACAAGTATAATACCTCCCCTCCTTCCTCCCTCTCAAGTACTTCTTATATTTTAGCTTATTCATATAAATGTTTTAAAACCACCTCATTCACTATACCCCCTATATCTGCTGCTAGACCTGTTTTAGTATTTTGGAACCCCCCCCCCCCCTTCTTTGGGTTGGGTTAAGCTTAATGTGGATGGCTGCTGGTCCTCTACTTCTGTTGTTGTTGGGGGTGTTTTTAGGGATTATCTGGGAAAATGTCTATGTTACTTTAATTCACCTGTTATCTCAGATGGCTCCCTTATAATTGAATGCTGGGCAGTTTTATTAGGCATTCAAATTTCCACTGCTTTCTCTTTTAAAAATTTGTGTGTTGAGATGGATTCTAAAATTCTTTATGATATTTTGTCTAGCAAATCTCCTCTCTAATGGAACCTTATTTACTTGCTTCATAGAATTCATTCACTTATTATTGCCAATTATATGAATGTTGTTTGGAACTTCATCTTCATGGAGGGAAACACCCCTGCTGACTAGTTGGCATGTATGCTGGTACTCTCCCTCTGGTGGGGTTAAACCCACCCATTTCTCTGCGACCCTACCTGGTTGGGGACTTATTAAATCTCCCATATATCATAACTTGATTTTTTTATGGCATTTTGCTTAGTACAACCCATTTTTCTGATTTACTGCTCTCTTTTCACCTGCCTATATACTTTATTATTTTGCTACTTTAACTTTAACGGTTATATCTGGAATTTCTTCTGGGCATGTTTTCTCTAGTACCTTTCGTTCCTTGCATTGTCTTCTCACTGTCATTTTCGGAGTTACTTTTGTTTTGACTATCAGTGACTCCTCTTTTGGCTCGACATGTTTGGGAAGCCTTCTCAAATGCTATTTATCTGTTGATTATAAGCTCACGTCTTCGTTGTTGCTTTTTTGGATATATTCTGAGCAAGATGGGACCTCCATGGCCACCGCTTCTGCGTTTTCTTTTACAGGGCACAACAATTTAATTTATGTTCGATTTTAAGGCCCTCTAAGTTTTCTACAAATCTGTTTTGCTTTTGCTTCTCCTTTATGTTCGGTTTCAAGGCCTTTCAAGCATACTACAACTCTGTTTGGGTTTTTGCTTCTCCTTTTGGTGTTATTTTGTATTTTGGAGAACTTTTTTTGCGTGGGTTGTAATGAGGGAAGTGGAACCCTTATGGGTGAGTTTTTATTGTATTTTCTTTTTGGTTTTAGAATGGGATCCACCTCCCTCCCTATTGTAACACTTTTCTTAACTTAACGCGTAAGGAGCTACCGTTGCTCTTTCCTCCAATATATATATATATATATATATATATATATATATATATATATATATATATATATATATATATATATATATGATCACCGAAAAATTTATTAAGAAATTTATACCTATTTTTGATGAAATTGCACTTTAAAGAAAGGTATTTTCTTTATTTTGTTGCGAGGAATGGAGAATTTAGGTGATAAAAGCAAAAATCATAAAAAGGAGCGGATTTGGAGCAAAAGGAAGAAAATAATGCAATTTAGTCTGAGTCGCCGACGGCGAGATCGAGCCGCCGACGGCGAGGTTACGAGGAGACATTTCGAAGGATTTATAAGCTGTCTCGGCGTGCCGAGCCCGAGCCCGCCGACGGCGAGATGAGCGCGGTTCGAAGACCTTCAGAAGCCTCGTTGACGACGAGGTAGTTCGTCGCCGATGGCGAGATAGTTGAAATGGCGCAGATACATTGAACCTGGACACCTTTTGAAGAGATGCTTACACACCTCTTGGACCTTTGCCTACCTCTATATATAGAGGCCGAAAATCAGTCTTTTAAGTGTCTTTAAGTGTGCAGTTTTTGTGTGTCAATTTGTGTCTTAAGAGTCTTTTATTTATGTGTGTGAGCAGTCTTTAGAGTCTTAATTAGTGTAATTAGTGAGTCTTTAGTGAGTTAGTGAGTTTTTAGTGAGTCTTCATTGTACTTGGAAGGAAGAGTCGAAAGGAACTGAGGAGTCTGCTTGGGGATAAATCGAGATAAGTATTTATATTTATTGTTTTTAACTTTAATCCATGCTTAGTTTAGTTTCCATGCATTCTGAGTAGTTTATTAGTCTTTCTCCCTGTTATGAAATTAAGTGACTTGATGAACTTACAACAGAAGTACTTTTATATATATTAATAAATTGTGATAATTTTTACTTAAAACTTAATTTACTTTCAAACTGGCCATTTGATTTGTTAAAATATGTTGAATATCAACTATAGTAAAAATTACATCGGATATTCGGGGAATTCAAAAGCCTTGGAAGGAAGGTGCAAATAAATAGGAAATAATATCATCTGGGCGTAGAATTGAGCATTTTAGTGTGACGGACTAAAATATTCAATTTGGTCCTATTGTTTGAGAGTCGAAGTGTAGATGTTAGCCCTCGGGCGAGGGAACGTGGGAGCTCCGAAGTGGCGATCGGTATCCTCCCGAGCTAGCTGCAGATTCGATAGTCAAACATAGGATTAGTCGATATTCTTTACACCTGGACCAAAGGGTAAAGAATAGGAATGCTCATATTTGTCACAATACCTTAAAATTATCTATTTAAATTCATCAATCACTTAAATTTCTAAACGAGGGAAAGATACTTTTTCTGAATAGTTAAGACTTATTTAGCAATTAGTTTAATTTCATGCACTTTCAATACGTATTAATTTTCTACTTAGTTAAGTTACCTAATTAAAATACTTAGTTTACTTTATTGCGCTTAAATTTAGAATTCCAAATTTTCGTATACTATTTTAAAATTATTATTATTATTATTTTAAAATTAGTTGTTATTTAATTTTCTATTTCCCTGTGGGATCAATAACCAGGACTCCGATAGAGCCTGTATTACTTGATACGATACGTATACTTGCGTAGCATCCACAACATAAACAATTACAATTCTATACATATAATATAGCGGGGTCGAGTTTTTGGCGTCGTTGAAATTAAATTAAAAAATATCATAATATAAAATTGTGGGTCAAGTTTTTGGCGCCGTTGCTTGGGAAAGTAAGAAAAATTTACTTAGAGTAACGGACTATTTTAAAATAATCATAATAAATAAATTAATATCTATTCTAAAATTGTATGCGCAAATTTGGAAACGAAAATTTAATACCTTACGATTCCGAATTAGAGCGTACAATTAAAAGAATTAGAAAACAAAAGAAACAAATTATAAATTTAACACAAATGGCGAATATTCCTGAAATTCAAAATATGAACCAACAAAGACCATTAAGAGATTATGCCAACCCTACATCGGATGAAATTCATTTAACTATTGAAAACCCCGATGTAGTTGCTAATTCATTTTAACTTAAACCCGCGATTATCCAAATGGTACAAAACAATCAATTTAGCGGTTCACCTATCGAAGATCCTAACTTACATCTTGCTAGTTTTCTATAACTTTGTGCTACTTTTAAATATCAGGAGTATCCGACGATCGTTATAAGACTTAGACTTTTTCCTTTTTCATTAAGGGATAAGGCTAAAATGTGGTTGAATTCGTTAGCACTGGATCTATTAAAACTTGGGGAGAATTATCACAAAAATTTCTATCCAAATATTTTCCACCATTTAAAACTGCTAAGTTTAGAAATGATATAACTTCTTTTTGTCGATTAGATGGAGAATCAATATATGAAGCTTGAGAGAGATTTAAGGAACTTCTTAGGAAATGCCCACATCATGCGCTACCGGATTGGTCGATTATTCAAACCTTTTATAATGGATTAGTAGGATCCTTAAGATCAATCATCGATGCTGTCTCTTGGAGGTTCATTAATGTCTAAACCATTTGATGAAGCTTATGCACTAATCGAAGAAATGGCAACAAATAATTTCCAATGGCTCTTGATAGAGTAAATCCAGAAAAGATAGCCGACATTCATGAAAACGATGCAATATCTATGTTAGCTTCTCAAATTGCTGCTTATATCTAAGAAATTAGATCATTTTGGAATGAACTACTCTCCTACTTTAGAAGAAAACTCATCCGAACAAATCATAGAATCTCAATCTAATTATGAAACTTTAAATGTTATTAATAATAGAACTAATAACCCTTATTCAAACTATTATAATCCCAGTTGGAAAACTCATCCAAATTTTAATTGGAATAACACATCTAATCAACAATGGATGAATCAACCTAATCAAGCGAATCCAAACTATAAACCTAATTACCCACACGGATTTAATAACAATAACCCTCGATTCAAAGATAAGAAATTATCTATGGATGAATTAATTTTGAATATGGGTCATCAACTACAAAATCAAGGAAATCAACTACAAATTCAAGGAAATCAATTACAAATTCAAGGAACATCTATTAAAAATATCGAAACTCGACTTGGACATATTCTTACTTACGCTAAATAATAGAATACTGGAACTTTTCCTAGTAATGTGGAAATAAATCCTAAAGATCGAGGAAAAGAACAAATTAAAGCAATACAACTAAGGAGTGGAAAAGAATTAGAACCTCAAATTCAAAAAGAACTTGAAAGCCAAAAAGAGGAAGTGGAAATTGAAAAGGAAACACTTCGACAAGATTCAAACTTAGAACATCCTTTAATACCTATGAAAATTTACGTTGAAAAACCTCCACCACCATTTCCTCAACGACTAGCTCAACATAAAAAAGATAAACAATTTGCTAAATTCCTTGAAATATTAAAGAAATTAACAATCAATATACCTTTTGTCGAAGCTTTAGATCGGATGCCAAATTATGTAAAATTTATGAAAGATATTCTAAATAAGAAAAGAAAATTCATCGATAATGAAACGAGTCGCACTTAGTGAAGAGTGTAGTGCTATTATGCGAAGAAGCTCCTGAAAAATTGAAAGATCCTGGTAGTTTCACTATACCCTGCGCTTATAGGAGAAAAATTTTATGGAAAAGCTTTGTGTGACTTAGGAGCAAGCATCAATCTAATGCCTCTATCGATTTTTAAGAGATTAGGATTAGGAAAAATTACACCTACTTCGGTAACCCTTCGATTAAGCGATCGTTCGGTTACCTATCCTAAGGGAGTTATTGAAGATGTGTTAGTAAAAGTGGATAAATTTATCTTCCCAGTAGATTTTATTGTTTTAAATATGGAGGAAGATAAAGAAATTCCTATCATTTTAGGAAGACCATTTTTAGCTACTGGAAAAGCTATGATTGATGTTCAGAAAGGAGAATTAACTATGAGAGTAAATGACCAAAAAGTTACATTTAATATTGCAAAATCAATGAAATATCCTGCGCTAGAAAAAGATGATGAATGTTTTCGGATGGAAATACTTGAACATTTACAACGCGAACATTTTAAGGAATATTACGAAGATAAATTAGAAAAAGAAAACACTCGAATTAATTGAAGATAATAATGAAGAACTAGATTATATTCGGGAAAGATTTGAATTTTTGGATAATACTCGAAAACAGCGACAAGAATATAGTTCCATCGATTATTAAACCTCCCGAACTTGAGCTAAAAATATTACCCGATCATTTAAAATATGCTTATTTAGGTAATTCTTCAACTTTACCGAGTTATTATTTCATCCGCATTAAACGAATCTCGAAGAACAAAAACTTTTAGAAACTTTAAAAAAATATAAGAAAACTTTTGGTTGGACTTTAACAGATATTAAAGGAATTAGTCTTTCAATCTGTATGCATAGAATTATTTTAGATGATGAAGATAAACCTAAAGCAGATCCCCAAAGGAGATTAAACCCGATAATGAAAGAAGTAGTTAAGAAAGAAATTTTAAAATGGTTAGATAATGGTATTATATATCCTATTTCGACGATTGCTTAGGTAAGCCCGATTCACTATGTTCCTAAGAAGGGAGGAGTGACCGTCATCTGCCAATGAAAATAACGATCTTATTCCTATAAGACAAGTTACCGGTTGGCATATATGTATTGATTATAGGAAATTAAATACCGCCACCGGGAAAGATCACTTCCCTTTACCATTTCTAGACCGGATGTTAGATAGATTAGCCGGACATAAGTATTTTTGTTTTCTAGATGGATACACCGGTTATCATCAAATACAAATTGCTCCTGAGGATCAAGAGAAAACTACATTTACTAGTCCTTATGGAACTTTCGCTTTTCGAAGAATGCCTTTTGGATTATATAATGCACCGATAACATTCCGGAGATATATGATGTCTATATTTAGTAAGTTAATTGACAATGGAATAGAAGTATTTATGGATGATTTCTCGTATTTGGAACATCATTTGACACATGCTTAACTCATCTTAAAAAAGTATTAGAAGTATGTGAGAAAACAAATTTAGTTCTAAATTGGGAGAAATGTCGATTTATGGTTGCGGGCGGCATTGTATTAGGGCATAAAATTTCGGAAAAAGGCATGGAAGTGGACTACTGCAAAAATTCGAGTTATAGCTAAATTACCACCTCCAACTACGGTAAAAGGGTAAGAAGTTTTCTTGGACATGCTTTGGATTCTACGGACGCTATATAAAAGATTTTTCAAAAATTACTAAACCTCTATGCCAACTTCTCGAAAAGGACAAGAAATTTGAATTTACGATCGAATGCTCGAATGCTTTTGAACTCTTAAAAGAAAAATTAATTACAAGCACTTATAATAGTTTCACCTAAGCTGGGAGAAACCATTTGAGCTTATGTGTGATGCTAGTGATTATGCTTGTAGGAGCGGTTCTTGGCGAAGATATGAAAAGATTTTTAAAGTTATATACTTATGCTTAGTAAAACTCTAAATGATGTTGAAATAAATTATACGATTACTGTAGAAGAGAATTATTAGCGGTAGTATATGGTTTTAATAAATTTAGACCTTATCTGATTGGAACAAAATGTATCGTGCATACCGATCATTCTGCTATCAAATATTTAATGCAAAAGAAAGATTCCAAACCAAGATTAATTAGATGGATGCTATTAATGCAAGAATTCGATTTTGAGATCGTTAATAAGAAAGGAGCCGATAATCAAATTGCGGATCATTTATCAAGATTAGAAAATCATGAATTATCCGATATTGAAAATGAAATTATAGACGATTTTCCGATGAACAACTATATAATATCAATGAGTGGAAAATACCATGGTATGTTGATATAGTAAACTATATAGTTAGTAATATTTTACCACCTATGCTAACTTTGCAACAACAGAAAAAATTCATCCATGATACGAAAACCTATTTTTGGGATGAACCATACTTATATAAGCAATGTAAGGATTTAATTATTAGAAGATGTATACCTTATGAAGAAATCGAACCAATTATTCAAAAATGTCATGATTCGATTTTGGAGGACATTTCGGGACCGATAAAACTGCTTATAAGATTCTACAATCTGGATTTTACTGGCCTACTCTATTTAGAGATGTAAACAGATATATTAAAACTTGCGATAAATGTCAAAGAGTAGGAAATATATCTAGAAAAAATGAAATGCCTCGGAATTTTATATTAGAAGTTGAAATTTTTGATGTTTGGGGATTAGATTTTATGGGACCTTTTATTCCTTCATTTGGAAACTCATATATATTAGTAGTCGTTGATTATGTTTCCAAATGGATTGAGGCACAAGCTTTACCTAGGTGTGATGCTAAGAGTGTTTCAAAATTTCTGATGAAAAATATTTTTACTAGATTTGGAATGCCGAGAGTGATTATCACTGACGGAAGAACTCATTTTAGAAATAAATACATTCACAAACTAGTAGAAAAATACAATATTACTTATAAGATATCCATCGCTTATCATCCACGTACTAGCGGATTAGCTGAAGTATATAATCGTGAGATTAAACGTATTTTAGAAAAATGCAGTAAACCCGAATAGGTTAGATTGGTCTATTAGATTAGACAACTGCATTATGGGCTTATAGAATCGCTTATAAAACTCCGATCGGAATGACTCCTTACGTACTTATATATGGAAAAACATGCCACTTACCGGTTGAATTAGAACATAAAGCATATTGGGCGATTAAAGAATTTAATTATAATATGAAGGAAGACTGGTGAGAAAAGATTGGTGCAATTAAATGAATTGGAAGAATTAAGAAATGAATCATATGATAATGATCGGATTTATAAAGAAAAGATGAAATTATGGCATGATCGGAAGATTAATCAGAGAAATTTTGAACCAGGACGGGAAGTTTTGCTATATAATACTAGATTGAAATTATTTCCTGGAAAATTGAAGTCTCGATGGTTTGGTTAGGACCTTTCACCATAACTCAAATATTTTCATACGGAACTATAGAAATCGAAGATCAAAAAACTGGACATAAATTTAAAGTTAATGGACATAGATTAAAACCATATTTCGAAGGTATAAGACCTAACTATAAAGAGGTTTTAATGCTTAGTCGACCTGATTAATAATTGAAATTAGGTCGGGCTGACGACGTTAAACCAAGCACTTTATGGGAGGCAACCCATATTAGTTATCTATTTTTATTGTATCTTAATAGTTAGTCTATATTATTGAAACCTTACTACTCAATTATTATTAAGAATCATCGTCATATCAGAAATATCAGAGAAGATGAAGATTCTGACATTGAAGAGTAGTAGTAAAGATTTCCATAGTATGTTTATGTTATTTGATTTGATTTAGATTTTATTATGTGTGGAGTGATGATTTGAATATCTCGAAACTTAATTGAGATATGCGTCATAGTTTTGTATCGGCATTTAGTGTGTCGTGGATTGGTTTGCGATGCTTGATTAGTAGTAAGGATTGGAGAATTGAAGTTTGATTATAGAGTTTAAAATTATGTTAGTTTGTACATCTCATGGATTTCAATATTAAAGTTAATTTGTTGTGTTGTGTGAATTTGTTTGTGTATAAGTAGCTAATCTTCATATTAAATTAATAAATGATGTGATCGGAAATATAATATAAGGCAAATCAAGGACGATAGAAGATTAGGACTTTATTTGTTTTGTTTGTTTGATGTTAGGTTATTTTGGAAACTTTTATATGTTTGTAATATTCAGTACTTTATGTTGTGAGACATTGGATGTTTGTTAGATTATTTGCTTGAATTGTTATAGTAGTTTAGTTTTTGTTTTTGTGTTAGTTAATTGCATTTGTTTTTATGTTAAATAGGATGTTAGTTTTCTTTAGTATGTTTTTATTTTATTTTGTATTGTTTTAAGTTTTTAAAATTGTTAATCTGTTAGTTCAATGTTTTTAATATGATAGTAATTCATATGTGTAGTGTAGAGTTAAAATTAATTGTTGTATTTAATACTTATCTCAGATTTTATCCCTGCATTTTCTTTAAATTGTTATATATATATGGAGAATACTAACGAGTACGAGGTTCGATGAAAAATGAAAAAGCTCGCAAAAATTTCAAAGAAAAAGAAATACCTAAACTTCAAAGGTATGATTTATTTACTTTCCCTTTTTCATTATTTAGAGTAGATATAAAAATTTAAGTTTGGGGGGAGTAAAATACAAATTTAGTTATTAACTTGTTCTCAATTTCTATTTTCAAATTATTATAAATTGATTTTTATAAGCAAATTTTTCAATTTAATTAATATGAATTATTTTATTTAATTATTATAAAAGGTTAAATGAAATATTTCTAGTGCTTTAATTAATTAAATAGAATAAAATATTTGGTTAAAGGGAATAAGAATATAGTAAACTATTTTTAGTAAGGAAAACTATATTCTAAAATTAAAATTCTTAAGTATTCAAGTGAAAAAGAAAAGATTGAAAATCAATGAAGTAAAAACTATGAAGTATATATAAGCTAAGAAATATTTCTAAGTTTCAAATTTAGGAAGATGAAAATGAAGTTCAAAATTATTAACGAGGCTCTCAGGATACGGTAATCCTCATTAGAAAAAAGAAAAAGAAAAAGAAAAAGAAAAAGAAAAATGAGGAGAAGCTTCGAGGAGATGCCTTATCAAAAATTGGCTTCATTTGAATTAACCTAAAGGGAAAAACTTAGATATTTCCAAACTTATGTTTATGGATTAGAATTTTACCTAATAGTGTTTTCTTGAATTTCTTATCATATGAATATCTTAAGTAGTTATTCTTTTAAATATAGTCATTCACGAAATGAATAGTAAGCTAGAAATTTTAGACCTGATAACTAAATAATTTATTTCTATAAGATTAATTAAATTACATGAATTGTTTTTATTTAACTTTATTATGATATTAATTAATCTAATTCATAGTTATTTAAATTGAAAAATCTTATTATAGAACTCATTATTTTTATGTAGTACTAAAATTACTTGAGGACAAGTAATAAGTAAGTTTGGGGGATTTTGATCATCGAAAAATTTATTAAGAAATTTATACCTATTTTTGATGAAATTGCACTTTAAAGAAAGGTATTTTCTTTATTTTGTTGCAGGAATGGAGAATTTAGGTGATAAAAGCAAAAATCATAAAAAGTAGCGAATTTGGAGCAAAAAGGAAGAAAATAATGCAATTTGTCTCGAGTCGCCGACGGCGAGATCGAGCCCGCCGACGGCAAGGTTACGAGGAGACATTTCGAAGGATTTATAAGCGTCTCGGCGACGGCGAGCCCGAGCCCGCCGACAGCGAGATAGTGCGGTTCAAAGACCTTCAGAAGCCTCGGCGACAGCCGAGGTAGTTCGTCGCCGACGGCGAGATAGTTCAAATGGCGCGGATACATTGAACCCTGGACACCTTTTGAAGAGATGCTTACACACCTCTTGGACCTTTGCCTACCTCTATATATAGAGGCCGAAAATCAGTCTTTTAAGTGTCTTTAAGTGTGCAGTTTTTGTGTGTCAATTTATGTCTTAAGAGTCTTTTATTTATGTGTGTGAGCAGTCTTTAGAGTCTTAATTAGTGTAATTAGTGAGTCTTTAGTGAGTTAGTGAGTTTTTAGTGAGTCTTCTTTGTACTTGGAAGGAAGAGTCAAAGGAAGCTGCGAGGAGTACGCTTGGGATAAATCGAGATAAGTATTTCTATTTATTGTTTTTAACTTTAATTCATGCTTAGTTTAGTTCCCATGCATTCGAGTAGTTTATTAGTCTTTCTCCTCGTTATGAAATTAAGTGACTTGATGAACTTAAAACGAAGTACTTTTATATATATTAATAAATTGTGATAATTTTTATTTAAAACTTAATTTACTTTCAACTGGCCATTTGATTTGTTAAAATATGTTGAATATCAACTATAGTAAAAATTACATCGGATATTCGGGGAATTCAAAAGCCTTGGAAGGAAGGTGCAAATAAATAGGGAAATAATATCATCGGGCGTAGAATTGAGCATTTTAGTGTGACGTACTAAAATATTCAATTCGGTCCTATTATTCGAAGTTGAAGTGTAGATGTTAGCCCTCGGGCGAGGGAACGTGGGAGCTGCGAAGTGGCAATCGGTATCCTCCCGAACCTAGCGCGTGATTCGATAATCAAACATAGGATTAGTCAATATTCTTTACACCTGGACCAAAGGGTAAAGAATAAGAATGCTTCTATTTGTCACAATACCTTAAAATTATCTATTTAAATTCATTAATCACTTAAATTTCTAAACAAGGGGAAAGATACTTTTTCCGAATAGTTAAGACTTATTTAGCAATTAGTTTAATTTCCCGCACTTTCAATACGTATTAATTTTCTACTTAGTTAAGTTACCTAATTAAAATACTTAGTTTACTTTATTGCGCTTAAATTTAGAATTCCAAATTTTCGTATACTATTTTAAAATTATTATTATTATTATTTTAAAATTAGTTGTTATTTAATTTTCTATTTCCCTGTGGGATCGATAACCGGGACTCCACTGTAGCCTCGTATTACTTGATACGATACGTATACTTGCGTAGCATCCACAACATAAACAATTACAATTCTATACATATAATATAGCGGGGTCAAGTTTTTGGCGTCGTTGAAATTAAATTAAAAAATATCATAATATAAAATTGTGGGTCAATATATATATATATGATATTATATTAATTAATATATAACTTATATTGCATAAATATATAATATTTATATTGTTAATAATAATATTTTTTATTATTAATTTATTATATATTATAATTTATAGGATTTAATTTTAAAAAAAAGATAAATTTTTAGAGTATATAAATGTTAAATTTTTTATTTGTGGCTAATATTTATTTTAATAATTTATCAATAATTTATGTCATTTATTTTATAACTCATGATAACGTAAATTCTTTATTTTCTTAACTCATAACTTATGTTATAATAAATTATAACTTCTATTATTTATTTTTATAACTCATGATAACTTAAGTTATTTATTTTCTTAACTCATAACTTATGTCATAATATATTATAATTTAAGTTATTTATTTTTAGAACTCATGATAATTTAAGTTATTTATTTTCTTAACTCATATCTAATGTCATAATCAATGATAACATAAGTTATTCATTGTTATAACTCATGAAAAATAATGTTATTTATGTCATAACTTATGATAACCTATGATATTTGTATTTGTAACTCATGTAACCCTTAAAATGAATAGAGGTTACTCACTTATGACATTAATTTTAATAATAAAATCAATTAATTTATTAAATTAGCATAAATCATTTTTGCTAGTAACCCCCTTTGATGGATTACAGTTAAATAGAGCATAATACAGAGAATGGGTTCCTAGCATACCCCGTACATTTCCTACCATCAGAAAGTACAGAAAGATGAAAGGATTAGAGAGAGAAACTCCATCTCTTCAAGATCAAATTTTAAGATTAAATTTTATCATCATGAATACATGTATATATTACTTTATTATGGATATGTAAAAATCATGAATTTAAAAGATCTTGGTTATTATGTATTTTTAAAATGTGTCATAAAGTTCTAACATAAATTTCTAACATGTGGTATCAAAGCCTTGATTACTAAATTTATGATTTTTCATATAATTTTATTTATGTTAATTGTATTAAATTTCCGTTGTGAATTAGATCTTGAATTAGATCACTAAAGTAAATTGATGTGATTGAAATTATTATTTATTTGATGTCAATGTTATGTTTAATTTGTTAGTCACCAAAGTGACCAAATTAGTAAGTTTAATGATGTCAAATTAAATAAATTCAATTACTCATAAGTATGTGATGCTTGTTATGAAATAATTTAACATTTTATTACAGAAATATTAAAATTCATTAATTATAAAATATTTCTGGATCGCCCAAAGGTTGATCATTTGTTTTATAATCTTTGAATAAAATTGTAGTCTATTATATACTTAGTTAAGATATGTTTATATATCTAAAGATAATAGACATGTCTAATTTAAGTATAAACAATTATCAATTATTAAATTTAAGTCAAGCATTAATTATGTTCATTATCGTGCATTGTTATATCACCCAAAGGAGTTTTAAATGCATTATTATAATTATTATTATTTTAATCCAATTTTATATGAATATCTATGTATGTTTTAATGTTCAAAGCATTCATGTACGAGCATATTTTGTTTATTTATAGTAACTACTTCTGTTTCTCTTCATTCACAAGCTAAATTTGTTCAAACTTTCAATGGGCTTAATTTCTCTGAATGGCGTGAGTAAGTCCAGTTTCACCTTGGTGTTCTGGATCTTGATTTGGCACTCATGACTGAGAAACCCCATGCTCTTACTGATTCTAGCAGTGCCGAGCAAATATTTTTCTATAAAGCTTGAAAAAATCGAACAGATTGATCTTAATGTTTATGAGAATGACTGTAGCAAACAACATTAAGTTTACATTTTCTAACACTGAAAATGCTAAGGAATTTATGAAATTTGCTGAGAATTGTCTAAGTCTGACTCTGTTGATAAGTCTCTTGCTGGGACACTATTAAGTACGTTAGCCAATATGAAATTTGATGGTTCTCGTACTACGCATGAGCATATCATGGAAATGAAGAACATAACAGTAGACATAAGACCCTGGGAATGAAAGAGAATGAAAATTTTCTTGTGCAATTTATCATTAACTCCTTACCTCTTGAGTAAGGTTCATTTCACATGAATTACAATATTATGAAAGATAAGCAAAATGTGAATGAACTAAAATGTATGTTCATTCAAGAGGAATCAAGGCTTAAGAAAGGAGCAAATCACTCCATTAATCTCATGGGTCACCACAGAAGAGTTGTAAAGAAACCTGGAAAGAAGAATAGAAAGGGAAAGCAAAGACCACTAAAGATTAAGGTGTCCTCTGCCCCAATTCACAAAGAGGAACATAAATGAATTAAGTGTCACTTTTGCAGAAAGCTTAGACACTTTCAAAATGAGTGTCAAAATCACAAAGATTTGTTCAAGAAGAAATGTAAACCTTGTGTTTCTGTATTTCGAATCAAATTTAGCAGATGTTCATTATAATACCTGGTGGATTTAATATGGTTGTACCACTCATGTTTATAATATGATGCAGGGATTCCTTACAACTCAAATCATAAACCCATATGAAAAATTTGTCTTTATGGGAAAGCAATTCAAAGCACCAGCTTAAGCTATTGGAACATATCAGTTAATTTTAGATACTGGACATCATTTAGACCTTGTTCAAACACTTTATGTCTCTTTTATTTCTCGTAATTTGATTTCATAGTCTAAACTTGATTCTATTGAATACTCTTTTAAATTTAAAAATGGTTGTTTCAGTTTGTTTAAACACAATCATCTTATAGGTTCTGGTATTCTTTATGATGGCCTAGATAAGCTTAAACTTGATAACATTTTTGTTGAAACTCTGATGAATTTGCTTCATAATATTGGTACTAAACATGGGTTTATGAATGAAAATTCAGCTTATTTGTGACATAAACATTTAGGTCATATATCCAAAGAAAGAATTGAAATATCAGTAAAAATTGAAATCCTTAATGAATTGGATTTTACTGATCTTGGCATCTGTGTGGATTGTATTAAAGGAAAGCACACAAATCACACACTTAAGAAAGTTGCCACAAGAAGCACACAGCTCCTTAAAATTTTACACACTGATATTTGTGAACCTTTTGATGTTCCATTTTTCGGTGGAGAGAAATATTTTATCACCTTTATTAACGAATTTTCACGTTATGGGTATGTCTACTTATTGCAACAAAAATCTCAAGCTATAAATGTCTTAAAGGTGTATATAACTGAGATTTAGAGATAATTGGACAGAAAAGTGAAAATTATTAGGTCTGATAGAGGCGATGAATATTATGGAAGTTACAATGAATCTGGAAAATGTCCAGGTTCATTTGCTAAATTCCTTCAAACTAATGGCATATGTGCTCAATACACTATGTCATAAATACCACAACAAAATGATGTTGCAGAAAAGTGAAACTGTACTCTAATGGAAATTGTTAGGAGTATGATGAGTAATTATTCTTTACCCTCATCACTGTGGATGCATGCCTTAAAGACTACTGCATATTTGATAAACAGGATTCCTAGTAAGGAAGTTCCAAAAACTCCTTTTGAACTGTAGACAGGAAGGACCTCCATGTTTGGGGTTTTCTACATAAAAAAAGGATATATAATCCACATGAAAAGAAGCTGGACTCAAGAACAATCAGAGGTTTTTTCATTAGTTATCTAAAAATTCTAAAGGGTATAGATTTTATTGTCCTAATCATAGTACAAGAATTATTAAAGCTAGAAATGCTAAGTTTATTGAAAATGGTGAAGTTAGTGAGAGTTAGGAACCACGTAAAGTGGAGATTCAAGAAATTAGGGTTCAAGTTCCTTTACACAAAAAAAATCTGTTATTTTTTATGATTATTTAGTTTATCTACACGAGTCTGAATTTGACTTGTGAGTCAATGAAGATCCAGTTTCATTTTCACAAGCCATAAAAAGTAAAAATTCTTATAAATGGTTAGGTGCAATGAATGATGAGTTGAAATCGATGGATCACAATAAAGTCTAGGATATCGTTGAATTGCCTGAAGTTTGTAAAATGGTTGGATGTAAATGGGTCTTTAAGACTAAGTGCAACTCGAATGACAATATTGAACGATATAAAGTCAGACTTTTTGCCAAAGGTTTCACTCAGAAAGATGGCATCGACTATAAAGAAACATTTTCTCCAGTTTCTAAAAAATATTCATTTAGAATTATCATGACACTAATAGCTCATTTCGATTTAGATTTACAACAAATGAAAAACTGCTTTTCTAATGGGAATTTAGATGAAGAGGTTTACTTGAGCAACCTGAAGGATTTTCGATTGAAGGAAAGGAACGCATGGTGTGTAAACTTAAGAAATCAATATATGGACTTAAGCAAGCTTCCCGATAATGGTATCTTAAGTTCAATCCTTTAGATTTAAAGAAAACATAGTTGATTGGTGTATATATCTAAAAGTCAGTGGGAGCAAGATCAATTTTTTTCATTTTGTATGTCGATGACATCTTGCTGGCTACTAATGATCTTGGCTTATTATATGAAACAAAGAATATTCTCTCTAAGAACTTTGAAATAAAAGATATGAGTGAGGCATCCTATGTTATTAGAATTGAAATATTTCGTGATAGATCACAAAGATTGTTAGGGTTGTCTCAGAAAAAATATATCGAAAGAGTTCTTAAAGGGTGCTCAATAAGTGTTGCTCCAATTCAAAAAAGAGATAAATTCAATCTTATGCAGTGTTCAAAGAATGATTTGGAACGTAAACAAATGGAAGAAATTTCTTATGCATCTATTGTTGGAAGCTTAATGTATGCTCAGACTTGTATCGGACCAGACATTAGCTTTGTTGTCAGGATACTGGGCATGTATCAAAGTGATCCAGGAATAATTATTGGAAAGCTGCAAAGAAATTTTTGAGGTATCTACAAGGAACAAAGGACCACATGCTCACTTATAGAAGATATAAAGATTTTGAAGTTATAGGATATTCATATTCAAATTTTGTTGGATGTGTTGATACCAGAAAATCAACATTTTACTATCTGTTCCTTTTGGCTGAATGAGCAATCTTATGGAAAAGTGTGAAGCAAACTATCATAGCTGCTTCTATTATGGAATCTGAATTTTTGGCTTGCTTCAAAGCTACAATTCAGGGTTTATGGCATGAAATTTTATTTCAGGACTTGGAACTGTCGATAGTATTGCTAAGCCGCTGAAAATTTATTGTGATAACTCCGCAACAGTCTTCTTTTCCAAAAAATGACAAGTATTCCAAAGGTACTAAACACATGGAATTAAAATATCTTGTTGTTAAGGAAGAAGTTAAGAAATATAGGGTGTCAATTGAGCACCAATCTCATGATTGCAGATCCTTTAACAAAGGGTTACCACCGAAGACATTTAACAAAAATGTCGTGAGAATGGGCATTACCAAAACTCTTTATTATTTTTATGCTCTTCGACACATTGAGCTCACTCTTTATTGTTTCTGATATTTATAAATATTATTTTTATTGTTAGTGTACACTTTATGGTTGCATGATGTTCAACAAGATTTGTCTTTTAATAGACATTATGGGACCATGATGTTAATTCTCATTATGCTAAGTATGTAATTGATATTGTGATATATGGAAAGGACTATATCGATAAATTGACGCACAACCTCCATAATTCATATTAATTTCATGTTTGTTAAATAATTTATGATTTAACCAATATAAAAAATGATTTATCTTATATTTTGTGCAGTATGTTATGCACTATTAAAATTAACTTAGCTAAGTGCGAGAATGTTAATTTTTTTATTTGTGGCTCACATTTATTTTGATAACTTATCAATAACTTATGTCATTTATTTTATAACTCATGATAACATAAGTTCTTTATTTTCTTAAATCATAACTTATGTTATAATAAATGATAACTTACGTCATTTATTTTTATAACTCATGATAACTTAAGTTATTTATTTTCTTAACTCATAACTTATGTTATTATAAATTATAGCTTAAGTTATTTATTTTTGTAACTCATGATAACTTAAGTTATTTATTTTCTTAGCTCATAACTTATGTCATAATAAATAATAACTTAAGTTATTCATTTTAATAACTCATGAAAACTTATTTATTTATGTCATAACTTATGATAACTTATGATATTTATATTTGTAAATAGAGGTTATCGACTTATGACATTGATTTTAATAATAAAATCAATTAATTTATTAAATTATTATAAATTTTATTGGTTAGTAACCCCTTGATGGATGGTGGTTAAATAGAGCATAATACAAAGAATGGGTCATCTCTCTTCCTAGCACACCCCATAAATTTCCCTCCATCAGAAAGTACAGAAAGTTGAAAGGGATTAGAGAGAGAAACTTCATCTCTTCAAGAACAAATTTTAAGATCAAATTTTATCATCATGAATACAGGTATGTGTTACTTTATTATGTACATGTAAAAATCATGAATTTAAAAGATCTTAGTTATTATGTATTTTTAGAATTTATGTCATAAAGTTCTAACATAAATTTCTAACAATAATTATTTTTAAAAATCATAAATCTTTTATATATGATTATTTTAAATTATTTTATATTTCGAACAATAATGATTCGAACGCGAATGGACATATCATTGTGCGCATTTGGTTCGTTTAACAAACCGAATGAAAAAAAATTATTCGTGCTCCTCTCATTTGCTTACAATAAGAATCCTCTCATTTGCTTACCGTACGAATCACACACGAATTCTCTAATGAGCTAAACACAAATTGTTCACCAACAGTGAGTTTTTTTTTACCGTCTCCATACTTCCACTCTACTCTGAATATTGCACATTGGTTGCTCATCATGACTTTTAATTTTTAACCTAAGCGGAATATTTAGCTCAAAAAAAGAAAAAAAAGAAAAAAAAAACTTTCGGGCGACTTTGCATGAGAAAAAGCATAAGGTCGGAGCCGCAAAGATTGACGTTTTTAAGCCGAAAGGACGGCTTCGCCTTACTTTGCTGACGAAGCGAGTTATGCGCCGCCTGCTAAAGCCTTCCACGTCTCCCGAGTTCAGTGGGGTCCATAAGCCGCTATCAATTATGCTTCCAGCACTCTCTCCATCATCCATTCCGCGCTCCTTTGCTGATTCCACGTCGGACATATTTCGGGCCCCACGTTTGAAGGATTCTTCGTCGGCCACGTGGACGTACGCGTGCTACCAGAAGTCTCCCCGCTTTGTTAAAAAGCGAATAATGCGTGTAGAGTAGCGGTGGAGCATATTGATTATATTTATTCGCAAATATAAATGTCGGTCTGGCATGAAATTCTCATAGAAATTTTAAGATAACTATTTGGATAAGGATGATACTTTGCACATCTATGTGCGTTCATGATACATATGCTATGATTGAATGCACTAGTAACCAATTGCTTGATATTCTGCTAAGTTTCTAGTCATGAATGCTAATAGGGCTCAGTCTTGATGAGATATTTTTTATGACCTTGGTTATAGATAGTTTATATATATATATATATATATATATATATATATATATATATATATATATATATATATATAGATATATACTTCCCAAGGCTTACTTAAGAGGTTGACGGTAAGAGAATTTCATAACTAAGAGAAACTGATAATAAGATTGTCATGATTTTAATCTGATAAAAAAAATATGTTTAATTCAAATGTCTTGTGGATATCAAGATATGGAGTGTTGGACGGGCAAGAGAATCAGAGAGAGATACTAAGAAAGAGATTTAGAGCATGATAATACAAGTTTTTAGAGAGTAAATGCAGAAGTTCTTTATTGAAGAGATGTTCTCTTATTTATTATATTTGGTATAAATTACATGTTAGTGCAGGTTTTAATAGAGACTTTACAATTTATTATGACAGTTTTTCATATTTGAAACCGACACTGCTATCCTTTCATATTCTTAACTGAAGTTGGTACCGTTTGATATCCATTATTGCTTGAAGAGTGATTCGTTACCACTATCAGTCGATCGGCTGAAACCTTTGGTGGACAGACATACAGTTGGTCAGCTGAAAGGTCATCGGTCTTCCTTCTCAATGGATTTCTGAGTATACGCTCTCCTGTGATAAGGATGAACTTAAACCGTCAGGCAAAGGGTTTATCACTGTAAACAAACAGACAACTCTCATTGGACAAGGGTCCGCCTTATACAATTAAAAAGGTATTGTAAGGGTTGCCTTCTAGCCGCCTTTGTGAAGAGTTCCAGAATCAGTTGAGTTGGTTATAAATAACTGTCCATCGGATTAGCTGTCACATATTCTTTCGTTTTGTGCTTGTCTTTGGTCCGCCCATAATTCTGATTGTAGAAAACAAAGCTTGACGACTGGTACTTTCATCTTTTGACTATCCAGGTATTATCTTTACGTGTCCATTAAGCTAGTCCCATTAAATTTTGTTGAGATTTATGTGGTCATAGTTTTGATGTACAAATTAAAAATATAAATCATTAAATAAATAATTTTTTTTAAAAATAAATATACTTTGAAGATCAACTAACGAAAATTAAGTTAAATACGCAAGGCCAGTTTAAACGTATAACACACGAAATTAGGAGTCAACGAAACGCTTGTTCAAAGCAGAATGAAGCCCCCTGCATGGCTAACCTATCTGATTTTATGAAATGGGGAAGGCCGTACGGTGTTCTAATCGCACACGTGTTTGGGCGGGATTGTTACTGTCATGGGTGGGAAACTGAGGAATTCAACGTTGGTTTGCCGGCCAACTGTTTACGCGTTCGGCTCGCTGAGTGGGTTGGCAGAAAAGCACACAGCCGAAGTTCGAAGTTCATGAACCCAAATTCCCGTACCATCTATTTATCACTCTCATCAAGCTTCATGAGTTGCCCCATCTCTCTCTCTCTCTCTCTCTCTCTGCAATGCAAAGGAGGTTTGTAAATTTCTCGATGGAAACCAATGTCATCACTGAGTAACTTTATTTTTTATCAATAAGCAGAGGCATAAGTGATAGAATCTCTCTCTCTCTCTCTCTCTCTCTCTCTCTCTGAATGTCACCTTGTTTTTTAACCAAAAATAAAAACCAAAGCCACCAAGCAACTCTTGTAGGATACTGTTGGGTTTGGTTTGGGGCAGCTTATAAGTGCGGGGTGTTTTTGAAAATATCACAGTACCGTTTGGATCGCACGTTTTGCCCGCTTATCTAAAAACATGATTGAGTTTTTATACTAAATGCAGGCCGCGAGCTGAACCCCGCGGTCGACCCGTGGGTCACGTTTCAAGATAAACTGTTTATCCTGAAATGCAAAGCTGCCTCAAACACACCCTTAAGCCTTTAGAACTGAAGGATAGCTAGATAGAACACTCTTAGGACAATTTATTTTAAGTCCTAATTTACCTCGGCTTAAAGTTATGTGGTCTAACCGATGAATTAGATAGAAGGTTATCTTAAACTGAGACACTTTAGCTAATTTCAAATGATAATTAAAAAAGTTAAATTAAAATAGACTTAGGATTAATATGTTCATGATACTGATTAGATTTACTATTTATAATCTTTTTTCCTCAGCATAGATTAAATTATAATTTTGTTTAATAAAGTAAATTAAATGAAACAAACCTAAATTTCATTAAATTAAATTTATTCACAAATAAGACCTTATGATAGATTAATATTAGGTATTCACGCTGAGATATAAATTTGAAGGTTCATTTTTCTTCATTTCATTTAACCAAAAGTTATTTGCTTTTGGAGAAAATTATTTATCTTAGGCTGCAACATCTTCTTTTTTTTAATTAAAACGATACCTTGCTGAAAGTTATAAGTGAGTCTAGGTTCCTGCAACATATATGAGAGATAAATTTCAAACCTACTAATTGAAATCTCAATATATAAATTAATAAATTCAAGACGTGAAGCCTTGGATGGAAGGCAACCCCAAGAACTCTAAGTGTCATAACATACAAGTAAAACTCATGCAGAATTAAGCCTTGTAATAGCAGCAGAAAATACGATGAAAAAACACAAAACTTTAGCTGATTAGGGTCCAGAAGAGTCAAATCGAGGTTCTGATATATGGAAATTTGCTAACCAACTGTGCAAAAAACAGTAATTATTGAATTATGCTAGGGAAATTTGCTTGTAAAATTCAAAAAAAGAGAAGTTTTCAATAAACTATGAGATGTTGATCTTACAAATCTTGAGATTCTGACTTAGACTACTTTGTGGCAGGTGACCCTTCTCAATGGGAGTGACTTTTGAAGGGTCTCCGTTCTATTTGGTCATCCTTTGTTGGCCTTTGATCTTACACCCATAAATTTTGTAGTAAAATAAGCTCTATGAATTTGATGAGTGGGGCTTGGGCAAAAGTATTGACTTACCAAGGATCAATCAATATGGTTTAATTAGGTGTTGAGGGTATTTTATGAAACCAATGCTTCGTTTGAGAAGGATTTTTGTGTTCAGGTCGATTACGCTCAGTGCCCTATTGGGAAAAAATACGTTTGGCGACGGAGCATTTTCAGAATGTCTCCAGATGCTACGCTGTGTTGGAAGAATATTAAAGAATTACTATTTCAAAATGGAGATGAGAAATCCCATTCTAAAGTTAAACTTTTGAAGGAATTTCAGCGTTCGGCGATGCACTTTCAAACGAAGCCTAAGGAGTAGCTTGGAAGCGTGTTTCCTATAAGATTTAGGTTGGATAAATCCAGCCAAATAGCCAAATATTTCTAATTAATACTACATATTTAATATTTTTTTTGTTGTAAATCCTATTGTACTAGGTCAAGTGAATTGGTCAATTTAATAGATTTAGTTGAAATGAAAAGGGAACTCCAGCAGATGTTCTACTTCTTCGAAGAGATCGAGCAAAAGCTAACTTCAACCCTACCAAATTAAAAAAAAAAATGGATTCATCTGCCTCAAGATTTTATAAATCCAGATTTACATCATTTATGAAGTCCTATTTAAGCTAAATATGCTTGTAGCTAAACAGCCCCTAGCTTTCCTGAATGTGAGAGCTTCCTAAAGATTGAGTTGGAACTGGAAGAACAACCTCAATATCAAGCAAACAATCCAAAATATATGCTTGAATTGCACAAAGGATCAATAGATGCAACCAAGAAGAAAGTTAAATAAGAATAAGAGAACAATCAAATTTAGCTTTTCTTAATTAAATTTAATCCAAAATCAACCATGAAATTATTATAATCCCAAATCAATTAGCCAATTAACATGAGCCCAATCAAATATACCCATTATTTACCCCCAAAGTATGTGAAAAGTACATATAATATCATTATATACTAAAACATGCATAAACAACCGAAATATATAATATTTACTTACCTCTTAATCTCAGTTAATAAATCTGATAACAGAAGAGAAGGTCACTCATCATCATCTGAATAATAAATTAACAATACTCTCTCTCTCACCCATCACACATTACTCAAAATTTCAAATTTACCTTACTAGCTCCCACTATCCTTACTGCCAGCTTCATCTTCCTTCGGCCAACAACTAGAACCAGAATCCAAGCTCTCAAAATTTAGCATCAAATCTGGTCTCACAGAACTTTCCATTGCTGACGATCCTGCAAACGAAATCGTGGAAGATGAAGTCTGTGCAATCTCAGTAGAAGACTCCAACGTGAAAACCTCTCTACCATAGAGCCCAGAAGCCACATTGTGATGATCTTCATCTCCACTCCGGAGAAGCTGAGCATACTGCAGTAAATCCGGGTATAGAGATGGCTGCACAGTGGCAAGTTGTTTCGGCCTCCTCGCTGGAATCCCTCGACTCACCACGAATCCCAGCTCAGTCCGGCCTTGAACTCTC
The DNA here is from genome assembly GCA_022702705.1 of Papilionanthe hookeriana x Papilionanthe teres. Classification (NCBI taxonomy): domain Eukaryota; kingdom Viridiplantae; phylum Streptophyta; class Magnoliopsida; order Asparagales; family Orchidaceae; genus Papilionanthe; species Papilionanthe hookeriana x Papilionanthe teres. Next base: position 55,036,917 of record CM040431.1, read on the forward strand.
TCCGGGAAGTTGAGCTTAGCTTTAGTGCCCTTGAACTGGAGAGCAGCCTGATCATAAGCAATTGCAGCCCCCTCCGCTGTGTCATAGGTCCCAAGCCACACCCTTGCTGCCTTCTTCGGATCTCTAATTTCTGCCGCCCATTTCCCCCATGGCCTTTGCCTTACTCCTCTGTACTGTCTTCTCCTCTCGCTACCTTCATCCATATATAAACATATATCAAAGTTCATAAGAACCATTTATTAAAAAAAAATTATATTTGATATATTTTGATGAGATGCAGTTTATAGACTGTATTAAAATATATGTACATCGATTTAGTAAAATTAGCTTTTCTTAAGATAACATGAAACGATAAAAGTCTGCACAAGATGATCAGCAACTTGATTAGATTGAGAATTAACAAACATTAGGGTTACATTAGAATGAGACAAAATTAACAAATCTATGCATAAATTTAGTTGATTTCATAAGATCCATATAAAAAATTATAAATTTAAAATGAAGCCAATTGCGCAACATGACAAAAACAGCTAGATTTCATCGGCCGATTATATAGTAATTCAACTAATATGAGCTTGCGATCAGCTCACCTAACGCCAGCTATAGAGCACAGCTTAGAAACCGCAAGAAATAGTCCAAGAATTCATTGAAAACATCATCAAGATAAATTATTATAATATTAGGGTTTTCAAGTTTCAAGGAAGAAGACTCTCTACCTTGTTCGTCAGAAGGCTGGTTGGGATCCCTCACCGTCGACCCACCACTAGCCTCCGCCGGAGAAGTTGCTGCCTGGCTTTGATCATCGCCGGAAGTACCGCCTCCGGCGATCACGTGAGCTAGGGCAGAAACCATGGCTGAAGTGTCTTGGTCCGCACGTGAGGAAGTGTAGTGTGTAGACATCTGTTGGCCTTCTATCTCTTTCTCTTCCTTTGCCGTAGTAGAAAGAGGCCTCTTCCCATGCCTAGGATCCACTTTGGCTTTATTCTCCCAATCACTCGCCCTTATTCCACCGTCTGCCACCGGTTTCCGTTCACCTAAGGAGACGAGAGAAAGCAGGGGGTCTAGAAGTGTTTGAATATGTCCCCTTGTGTAGCTCTTTTTATGGTCTAGCTATGAGTTGGTCGCATTTGGGCGCTTATTCATTATTTATTGGTGTTTTTTGGACTTTGTAAGCGGATGATTTTAAAGATCTAACCGGATATAATTTGGCAACGTGTACATGCTTTGATGTCGTTAACTTTCCTTTTTTAATATATATTATTGCTCTTTTAGTTGCTGTTTCATTTGATTTTTGCTTTCTTTTGGTCAAAGCACATTCATTCCCCTTCAGTGCAATTTGTGATGGTTATTTTATTCTGCGGAAGTTGGGGCCCTTATGATTGAATTAGGGCCATGATTTGTTTGAGGACATAATATTTTATTGTTTATTTACTAATGATTGACATCAGGTGACGCTTGAGTATAGAAAATGAAAACAAAGAGTAGAATGGCTGAAGTAGACTTTATATTCTGTAAAAGGAATACAGTTTTATAGGAAAGTACAGATGGGTTGAGGCGTGGCTGAGTATAGAAAACGAGAACAAAGACTAAAAGGGTTGAAGAAAACTTTACTTTATGTTAATTATATATAGTTTAAATGAAGTATAGTGGGATGTATATATAGGCGCTGACGTATACCAATAGTACATGCACTTTCTACTAATTCCTGGCTAATGGATGCAAGTGAGACAATATATATGGTGCTTATGCAAGGGTAGCAGTTTGTTATTATTTGGAGTGGTTATTCTAAACTATGTTATCATGTCGATATACTGCAAGTTGGAAGTCTGTCTTTAAGTAGCAACTTGTCATGAGTATGGACGAATAAGTCTGTTGGCATTGAGTTGGTGAAGATGTTAGTTATTTCATATTGAGTAAAATTGTGTTGAATTGTGATGTAATTGGATTCACTATCATCCCTGATGAAATAGTAATCAACTTCGATATGTTTTGTTCAAGTGTAGAGCAAGAGATTTGTGAGAGCTAGAACTGAGATGTTGTCACAATGCATCTAGGGAAGTGTTTTAAGATCTCGACGAAAGTTTGAGAAAAGATTACGGAGCTAAAATATGTCAGTGGATGCTATGACAAGAGCCCAAAATCCAACTTTTGTTGATGATTAGGGAAAAGTTGTTTAGTTCCTAACATATTAGAAGATGATGGTGTAAGTGCATGTATCGTGCAATTAATATAAAAGGGAATAAAGTATCATTTCCATTATGATTTACTTGTAAATTTTTTAAAAAGCTAAATATTTTAATCCAACTACTCATGATAATTAAAATTATAGATTTGTAAAATCTACCTACATAACAATTTTTAATTTAAATGAAGAGAGGCAACTCTAGATCTAATGAATTTGTGAATTGTTATGTTGATGGTTTTTTTTTTAAAAATGTTGTCAATCAAGGACATAAATGTATAATAGTCTATCTTGATAACATGAAAAATTGAACACTCTTGTTAACTAAATATATGTCTATTCTAATTAGTCAAGTGATAACAAGAAATATATTTTATTAAAATTGCAAATCTCAAAACAATATATGTGTGTATACTTGAAGATTCATTTTGTTCACTTTAATTATTATACCATGACTCTTCTATTATCTATAGCTCCAACTAAATTTTAAGATATGTATGATCTGTACAAAATTAAATCAAAATAAAACAAACTAGATAATTCTATTCTTACATCAATGCAAAAGTTAAATATAATAATTTAAGTTCACCATAATTCTAGAGTAATACAAATGATTCATGCTCATAGTAGAAAAAACAAAGATACAAAACTTAAATATTGGAAAACTATGCAAGAGAAAAAAAATTAATGAAAGAAAAATCTTGATTTTTTATCTCCTAAATCTAGTTTCTCCTACTCAATGCTCAGTAGTGTAATCTTCTTCTTTGAACTTCTTTTTCTCTTTCTCATTGTTTGCTACTACTTCACTCTTCACTTGACATTCTCCACTCTACACTTCATTTAACACTCTACAATGGCCTCCATTCACCTCGCATCAATAACTCCCTGAAAAGTGTCAAAATAACTCCTCAAAGCAGCTCCAAAACTATTTTTAAACTCACATATCAAGGTATTCATTCTATGATACTTGAAAATTATCATTACAAAGCTAACTCTATCTACTTAACATGTTTTAGAAAATCGAGCCAGATCGGGCGGCTTGACCACTTTGATCGTGAATTAGTGGCCAGTCCAGTCTGAACTACACAAGTAACTGTTTCTGATTGTGAACTGCTAAGAAGCGGTTGAGTTGGGGACAAAACTGGTTCAATATTTTAAAAACTATCAATATTATTTTATATTTTCCTTACATTTCTCTCAAGTTGTCGGGTTTCCCAATTCAAAAAGCAACCTCAAGTCTAACGTGTCAGTTTTGACATTTTCCAGATCATGATTAAATGTTAGACATATCTTAAATATATATATATATATATATATATATATATATATATATATATATATATATATGAAAAGATAACAGGTAAACCTGGTTACAGTAACCATACAAACAACCAAAATAGGAGGAGATGTCCTCTATGGCCCTGCAAAAAACACCCTGAAAAGAAAAATGTATACAAGAAAATCTTCCTAGCCAGGCAAAACATCCCAGCCATAAAGCCCATACTAAACAAACAAAATCTTTAAAACTCCAGCACATAATAATAGGGAAGGATACTCCGGCTAGAAGGAAAAGCCACACCATTCAGCAAAAAACCAACCAGTAAGCACCAAACTGCAAGAGAAACAGCTCCCGGTAAAGAACATATTACCCTCTAATAAAAGGGGCATCCAACATATCCCCATTGAGCAATATTTGAAGAGGCCTAAGGGGAAGATTTCCAACCAAGAGCTGTGACAAACCCAGCCTAGCCAACCAATCAGTAGGGGCATTGCCCTCCCTAGAAATAAAGCTTACCTGCACTTATAGACCATGAGAAATGATAATATGTTGAAACCTCTTAAAAATCCAATAATATTCCAAGGATGGGAAGTATGCCTTAAGAGAATCTGATGAACTAGAAGGGAATCAGACTCAATGAGCAAACAATGAAAACCAAAGACACAAGCTACCTTCACAGCCGAAAGGACTGCCCACATCTCAGCTTCAAGAGGAGTGACAGCAGAAACAGGTGAAGCAAAGAAGCACAAGAAGGGGCCTTCTAAGTCACGAAAGACACCCCCAGTCCCTGCCCCCTGAGAGGAGTAGCTCCCATCAACATTAACCTTGACCCAACGTCTTTGAAAAGGATACCATCTGACTAGAATATGCCTCCTTGTCACAGATATAGCCTATCCCACAACAAAAACTTTGCACATCTTGGAAAAATAAGAAATAACATATATCACAATTAACTAAGGAGAGTGTGGGGACTCATATTTACAGCCATTCCTCGTTGTCCATAAAAACTAAATCACAATTAATGGAAAACTAGCATTACTTGACTCAAAATTAGAGTAAGATTCCCAAGCCTTAATGAAAGGCAAAACCCCAGAAAATTGAGGCCAAGAAACCCGCAAAATAGGCTCCCACAAGATTCCAGACAGGTCTCGAAAAGGCACACACAAAGAATAAATGTGAGGCATTCTCTTCCTAAAGTTTACACAAGTAGCAGCGAGAAACCAATCTTAATCCTTTAAGCTTTAAGATATCATCCATGGGAAGTATAGAAAGAAAGAAATGCCATAAGAAAATGAGATAGAAGGAGAAATAAGTTTAAGCCAAAAGAATTTAGCCCACCTCCAGTTGGGGAAAGTATGCAATATATTGTAAAGCATCTTAGTAACAGAAGCAGTTGTATTAAGCTTCCAATGTGGGATATCTTTCATGTGAGGGTTAACAGGTAATTGGGCAACTTGAGAGGAATAATCACCAAACAGCTCTCTCGGCTTCTTCACATCCCACTCCCCTGCCAATAGTCAGAAACCCTCATACACTCTGAGCTCTCCCTAGGGGAAAGCTCCTATGGAGGTATCATACCCCAGTGGTCGTGCCACAAGGATATGTTGCCCTCCCCCAAATCCCAAAACATAAATCCCTGAGCAACTTATCTAGCCTTAACAATAAATTCCAAACTTTAGAGTTCCCTACTTTCTAGTTAACCACAGAAGGGTGAGAAGAAGTGTGATATTTTGTATGCATAAAATTGGACCACAAAGTCTCCCCTTTTCTAAATTTAAACCATAATTTACACATATTAATTTGTGCAATATAATCTAACCTCCTGAAACCAAGACCCCCTGTAAAAAGAGGTTTATAAAGTTTATGCCAATTTGTCCAAATCTTCCTATTCCTATCACCAGACCAAAGGAATCTTTTAAATTGGTGCTCCATAGTCTTTGAGTACTCTTTTTCAAGTTTAAAACTTGTAAAACATAAAGAAGAAAACTATGTAACACACTCTTATGTAATGTAAATTTCCACATTTATTTAAAACAAAAGCAAATTACAAAAAGGGGGGGAGGTGGAGCCCCACATCCAAAAAGCAAAAAGTACATAGCAGCCCTAGGGGGTTCCTCCTCCCACATTATAACTCCACCCAAACAAATATAAGCACCAGATGACATACAAGTATACCCCAAAAAAGGTAAAACTATACCAAAAGAGAAATTTATCTCTATGCAGAGAAAAAAGGTTGTTGTAGAAAAGAGGTGAATGCAGAGCAATAATCAGCATCCTATGAGATCATCTTCAAAACTAACAGTAGCAAAAACTGTCAAGACCAATAGCAGCAAGTAAAACCACCATCAATCTAAGAGCAGCCATCCCAATCCAGAAGATACAAGAAAATCATCAGTCCAACAGAGCTATTAATTATCATGAGACCTGTTCCATAACAAGTAGAACCAGCAGAAACAGCCAACCCATGACCTGCAAAACTAGCTCCTTCCTCATATCGACGGATGGGCATAGTATCCAGAGAAAAATCACATGAAGTTACAATTTTAAATAGAGAGGACCTAAAACTAAAGCATAGTTAGTATAGTAGAGATGAGAGAAAATCCCAGGAGCAACACCACAGATTGGCCATCCACCTATGAAGACAGAAAACAGGATGCCTTTAGCAATAAAAACAGATTTGAACATAAATCAAAACAGAAGTTGAAAGTGTAGAAAGCAAATTGGAATAGAAACTAAGCATTAGCAAAGCAGTAAGCAAAACAGATTTAAAATCCTTCCCATGAAAGCAGAAATAAATCCCTTCAGCGATAATCAAGAAGTTTGTAGCAGAAGCTTCCCTCCTATGACCACCAGCAGTTTCAATAGTAGAAATAGCAATAGACAAAAACATAGAAAAAAAAACTATTGAGATAGTTAGCTGAAAAGGTTTAACAAAGGTCTAAGGTAAGGAACATCCATAACGTCCCCAACAGTCAAATTCCTTAAAGGAAAAGGAGGGTGCACTCCAACAAAGACCTCATTAATACCTCTCTTAGCCAGCCAATCAACTAGAGTATCACCCTTCTTGTAAATGAAATTCATTTGAATAATGAGCTGGTGTGTGGTAATAATGTGCCAAATTCTTTTAAAGTTATAAACTAAATTCCAGAAGAGTTGTGTAACTTTTTGTCAACATCTCATAAACACTAATAGAGTATGTTTGAATTATGAGTTAGGAAAATGAAAAATAACAGCAATTTGCAGAGCAAGTAGTATTGTCCAACATTCAATCTCAATAAGGCTTGTAACATAAATGGGAGGGACAAAGTAACATAAGACAATACCCAACAATCTCTAAATACACCTCTAGCACCAGAAACATGGGTACACCAACCACCACCTACATTGATCTTGACCCAATGATGCGTGGCTCCAACCTTGTAATAAATATTTGAAAAGTATTTTCTATTCGGTCACAAAGTATAATCAGTTTAATAAGAAAACAGCCAATTTATACGCAAGTATACATACCGTTCAAGTAATATAGGACTCTAGCAGAGTCATTGTAATTGATCCCACAGGGAAGAAGCAAACCTTCAAGCGTAGCACAGAAATCCAATATTCAAATTCGCAATGCACTTATAATAAATACTTAAGTTGCTAAAGTTTAACGATGTTAGAGATTTTAATATCATTAAAGTACTTTCTATACTTCAATTTAAAGTTAACTACTACTACAATAAGTTTTGTAATGCAAGGTTCAAATTTAGAATAAAATATCCTCTCCCCCCTTATAATGATGTTATGGTGAGTGAATGATAAAGATTAGTAAGATTTTTTTATTGTGTCAAATAGAAGCATGCATATTCTTTACCCTCTTCTGAGTGCTATAAAGAACATTGGCTTATCCTAGATTTAATCTCTAAATTTATGGTTAGGCTGTGAGGATACTAGCTCTCACTCTAGAGCTCTCACTTCCCTTCGCATAAAGGCTAACTCTCGCTTTAGTTTCCAAACACTAGGACCAAATTGGGGATTTTAGTCTGTCACCCTAAAATCTCTAATTCTACGCCCAATAAACATATTTCCCTATTTATTTGCACCCAACCCTCATAAACTACATCACTCATTCATGGACATTAAATGTAAAATTCACTTTTGTTGTAGAAAGCATAGTCCTTTCAAATTGTATGTTTCACAACATATTTTAACAATTCAATTGGCCAGATCGAAAAGAAAATGAAGTATGAAGTGAAAAATCATCATAATTTCTTAACATTTATATGGCACATCTAGTCTAAAACATCACTTCACCATATACCATTGCAAGGAGAAAAACGAAGAAATTTACTCAGAACTCATGAGGAAGATACGTCAAAACAAAGATTTTATATATAAAAGAAAATTCATACAAACAATAAGATGTAAATACAATATATCTCGATTTCTTACCTAAGAAAATTCCTTGAATTTCCTTTGAATCTCCTTCTCTCTCCACAACACCACACAATTCTCTCTTGGAATAGTAAGGAAGAAGCGATCTCTCACTTTCCCTCTCCTCCTACAACTCCTTTGAGAAGAATCGCTCACAAAACAACACTTTACACCAAACCCTAGACTCTAAACTCGTTACAAACTCTCCCTCTCAACTCACACACATTTTACTTCACTCACACCAATTATTCTCTAGACTCCTCTCTTGAATTCTGGCGCTAAAATCATGTTAAAATAGTCTATGGATGATTTTCTAAAGAGATGCTTCAAAAATCCCTTCAAAAGTCATCCAAATACATTGAATCTGGCCTCCACCGACATTGAGACATTGGGCACCATCAGCACCCAATCGTGCTTAAATAATCAGGGCTCTCTGGAAAAATGCGTCGTTAGCGCCCATTCTGGCGCCGACGGCACAAGAACTTCAAAATTTGATTTTTGCCCTTTTTTGCTCTAGATTCGTTCCTTTTTCTTCTTTTTGCTCCAATTGCCTAAAATCATCATGTCTGTAGCAAAACAAGAAAAATAACTTCCTTTAAAGTGCAATATCACAAAAAATGAGTACAAAATATAATATAAAAAATCAAACATATTTTTGGTGCATCAAGATCTCCCAAACTTAACTATCACTTGTCCTCAAGTAATTTTTTTACTACATAAAAATATGGCTCTTAGTAGTGAACTTTACTTAAAGAATACTATGATTTTTTTATTTAAATGAATATAATGGCAAGGCTTTTAGAAAGATTTTCAGTAACTTAGGTCAAAACTATAGGTGTAAAAATATTTAGTAATCAAGTCTAAGAGTTCTAGTTTCCTATTCATTTCAAGAATAACTATAATTTGCCACATTAATGGTGCTTTGAAAGATTATATGAAAAAAAACTTATGAGAACTTTGTCTGTAAGGATGCCAATACTTAAATATAAATTCAGAGATGTAACTAAGCTCTTCTCTTAAGTTGATTCAAATGAAGCAAATTTTTGATTAGGCATCTCCTCAAGCTTCTCCTCACATATATTTTCCTATTTTTTTCTTTTCTCTTTTCTTTTTGGGATTGCTTTTCAATCCTCTTTTTTTTCTTGTGGGGACTACTATATCTGGATAGCCTTTAATAATTTTGAACTTCACTCTCCTCTCCCTAAAGTTGGAACTTGAATCATCTCTTTACTTTATAGATATATATTAACTTTTAAATGATTCATCATAGAGTCACAATCTTTTCTCCTCACGTAAAATTCTAAGACTCTTAACATTTCAAAAATATAGCTTTATTTACTTTAACTAGTCAATTATAGTCTAATCCTCTTATGATAAATATCTTAGTCTCATAAAGTTAACCTTCATTACTAAAAACTTTCAATCAAATCTACTATGATATTTAAATGAAATCAAAATTTTAGTTATCTAAAGTTAAGCTCAACAACTTTAAGTCATGTTAAAATAATTTTGAAAATATATATTTAATTGAAAACAAATAAAGGTTAATTTTTTCTTCCCCAAACTTAAGTTTTTCAGTGCATATCAAATTAATAAAAGAGAGAGAAAAATAAAAAGCAAACTAACCTTTTTGTCCCAGGATTTTGATTCTTCTGATGCATGCAGGTATTTAGAAGCATTGTTCACATATATACAAGAGATTTGCAGGTTAAAGAAAATTTAAAACACAACTTTAAGCACTTAATACAACATCCATTACAATTTTAATACAACTGAATAACAAACCAACATAAGTTTCAATACAAATTTACTAAATTAAAAGAGTACAAATACTACACACATCTACTACACCAAAGTAAATAACTAACACAAAAATCTATACAACAATAACAAACTAAAGAATACTAGACTACCAATCATCCTCTCTTTCCTCTTCTGCTTCTTCTTCCTCTTTAGGCTGGTATGGAATATAATGGGGGCAAGTAGGAAATATCACACCAGCTTCTCCCCTCATAAATCTCATCTGAGCATCATGATAAGCTATATCATATTCCACTCTTCTCCTCTGATAATCATCATTGATGCTATTTCTTGCTTCCAATCCATCAATCCTACTATGAAGCCTTGTAATATCACTTTGTTGTTCATCAACCATTCCATAACATCAGAAATAATAGGAGTTCAAGAGGTAGAAGGTATGTCATGACTAGTTGATGGAATCTCACTACTCTTACTTCCAGATCTCCATCATACATGAGATTCATAAGTGTGAAAGTTGACTTTACTAATAGGCTTTAAAGGATGAACCAACTCTTCGCTACTATCAATCTCAACTCCTGGTTGTACAGATAATGTGTAAATCAGGGCAGGATGTCCCAATCCTCTATTTGTTTCCCCTTTAGCTATAGTCTGAATCTTATTATGAATAACTCTACCAATGTCAACTATTCTCATGTTTCGGATACAAAAATTCAGAATAGCTCTATTACTTGAAACTTCACTATGATGATAAGTATGTAGTAGTCTTGTAGAAATAAAGTAATGTCAGTCTTTAGATGTTACATTTAGAGTGGAATCAGAAAAATTTATCTTTTGCCTTTACTTTGTTTTCCACTCCTCTTTTCCATCAGTAAGAAAAGTAATTACCTCATTTAAGGTCTCATCCACCGTACCAAAGGATTTGTTCTCACAGAATGGATTATCTCTCAACTGGTAGAAAGCATTGATTCTTGCAGGAGTGAATTCTACCATTTGTCCTTATATCAACACATATTCTTATTCAATCCACTACAAGTTAGCACAAAACACACTGACTACATCAGTAACAGCATCGACAGAAAAATAACAAAAAGTTTTCCAATTCCGATCAGCAATCACCTACTCCACAACTTCGCCCTAATTTTTAAATCATCAATCCTGTATACCTTTTTTTTTTTAGTGTAGAATTAAAGTAATATTGTGCTTTAATATTCACAAATTTCCTTTCATCAAAATCAACCTTTCTCTTTCCCTTAACATCTTTGGAGCCATATCAAAATTTTCCAGAAAATTTGCAAATAAATATAAAAAAATTCCAAAATTACAATGTAAAGACAAAAAGTCAAATCTAACATTTAAGAGTATTTCAACATGGATTATTTCAAAGTTTTTTTCAAAAACCTTAAATTTTTAGATTTCTCTAGTGTAGGAGATTTCCATGGTGAAAATAAAAAAATTTTAGTTTAAAGTAGAGCTCTTACCTGGAGAAGACGAGATCTAACCTCAAGAAGCCCCAAAATCGCCTCAAATCCAAATGCAAGCATGCCCTAGGAGTGCTATTCGGCCTTGGCTAGAGGTTGAAGATGGTCAAATGCAGTTAAAGGCTCAAAATCATGAATTTAATATATCCAGGATGAGTTTCGGATTTTGGGCACCGTCGGCGCCTGACCGATTCAGGGCTCACCAAATTTTGCGATTTTGATCATTTCAAAGTTACGAAGACATCTAATTAGCCTTTTTTAAGCATCTATATTCATAATTAAGTGATGAACTAATACAAATAATACACAAACAACACAAACATTACTTTTATATATAAATTCCACAATTAAAAACTTATACATATAAGTCATTCTACCGCATCAATAATTTAGCGTTACAATCAAACCACAACACTCTAATGCTGAAAGAATAACATAAACTCAAATCTCAAGCATATTAAGTCTGAAATCACACCATAAGCAAGCCAAATACAAATCAAACTAAAGCAAATAAAGTCCAAATTTTAAATAAAGTAGATAAAACAAAGAGTCACTACTCCTCATCAATGTCAGTGTTATCTTCTTTGAAATCACCCATGATTTGGTGTTGCACAAACTAATTGTAAAAGGGTCGATACAGAAATTCATCTATCAAGTTCTCTTCAATCCAAGCATTTTTCTTCATCAAACGTATCAATCCTTCTTCCATACTCCCAGTATGATCGAATTGTTCCTTCATCCTCATAATCAACTGCGCGTTTTCAGAAAAATGAGGTTGAACAGGTAGTATACTCTGAGATATTTGGTCAATAGTTAGTCTCATATCATTTTCATCCCCAGTTGCTAGACAATCATAAAAATTAGTTGAGTCAATGGGCTTTCAAGGAAGAAGCACTTTTCCCAACTTTCATATGGTAATTGTGACTGGTTGCAGAGAAGAAATATAGTGGAAGGATGTCCCAAACCATAGTTTGATCCATGCACAATCAAACCCAAAACAGATTTCATAATTATGGTTTCAATATTAATAGGCCTTACAGTTTGAATGCAACAGTCCAATATTGCACTTTCCTTCGTCACTTTACTAATTTTCATGGTCGGGAGTAATTTTGAAGATATAAAGAAATGTCATTGCTTCGACACAGGATTTAAAAGGTAGTAGAGAAATTGACATACCCATCATCTCTTATCTCCCAATCTTCAAATATCAATAAATTTCAGTCATATTGTCTCTCATTTGGAAAAAATTGGGGTAATGACAGATTGACACATTATATATCATATAAAGTTCGTTAATCTTGGAAGGAGTGAATGATATCCACCAACCTCGCACATAGATGACTCCTTGGTTGATTCCATGAAGATTTACATAAAATTTCTTCACCGCAGGAATGACTACTGCAGTAGTAGTATAACAAAACGCTTCCCAATGTCTCTACATAATAATTTATTTAACACAAGTACTATGAACATTCATAGCTTGATTCACAAAGCCTCTTTCCTTGATAATTCTCCTCTTTATTAGAACTTTGTCACAAATTCAATGCACCTAAAACTGACGAACTTTCTCCTGTTAAAAACTCTAAATCTTGGAGAACTAAAGAAGTTGGAAGCTATGGAATGCAAATTTTAGAATTACCCTTTCATTTTTATGGAGGTAATGGGTTTTAAAATGAGTTAGGGGAGTTATAAAGGTGAAACTCCTGCTCAAAACGTCAAATTCTGCCATTTGAAACTCCAAAAATTGCTACTCAGCCGTCAGCACCGTCGGTGCTGGATAGGACACCGTTTAGGCCAAAGATCCAAATTTTTACGATGCTCTCTAGAAAATCTCACAGTCCGCGCTCATTCTGGTGTCATCGGCACCCATTCGCTGCACCGTCGGCACCAGAGCACAGTTTTTCTCCAATAACATTTTCATCCAAATAAACTCTGAATCTTTGATACAATTCAATATTTAACACCATTTAGGATATTTACGAGTGAGTATGTATAAAACTATATAATAATAATATCAACTACAACCAAATCAAAACAATCTAAACAACACAGATAACTATGAGTTGCCTCTTATAAAGCTCTTGGTTTAACGTCATCAGCCCAACAATCATTAGTTTTATTCAAGATGACTTAACATTAAAACCTCTTTAAAAGTTGGTCGTGACCCTTCAAAATATAGTTTTAATTGATGTCCTTTAACTTTAAATATTCTTCCAGTTTTAGGATCTTCGATATCAATAGCTCCAAGCTGGTAAACTTTTGTAAGAGTGAAAGGCCCTATCCACTTAGATTTTAGTTTTCCAGGAAACAATTTCAACCTTGTATTGTACAGTAAAACTTCCTGTCCAGGTTCAAATCTCTTTCTCATAATCTTCTGATCATGTCATATCTTCATTTTCTCCTTATAAATTCTATCATTATCATATATTTCTTCCAATTCATTAAGTTGTAATAATCTTTTCTCGCCAGCATCCTTTAAAATTGAAATTAAACTCTTTAAAAGCCAAATATGCTTTATGTTCCAATTCAACTGGTAAATGACATGTTTTTTCAAAAATCAGTCTATAAGGAGACATTCCTATAGGTATTTTATAAGCAGTCCTATATACCCATAATGCAGTATCTAGTCTCGCAAACCAATCTAATTTATGAGGATTTACAGATTTCTCAACAATTCGTTTAATTTCGCGATTAGATACTTTAACTGAACCACTTATCTGGGGATGATATGTAGTTGAGATTCTATGCATAATATTATATTTTCAGGCAATCTCTCAATCAGATTATTTCTAAAATGAGATCCACCATTAGTAATGATAACTCTGGGCATTCCATATCTTGTAAAAATATTTTTCATTAAAAATTTTGAAACACTTCGAGCGTCACATCTGTGTAAAGTTATGGCTTCAATCCATTTTGATACATAATCCACTGTAATTAATATATATATTCCCAAATGAAAGAATAAATGGTCCCATAAAATTTAATCCCCAAACATCAATGATTTCAACTTCCAATGTAAAATTTAAGGGCATTTCATTTCTTTTAGAAATATTACCTACTCTCTGATATCGATCACATGTTTTTTATATATTTATATACATCCCTAAAAAGATTAGGCCAATAAAATCCAGATTGCAAAATCTTATAAGCAGTTTTATTAACACCAAAATGTCCTCTAAATTTAGAATCATGGCATTTCTGAATAATTGGTTCAGTTTCTTCATATGGCACACATCTACTGATAATAAGATCCTTACACTGTTTATATAGGTAGTGCTCATCTAAAAAATAAAATTTAGCATCATATCTAAATTTTTTTGTTGTTGCCTTGTTAAATCAGGTGGTATAATATCACTTACAATAAATTCACAATATCAGCATACCAAGGCAAGTTCCTTTCCATAATAGTATAAAGTTGCTCATCAGGGAAAGTTTCTTTAATTTTCTTCTCAAATTCAGATAATTTATAATACTTCAGTCTAGATAGATGGTCAACAATTTGGTTATCAGATCATTTCCTATCAACTATCACAATGTTGAACTCTTGCATTAGAAGTATCCATCTAATCAGTCTTGGTTTGGCATCCTTCTTTTGCATTAAATATTTGATAGTTGAATGGTCAGTATGCACTATGCATTTAGTTCCAATCAGATATGGTCTAAACTTTTCAAAGGCATACACTATAGCTAATAATTCTCTTTCAGTAGTGGTATAATTAATCTGAGCTTCATTAAGAGTTTTACTAACATAGTAAATAACCTTGAACATTTTATCATACATTTGCCCTAAAGCAACTCCAATCGCATAATCACTAACATCACACATAAGTTCAAATGGTCTCTCCCAATCAAGTGAAACAATTATAGGGACAGTGATTAATTTTTCTTTTAATAGTTCAAAGGCTTTCAAACATTATTCACTAAAATCAAATCTCTTTTCTTTTTCTAAAAGTTGGCGCAAAGGTTTAGTAATTTTTAAAAAATCTTTAATATAACATCTATAAAATCCAACATGTCCTAAGAAACTTCTTACCTCTGTCACAGTAGTAGGAGGTGTTAATTTCTCAATAATCTGAATTTTTGCAGGGTCAACCTCCATACCAAGTTTAGAAATTTTATGCTCATGCACAATTCCTCTTGCAACCATAAATTGACATTTTTCCCAATTTAGAACTAACTTTATTTTCTCGCAAAGCTCCAAAACGTTTTCTAAATTATTCAGACATATGTCAAATGAAGTTCTGAATATAGAAAAATCATCCATGAATACTTATATTCCATTATCAATCAGATTACTAAAAATAGACATCATGCATCTTTGAAACGTTGCAAGTGCATTACACAATCCAAAGGGCATTCTTCGAAAAGCAAAATTTTTGTAAGGGCTAGTAAATGTAGTCTTCTCTTGATCCTCAGGAGCAATAGGTATTTGATGCTAACCAGTATATCCATCCAAAAAGCAATAGTACTTGTGTCCGGCAAGTCTATCCAACATTTGATCTAAAAAAGGAAGAGGAAAGTGATCTTTCTTGGTGGCAGCATTTAATTTTCTATAGTTAATACAACTCGCTAACCATTAATTTAACTTGTTGGTATAATTTCATTCTGTTCATTCACATCGATAGTCACTCCTCCCTTCTTAGGAACATATTGAATTAGACTTACCCAACTACTGTCTGAAATTGGGTAAATAAGTCCAGCATCAAGCCATTTTAAAATTTACTTCTTAACTACTTCTTTCATCATTGGATTCAGTCTCCTTTGTGGATAAGCTCTAGGTTTATGTTGTTCATCCGACAAAATTCTGTGCATACAGATCGAATGACTGATTCCTTTAATATCTGTTAAGGTCCAACCAAAAGAATTTTTGTATATTTTTAAAGTCTCCAATAATTTATGTTCTTGATATTCATTCAAATCCGAAGATACAATGACTGGTAAGGTTGATGATTCTCTTAAAAACATATACTTTAAATGATTAGAAAGAATTTTCATCTCAAGTTCAGGAGGTTTTATGATAGATGGAATTAAACTTTTAACGCCACTTTTCATAGTATCCAACATCTTAAATCTTTCCTGAACATAGTCTAACTCTTCATTCTCCATATCATCAAAATCATTTTCTATTTAACTTTCATCCTTACACTCCACATTTTCATATTCTATTTTTTCTTCTAACACTTCTTTAAAATGATAATCTCTCAAATAATCACAGATTTCCATTTGAAAGCATTCATCATCTTTTTCTGTTGAGGGATATTTCATAGATTTTAGAATATTAAAGGTCACCTCTTGATCATTAACCCTCACAGTTAATTCTCCTTTTTGAACATCAATCATAGCTCTCCCAGTAGCAAGGAACGGTCTTCCCAAAATAATTGGAATTTCTTTATCTTCCTCCATATCTAATACAATAAAATCCACAAGAAAGATAAATTTATCCACTTTCACTAACACATCTTCCACCACTCCTTTAGGATAATTAATGGCACGATCAGCCAACTGAAGGGTCACAGATGTAGGTGAAATTTCTCTTATTCCCAATCTTTTGAAAGTTGATAAAGGAATAAGATTAATACTAGCTCCTATATCACATAAAGCACTTCCAAAAAATTTCTTACCTATAGCACACGGGATAGTGAAACTACCAGGGTCTTTAAGTTTTTTGGGAAGCTTCTTCTGAATAATTGAACCACACTCTCTGCTAAGTGCAACAGTCTCATGATCTTTGAGTTTTCTTTTCCTTTTAAGAATATCCTTCATAAACTTCGTATAATTAGGCATCTGCTCTAATGCTTCAACAAAGGGAATATTTACTGTTAATTTCTTAAGGATTTCCAAAAATTTCGTAAATCTGTTATCCCTATTTTGTTTTTTCAATCTTTTATGAAACGAAGGAGGTGGATTTTCAACAGTAATCTTCATTGGTTCAAGCGGATATTCTAGGTCTGAATTTATCTTATTAGAGCCTTTTCCAATATCCACCTTCTCTTTCTCAACTTCAAATTCTTTTTGCAATCTTGTTTCTAATTCCTTTCCACTCCTTAATTGAATATCCTTAATTTGCTCCTTGTTTTGATCTTTTGGATTGATCTCAACATTGTTGGGAAGAGCTTCAGAAGGTCAATTATTAAGCTCAGTGAAAATATGTCCTAATTGATTCTCAATGTTCTTAATCGCAACACATTGAGCTTGTAATTGATTACCCATGTTCAACTTTAATTCTTCAGTAGACAAATTCTTTTCCTTAAATTGTGGGTTACTGTGAAAGCCTGAAGGATAAGAAGGTCTATAATTGATGTTTCCAGTTGAAATTTGGGTGATTCTTCCAACTAGGATTATAATTGTTAGAATAAAGATTGTTGGGTCTATTATTTATAGCATTCAAGGTCTCATAAGGTGTTTGAGATTTTATTATCTATCCTACTGAATTTTCCTCTAACATTGGGGGTGTTTGAGAATAATTCATTCCGTATTGATCTATTTTCTTCAAAAGGGCAGCAATTTGAGAGACTATCATAGTTACAGCATCAAAATCATGAATACTAACTACTCTCTTAGGATTTACCCATTCAGAGGGCCATTGAAAATTATTAATAACTATTTCTTCTATTAACGAATATGCTTCATCAAAAATTTTTGACATTAATGATCCACCAGCAGCAGCATCTATAATTGATCTCAAAGATCCCACTAATCCATTATAAAATATTTGAATTATTAACCACTCTGGAAAAAAAAATGATGTGGACATTTCCTAAAGAGATCGTTAAATCTTTCCCAAGCTTCATATATTGATTCCCCTTTAAACTGACCAAAATATGTGATATCATTTCTTAGCTTAGCAGTTTTTTATAGAGAAAAATATTTTGATAGAAACTTTTGTGAAAGTTCTCCCCAAGTTCAGATATATCAGGTGCTAACAAATTTAACCATGCCTTGGCTTTATCCCTTAATGAAAAAGGAAAAAGTATAAGTCTAACAGCATCATTCGACACTCCATCATATTTAAAAGTAGCACACAGTTCTAAAAAACTAGTGAGATGTAAATTAGGATCTTCATTAGTTGTTCCTCTGAATTGATAATTTTGTATCATTTAGATAATAGCAGGTTTAAACTCAAATAGATTAGCAGCAACATCAGGGTTTTGAATGGTTATATGAATTTCATCTCATTGTTGGGTTAGTATAATCTCTTAAAGGTCTTGGTAAATTTTCATTTCTTCAATTTTCTTGGTTGTTGACCATTTTTGTAAGGATTTTCAGATTGTTTTTGTTGTTTTCAAATTTTTCTAATAGTACACTCTAACTCTGAATCGTATGACACTAAACTTATTGATCTAATCCTACGCATATAAAATCACACAGAACACACTAAAAAGTATACAAGCACACACAATTGCAAACTACAAAGTAAAGGTTTCAACTACTTCAATTTTGATTAGTTACCGTTTATACCTTCCCCGACAACGGCGCCAAAAACTTGATCTAGGATGTGCTAACTGCCTCAAAATTCAATATTCAAAAGATATTTTCAGTTTAGTTTTACAAATAGATTAATTTAATAATTAGGCAGTCACCGGTATATGTAAGTAAACACATCGTTCAAGTAATATAAAGCTCTAGTGGAGTTATGATTATCAATCCCACGATGAAGGCAAAAACTCTTCAAAATATAGCAAAGATGTTGAAATCCAACACTCAATTCACAAAGCAAGTTCAAGTACTATTTAATATGTCAATGCAAAGATAACAACAACTAGATTTACTACAAGTTACTTCTAAATTTTCTAAGCAGGATTAACTAACACACACACTAAGTTTTGTAATTGAAAAGTTTATTTAGGGAAAAGTGTCTTCCCACTTGCAATGATTCTATGGTGAGTGATTGATATAGATTGATGATAGATTTGTATTGTGCCAAATAAGTGCATTCATATTCTTTACCCTCGTCATAGTATCCCCTCTTCCAAGTCATTGTTGACCTCACTTTTGGTTGAGGTCTAGTCTTCCTTTAGAATAACCTAGGGTCTATCCATAGGACTCTCCTGGTGACTTTCTTAGAAGACTCGTCATGGCATCCCTCCCCATAGAAATTCAAACTTTTTTCACTTCAATGGTGATGCACCAAAAATATATACTGTTTTCCCTATATAATTTTACCCTTTTTTGGTGATATTGCTCTTTAAAGAAAGGTATTTTTCATGATTTGTTGTAGGTATGGAGATTTTAGGTGATTGGAGTTAAAAGAAGTGAAAAGGAATAAATTCAGAGCAAAAAAGAGCAAAATGGAGAAAACTAGCTTCTGGCGCCGCTGACTCCATTTTACCGAGAGCTCCAAAAAATAATCGGGCGATAGAGCGCCGCCGGCGCCCAATGTCGGTGTAATTCAAATTTGAAGAGTTTTGGTGACTTTTTGATAGGATGCTTAAGGAAATTCTTGGGAATTCTTTTCTAACATATAAGTAACTATTTTTTGACAAAAATAGTGGTGGGTTCTAGAGGTTTTGTGGTGGTTCTAGTGTGTGTTGAGTGTTAGGGTTTAGAAGAGTGAGTGTAGAAGTGAGAATTTGAGAGGGATTCTTCTCTAAGGAGTGAAGGAGAAGGAGTAAAGTGAGAGATTGCTTCTTCCTTTCCATTCTAAAGAGGGAATTGAGTGTTGCAAAGAAGAGAGATGTTGACCTCACCTTTGGTTGAGGTCTAGTCTATCTTTAGAATAGCCTAGAGTCTAGCCATAGGACTCTCCTGGTGACTTTCTTAGAGGACTAGTCATG
Source organism: Papilionanthe hookeriana x Papilionanthe teres (assembly GCA_022702705.1). NCBI lineage: Eukaryota > Viridiplantae > Streptophyta > Magnoliopsida > Asparagales > Orchidaceae > Papilionanthe > Papilionanthe hookeriana x Papilionanthe teres. The sequence goes on from CM040431.1 coordinate 55,056,807, forward strand.
GAACCCTTCCCATAGAAATTCAAAACTCTTCTTGCTTCACTAGGGGGTTTTCATATGCTTAAGGCCTAATCTCCACCTTCTGGTAGGAAAAGGCAAGCATGAGGAATCCTAGGGGAAGTCTCCTATAGGTGGTCAGACATTAGGATTTGCCCTGAGGGAGGTCTGGAGATCACCACTCATACACTTCACATTCACAACATACACACACTGCACATTCTAATTTCAACCCTGAACTCTTTAGAAACTCATGTGGATAGCCCAGCCCTAAGTCTATGACTAAGTGGTAAGGACCAACACATAGAGGACCAAATGTAAGTGACCCTTGGTCATTACATCATGCTCACCTTGAAGCCACCTTCAAATTTCTAAAGTTTCAATTTTTGGCCCCCGGCCTCCCAAAATTCCCTAAATACTCAAAATTTTCAAAATTACCCAAATTCACCAAAATCCCCCAAAAATCATTCCAAGATATTCCTTACCACTTAAATTGACCATTCATGACCAAAAATTTCAAAATTTCCAAAAATACCCCCCAATACCCTCAAAATACCCAAAATACCCTTTTTGCCCAAAAATCCAAAAATTCCAAAAAATTCTCAAAAAATTCCAGAAAATCCTAAAAATCTTCAATTTCATTTTGTTCAACTACACTATGGGCTAATTTCGCCAAATTAATACACTTTCAATCGAAAATCCCAACTTGGCCCATTTAACCTAAAGGTGCCTAAACCAAACCCAATCTTGATCCAATTGACCCCAATTTTCATCAAATGCAATTATAAACCAAAATTCAAGATCCCCAATATCAACTAAGACCAAATTCAAGTCCAATGTGATCCACATTTGAATCTAATTCCACTTGAAATCAAAATCCCCAATTTTGCCTAAATAACCCAAAACTCCTAAAGTGACCCAATGTCAATCAATTCCTCCCAAATTTCAATTCAAAACTCTTTATAACACCTCCTTAAACTGAATTGGATCATAAATTGCCCATAATTTGAGCTCAGGTCTTACCCAAATCCATTTTGGACCAAAGAAACCCCAATTTTGACCCAAGCTGAACACATGTTTTAAAGCCACCAAATTGACCCTCTAAACCTTGTCAAAACCATTTTATGTCTTCATGAAAATTCTTCTAGACAACCATATCTACATTATTGTTGAAGACCTCTGAACCCCATTCCAACTCAAACTCAAGATAACTTGACCCGAACCCAACATGGTCCAAAATAATCAAAAATCCAATCCATGCCAAAATTGAACCTCCAAATGAGCTCAAAACCACTTTGTGTCTTCATGAAATATCTTAATTACAATCATGTGGACAATATTTATCAAGGAACTTGGGCTTCATTCGAGCTCTAGCCCAATCTAAACTCAAGTTAGCCCAATGTTCTTAAAATGGACCCAAAATCCAAAACTCACCAAACTAAAATACACTCACACACACACCCACATTCTCCCCCTCTAATATCTCACGGCAAAACAAAGAAAAAAAAAAACAAAAACAAATAACAAAAAAAAAATATTTTTTCTTCCCTTCACCTTACTCCCTCACTTCTACCTCACTCTCCCTCACCTCTCCCTCACCCTAACCGCCACCTCACCCTACTCTCCTTACCTTCACCACACCTTCACCACACCTGCACCTCACCTCATCCTCACTCCCCCATTCACTCTTAGCCGTGAGCCTCTCTCCATAAATCCCCCCATAATCTCACTTACACACTCTCTTACACACACTTACTCACTTCACCATCCCACTCTTTCCCAACCTCCTAGCCGTGAGCCTTCCCCATCTTCTTTTCCTCCTTCCAAGCTAGCCACACTCATCCCCCCTCCAAAAAACCTCCTAGCCGTGAGCTTCAAAAAGGGATCCTCCAAGCTAAGGTAAGTTGCTCCCCCTCTCTTTTATTTTGTGAGTATTCTAGCTTCAAAAAAAAATTTCTTTCCTATCTTCATGCCTAGCCTAAAACCTCACACCCACATGCACAATTTTAGTGTTCTTCTTCCTTAGCAAAGATTTTTAAATTTACATACAAATCATTTAATTTTTCTTAGTTTTCATGTATGTTTTCCATGCTTAGGCTCAGGAATTTCTCATGTAAAGTCATTTAGCCATTTCCATGTATAGCCTTAAGATTTCTTTCATGCAAGCTATTCCATGCTTAGCCTTAGGATTTCTATTCTTTTTATGCAAGTTATTAGCTAATTAAGTTAACTAGTTTGATATTTACAAATATACCACCTAACTTTATTACATTGAAAAGAATAAATTTTAAAATTTAAAAGACATAAACATAACATAAAGGGAATGAAATAAATTTTTAATAATATATAACAATAAAAAAATAACTATATAAATTATACATATGTAAAATAAATGTAAATATATTATATATACTAAATAATATATAAACTAATGTTAAATATATTATATACACTAAATGAATAATGTTTAAAATAAAGTAAATAAATAATAAATAACAAATGTAAAAAAAAAAAAAAAACATAATTGATAAAATAATTGTAAATTTAAATAACCTTACTAAATTTCAATAAAATAACTATACTAAAACTTTAAATACCTAAAAAAAATATTAAAAATTAAAATATAACTATACTAAATGTAAAATAAAATATAACCATACTAAATTTTAAATAAGAATAACTACACAAACTTTAAAATAATATAACTACTAAAATATAAATAAATGAATAATAATATATATATGTAAATTAATAAGTAAGATAAGTAATGAAAATAAAGGAAGTACATAAAAGTGTTTTTTTAAATATATACACATGTAAATAATAATTTTAAGAAATAATAACTTAATACAAATGATAATAACTTTAAATAAATAAAAGAATAATCTAGGAGAGAGAAAATGAAAACCATTATAATTAAATAAATAATAATATAAATGAATAATAAATTAAATTAAAATTAAATAGTTAAAATTAAATAAAACCAAAAAAATAAATAATAATTAAATTAAACAAATTAAATAAAATAATAATTAATTAATTAAACCGAAAACAATTAAATAAATAATAGTTTAAATTAAATTAAATAAATTAAATAAATCAAAATTATATTAAATTAAATGATAATGTGAATAATAAATTAAATTAAATTAAATAAATCAAATCATATTAAATTAAATTCAATTAAATAATAATATAAATAAAAATTAAATTAAATAAATTAAATAAACAAATTAAATAAATTAAGTTGATAATGTAAATAAATAATAAATTAAATTAACCTAAATAAATTAAATAAATTAAATTAAATAATAATGTAAATAAATAGTAATTTAAATTAAATTAAATAAAATAAAAAAAATTAAATTAAATTTTATTAAATTAAATAATAATACTTTACATTAAATTAAATAAATTAAATTAAATTAAATTAAATAATAATAAATAATAATAAATTAAATTAAATTAAATTAATTAAATTAAATAATAAAATAAATTAAAACTAAAAAATAATAATTTAAATAAATAAATATCAAGTTAAAGTAAAATCAAATGAATAAATAACAATTAATTAAATAATTAAATAATGATAAAGTAAATAAATCACATAAGATAATAAATAATAAATTAAATAAACCATAAAGATAATAATAATTTTAATTACACATAAAAGATAATAATTTTAAATAACATAATAACACATAAATAGTAAACAATAACAAAGAATAATAACACATAACAACATAAACAATAATAACATAAAAAAATGATAATATATAAATAACACAATCATCACAAATCACAACAACAACAACAATCACAACACACAACAACAATCTCAACCACAATATAATACCAACACGATAACAATCAAACCTATGATAGGCCCCCTAAGGCATGAACTATTTTCCCCTTTATAAATTCCCCTAGGAAATCACAACTTGGTGTAGAAAACACAACAAGAATACCCTTATGCTTAATGAATGCATGGAATAACCCAAATTTTACCCGATGTCCACACAACCTTCCCAATTCACATTCCAAACTCAAAGTTCCTAGCTCCAAAATCAAACCAAAACCAAAACTCAAACCAAACCAAAACCCAAACCAAAACCAAATCTAAAACACAAACTCAAGCAAATCTTCACAAAATCTTCACAGCACTCCCATAAGTCCAAATCAAACTACCAGTTACCACCAAATACAAACTCAAATCACATCTAAACCCATTTTCCCCAACATACCCCGAACAACTGTGTTCATTAAGCAAAGTTCAATGAAACACAACATAAAAATTCGCATAGACATCATAGGACTTGGTAGACAACCAGGATCTTTACATAGACATCATAGGATTGAGTAGTTACTTCTTTTTTGTTCTACTTCTTCTTGTTTTCTGGCATGCTTTAATTTCTGCAAAACTATAAACACATACATGCAATGCAATACTAAAGTCTCAGCTGGGAATGACGAGAAGACCCTCCAGGTACGCTTTTACTTTATTGTAATTTATTTACCTGCACTGCATTTTACTTTTCTTGCATGATAAATAAGTTTGTTGCATGAAAACTGAAACCTTTAGGATAGCCACAAAACTGAAACCCAAAACTAAATTAAAAGTCATACAAGATAAAATTTACCGCCACAACATTTCAAAATATAAGACAATTCAAAATTTAATCACGAACAGCACAACAAAAACTACAACTTTAACTAAATTAAGACGTCTTGTTGGATGATCGGGAATACCTCCGATGATGTAAACTACGTGTTGCTAACGGGATTTCCCACAGTCTAAATTAATTTGTGGAACTCATTCAGTTGAGTTTAGCAAATTCATCTGGACTAAGTGAATCCGATAAAAATAACGATGTCGGAAGGATGGAACTTGGGATCTTAACCGGTGTTGTTATAATCAACTTTAAGATTTGTTTTAATTAAAACACAAAAATATTTGGATTCTAAGACTTTTCTAAACCAAAACACTTCTCTCATCTCCTGATTTATGATTTCTAAAACTAAACCTCTGCAACAACAAGGAGCTCGAGGCAATACACCGAAGGGCAACACGATCAAGGATGCGGAAGGACATGTTCAAGAGAGCAAACAGCGGATCTTCAACAGAAACTCTCTTTTCTTATAAATAAACAACTAGCTATAGGATTTCGAGGTAGTTTGCCTAGTGCAACATAAATCCTCAACTTTTCGTTAGGCATTTGCATAATTGTCTTATGCAAATTAAGCCCTAACCGGTCTTAGGACTCTGAGGTAGTCGTTTGGTATGACATAAGCCCTCACATCTTCAAGGCTGTTTGTATGATTGTATTATACAAATATAAGTCCTAATTAATTGAAACAGGCAAGATGAAACATTAAATGAACTCCCAAATTGAAGCCAAAAAATAGGATAGTTTGGGAAGTTGCCAAGATTCTTCTTGGATCCTCAGCTTCTCCTACTTCTCTTCTATTGGACTCTTAAAATAAATCGTTCCAAACTCGATCCATTCCCTATTGAAATTCCAAAATTCAATCCTTTGAAAACCTTAAACTTTGAAATTCTTGAAAGCAAAACCACTGATCATTATCGAGAGTTTTCTTAAATGATTCCCGTCATTTAGGATGTAATTAACTATAGGGGTTTGCCTTATAGGGAACTTTAAGAACCCAGGTAATATAAACCCTGCTTAATTCCTTTATATTAAGCAGGGGAACCTGTCGGCTTATAAAATTGGTTTGCAGACCAAATGGATGTCACAAATCTTTTAGTTTATTTAATCGAGCCCCATCGTCAAGCAGTGTGACTATTCCTCGGGATAGATACACAGTTTGTGGTGCGGTGCTCGTTTATATAAACTATTTGGGATGTGAGATCAGTTTGATTTCATATCTTAAAATTTTCAAACTCAAAAAATTATTTTCAAAATCAAACGCTACTTTCTAAATTATACATTTTTAAATTAAATTTAAAATTTAAAATCCGCCGACAATTTCTGTAGGCGACCCCTTTTTTTTAAATTAAACACATAACCTAAAAAATATGCCGACAAGAGAAAAGGATTCAAAGGAACTTTAAGGGATTTGCTTGGGGAAGAGAAAAAGATAAGTTGTATTTGCTTTTGTGGTTTGTATGACTTTTCTTTTATATATAAAATCCATATTTATTGTGTCTTCTCTATGAATTCTGAGTAGTCTCCTTTGTCTTTCTTCTTTCATAGAGATGTGATGATGTGATGATGTGGATTTGAAGTGCTTTTAAAGTATTGAAGAAATTGTGATGGTTTTTCATTTCAAACTTAATTTACTTTTTGATCTGGCTAATTGAATTGTTAAAATTTGTTGTTTAACATTAACTCTGAAAATTTAATGTCCTACAACAATAATGAAGAATCCATTCAATGTCCATGAATGAATTGCATAGTTCATGGGAATTGAGTGCAAATAAATAGGGAAATGTGTTTTGATGGACTTCAAATTGGAGGTTTCAGGGTGACAGGCTGAGATCCCCAATTTGGTCCTAAGATTAGTAAATAAACTCGAAGATTAGCCTTCAGGTGAAGGGTTAATGGGAGCTCCGTAGTGACAGCCAGTATCCTCCCAGCCTAACCTTAGATTTAGTGACTAAACTTAGGATATGTCAATGTTCTTTTCATGCTTGGAAGAGGGGGTACTCTTTTGAGGGTAAAGAAACATTTATGCTCCTATTTGGCACAATACAATAAATAATTAGTCTACATCATTCACACATCATATACTTATTGCAAGAGGAAAGATACTTTTCATATATATTAAAACCTTTTAAATACAAAGCTTAGTGTGTTTGTTAGGTAATTCTGTTTTAAAGATATTAGAAGTAATTGTAGTTTACTTAACTGTTACTGTTTTCTGCATCTTGTTAGTAGAATTAAACTTAAACTTTAATTGTAATTTTATTATTGGATTTCAGTACTACGCTATCTATTGTAAGGAACGTGCCTGCCCTGTGGGATCGATAACCAGGACTCCATTAGAGCCCTGTATTACTTGATACGATACGTATACTTGTGTTGAATGTTTGGACTTTATAAAGTCATTATTAAATATATAAATTTGGGTTCATAAGCTCTTGCAATATAGAAAGTCCGCTTGTCAACTGGGAGTTTTCATATGCTTAAGGCATAACGTCCAGTTTTGGGAGGAAGAGAACAAGCATAAGGAAGCCCAGGGGAAGTCTTCTATAGGTGGTCAGGCCATGGGATCGACCCTGGGAGGTCTAGAGCTTACACCACACTCACACTACACACTCACAACCCTAAACAAAGCACATCCCACTTTGATCCCCTAACTCTTTGGAAACTCATGTAAGTGGTTTTCCCAAGTTCTTAGCCTCAGGCTAGGGTTTAGCTAGTAACAACACATAGAGGACCAAATAGGGCTGACCCTTGGTCCATGGCTCAACTTGAGCAATTTTGTACTATTCACCTTCAACTAATCCCAATTTGCCCAAACATTCCAAATGTCTAACCCCTTTGCCCCAAAATACCCAAAATACCTAAAATACCCCCAAAACCCTAAAATCCCCCAAAATTTCCAAAATCACCCAAATTACCCATAATTTTTCAAAAATCATTCCAAAATACTTCCTACCACTCAAATTGACTAAAATTACCCAAAATTACCAAATTTCCAAAAAATTCCGAAAAAAGACCAAAATACCCCCTCTTAGCCAAAAAATCCAAAAATTACAAAAATTCCTATAAATTCCTAAATCCTCCCAAATATTCCTAATTTAGTTTCTCTCAACTACCATAAGACCCAATTTGGAGAATTTAATCCAATTTAACCAAAAGCCCCAATTTTACCCATTTAACCCAAAAGTGCCCAAATTAAACCCAATGTCTACCCAATTGACTCCAATCTTGCCCAATTTCAATTCCAAACTTTAATTAAACATCTCCAATACCAATCTAAACCAAATTAAAGCCCAATTTAACCCACATTTGACTTCAATTTCACTTAAAACCCAAAATCCCCAATTTTACCTGAATGATCCAAAATCCCCAAATTGACTCAATGTCAACCAATTCCCCCAAATTTCAATCCTAAAGCCTCCATAACACTACTATAAATCACATGAAATATTCAATTTCCCCTAATTTGGATCTTAGCCCCCATTCAAACCTATTTGAACCAAAATCCCCAAATCTAGCCCAATTTGAACCCTTATCCAAAATCTTTCAAATTGATTGACATACTCTTAAAACTCCTACCCAATTAATGTTGGAAACACTTCATGGCATTCCCCTATACCATTTGGAACCTTCATTTGGCCTTAGACCCAACCATAGCCTAACCTAGACCCAAGTCTAGCCCAACATGCACAAATTGACCAAAATCCCAAAATCCACCAAATTGAACCCCGAAATGAACTCAAAACCACTCCAAGTCTTCATGAAAAATCTTCATTACAATCATCCGCACAATGTTGCTCAAGATACTTGGGTTATATTCAAGCTCAAACACAAGTTAGCCCATTTTGAACCCAAGGTGACCCAAATGAACCCATGACCCAATCTAACCAAATTGAACCAAATGTGACCAAGCCAACCCCTCCACAGCCACTAGGTTGACCCTAGGGAATAAACCCACATAGCCCACGCTAGTGTAGCCATGGAACAAAGGTCCCCCAAATTAGGGGATCTCATCCCTTAAATGGTTAAATCCAAGAGATGTTTGCCATAATGCCTTAACCATTAAAACCCATTGCACTCATGGCCTGCCCACTGGTGCACTGACTCATTGGCCACCTGCCCTGACCTGGCCGGTCGGCCTAGTGGCCGAAAAATGCCAAAAATGAGAGCCACCTCCCTCTTGGCCAAACCCAAACTCCACCCTATGGCCAACTCAGCCCAAAATTGCCACCAGAGCTCCTCTACACTCCACCTAGGCACCTCTTTGCACCTAAATTGAAGCCCTAGTAGCCACCCCAGCCATGACTATTTAAGCCACCACCCTTCACGACCAAGAGAGGGTGCTAAATATTTCTTAACAAAACCCTGCCAAAATCTAACCAGAGCTCCTCCAGACCTCCCTAAGACCATTCCAGCCATTTTTCCCCTCAGGTTCCCACTGCCCGAGCTCAATTTAAGAGCTTAAACTTGGCTGAAAACCAGGACATTTTCCAATACACCTCCACACAGCACCAGATATCAATCAACTGCACCCACACCTTCCCAGCAGTGAAAGAAGAAGATCCTCCATCAAAGCCCCATCACAGAAGGCCTCTGCACCAGACTTCTATCAAAGCTCGAAATCAGGCCTGGTCACTTTCATACTTAGACAATTCACCATGGCCAGAGGCTTCATCCCTGAGCTCCTGGGACTCCAACAAAGGTGTAGAGCATCTCTAATTGAAGCTTCACTTCTCAGAGCTAAGGTATTACCTCCTTCTTATTCCCGAGCTTCTCTTGATTCTCCAAGTAATTAAGGTTAATTTAAACTGTGATTAGCCTTATGGATATGTTCTTCATGCTTAGATGAATCCATAGGATCAAACCTGAAGTGATTTGGTTGAGACTAGGCTGAGATATTAGGGTTTTAGTGTGGACGGCACTCGGGATGAACCAGTTGGGGACGAAGCTTAGGCGTCGTTGGATCATCTTTGTATTAAACGGAGGCTAGGATGGTGCCATATGGGAAGATGAAGCAGAACCACGGAGCCACGTGGCGCTGACTCAGAAGGCGGCGCCCAACCATAAAGAGATGCATGTGCTTTTGACCCGTCGTAGGTTTGCGTGCCGCCGATGTGGTTAAGTAGGAAAATACCTATTTTTGAACTATTTAAATCACCTGAACTTTAAAAATCCATATCTTGGCCTAGAAAAATCATAAAAATAAAAGAAAAATACCTTGTTGCTCACAGAACAGAGGAGAACAATGTGGAAATGGTTTGAAGTATTTGATGCATGTTTTATTTTTAATGATTTAAATATTGATTTCAGTCTTTTAATTCTCCATTAACCTAGACATTTTACCATGGCTTGAGCTTTGGGGGTCTTGTACTATCTATCATATGGGATCTTCCCTAATTTTTCCAAAGTCACGGGGCATCTCCATGAGAAAATCTCTATTTTTCAAGTTATTGTGTATGTTTTGGTATAAAAATTATAATAATTAAAATAATAATCACAAAAATACAAAGTAAATTTTGATAGGTATCTTATGATCAGTGGACCCTAGGATAATTATTTCATTGGCTAAATCACTAAGATGTGCACTAATCATCAACTTGACCTAAAATAACCAATTAATTAATTAAGATAAAATAAAAATCAAAATAACCTAAAAATGATTCTCCACTATGCTTCAGAGATAGAGGAAGTCCCCTAAAAATTCTGAAGTCATTTGGAATTAATTTAATAAGTTAAATGATTTTCTTAAGCCCAATGGCATTTTTTGGCACTTAAATGAATTTTAATAATTAAAATACAACTCAAAAAATTATAAAATTAATTTTAAGAGTTCTCTGTGATCAGAGGAATTTTTTAAAAATAAAATTGGAATCTTTATTAAATTTTTATTTTAAATCATATTTTATTATTTAAATAATTAAAAAATATTAAAAATCACAAAAATACTAAAATCATTAAATTATCACATTTAGTCTGCTAATCACTTAGGAACCATTCCCATAATTTTTTTAAGTCCCTAAGTCAAGGTATTAATTTTTAAAGGCTTAAATGAATTTTTAAAAGGCTAAAAAAATGAATTTCCTTAATTTTGCACTAAAATAATTCTTAAAATTAAAATAAAAATCAGAAAAAATATGAAATTTATTTCTGTGGGTTCCCTGACTTTAGAGAGATTTTTAAAAAACATAAAATTGAATTTTAAACTTTTAAAATATTTTATAATTAATTAAAACTCCAAAAATTAAAATAAATTTAATAATTAAATTAAACTTCAAAAAAACATGAAATTTGGTCCAAGTGGTCCTCTGGTCTAGGTTTACCTCCAATAAAAATTTCAAAGTAAAATATTTTGTTTTGATCAAGTTATTGACTTTTCATTAAAAAACTCTATTTTTGCATTAAAATAAATATATAAATTAAATTAAAATTTGAAAAATCACATTTTCTCTCTTATGTTTTAATTATCTTATTATTAAGGTAACATAAAAATTTCAAAGTTATTTGAATTGAATTTAAGAAATTATGAAGTGATAAGGCCCTAGGGGCAAAGTTGTAATTTTAAAGGTTTTTTAGCCTTAATTAATATTTAGGCCTAATCAATGAGTGAAATGGGCAATCAATGATCTTAAATGATATGTTTGGATGTTTGAAATATTAAAAGTATAAATGGTAGAAACCAACTTCAATTTTGTCACATCAAAACTAAATGTTTGGATTTTCCTAATTAGTTTTAATTTGGAAGATAATTAAATAAAATGAACCTTAGGATTAGGGGTTAATCTTGGAGGTTAATAATCCACTAACTTGCACCCCTATTTGATGTATTAAATGATAGCCCAATATTATGATAAAGATTAATGAAACTCATTTAACTTTTTCTAAAAAGAATTACAAATGTATCCATCAAAATTTTAAGGGCTTGCTAGTGAGCTAGGCTTGATCAAATTTAATTAAAAGAGGTTTAGAAAAGTTAATATAATCAAAACCAAGGTATTTTTGAGACACTACAAGCCTCGAACCAAAATTTTCCTAAGTATCCTAATTTACCCTTTTAGGGCCTTCACCCACATAATTCTTAAATTAAACAATAAATAATGAATTACCCTACTCTCAGAAATGATCAAAATCCCGGTTCACACAGCATGAGGGTATGAAAGGGAGAAATCATCTAATAATTATAATAAACCCAAAAGGACCTCAGGGAAGTTCAAAAATATTGTGAAATATCCGAGTTTTTCCTGGACCGTTTCACAAGTCTTCTGGACACCTTGTAGAACTATTGTATTTATTATATTTATTAAATGAAAATATCTCACAAATGAATAGGAGTTCACTGTGTTATGATTTAGGACTTGATAGGCATGTGACGAACATATCCATAAAGTTTTTTACTTCCTTACAAATATAAATGTTTATTGCAATGAATACTAAAGTTTCAGGTGGAGGAACAAGAATACTCGCCGTGTACGCTTTTATAAGTTTACACACTTTCTTTTTCCGTGTTTTCTTTACCGCACTTTACTTTTCCTGCAATTTGCATGATAAACAACAATGTCACCTTGCATGAAAACTGAAACCTTTAGGATAGCCACAAAACCACAACCAAAATTAAAATTAAAAAAACACAACAAGATAAAATCCACCGCCACAACATTTAAAAATATAAAACAACTCAAAATTTAATCACAAACAAAACAAAAACTACAATTGTAACTAAATTAAAATGTCTCGTTGGATGATTGGGAATTCCTTGGAGGAGGTAACCCACATGTTGCTAACAGGGTTTTCCCACGGTCTGAATGAAAGTATGGAACTCATTAAGTTGAGTTTAGTAAATTCATTTGGACTAAGTGAATCCGATGAAAATAGCGGTGTCAGGATGATGGAACCGTGTGATCTTAACCGGTGCTGCTATAATCAACTTTAATGTTCTGCCTAATAAAATATTAAGACATCTCAATTTTAAATATTTCTAAAACATAACACTTCTCTCATCTCCTCAATTGACACTTCCTTAAACCAAACCAGTTACGATGAGGAGCTTGGGGCATGCATGGCGGGCAGCACGGCCATCTTCAACAGCAAAACTTGTCTACACCAGCAAAACCTTTCCTTAGTCTAAACAACAAGTCATAGAACTTTGAGGTAGTTTGTCTAGTGCAGCATAAATCCTCACATTTTTTTAGGCCTTTGCACAGCCCTGTTGTGCAATACGAGCCATAATTCGCTTTAGGATTTCGAGGTTGTCGTCAGATAAGACATAAATCCTCCCATCTTCCAGGTTGTTTGCATAATTAGGTATTATGTAAACGTAATCCCTATAATTGATTGGCAGGATTAAAATTTAAATAACTTCATTTCCAAGATTTAAAACCAAACTATAGGATAGTTTGAGAGGACATCAAGATTTCCCTTGAATCTATGTTCTTCCCCTAGCCTTCTCTCCTTTGGATTCTGATAAAATAAAATATTCCAAAATTCGAGTCATTCAACTATTGAATTTCCAACTATCACATTTTCTTGGAAAACCTTACCTTTGGAAGTCATGAATATAAATATTTCCTAATCTATATCAAGAGTTTCTTTGGTAACTTCGGTTATCTAAGATGTAATTAACTATAGGGGCTTGCTCTTATAGGAAACTTAAAGACCCCAGATTAATATAAACCCTATCTAATTCCTTCATATTAGGTAGGGGAAATTGCCGGTCAAAATGGTTCACAGATCAAACGGATGTCATAAATTATTTAGTTTATTTGAACAAGCTTCACCTCAAGCCTTGTACTTATTCTTTGGGATAAATACATGTCTTGCGATGAAATGCTTGATCATTTAAACTATTATTTATATGAGATCGATTTGATTTCATATTTTTAAAACTAAAAATATTAATTTCAAAATCCATACATATACATATTAAATTAAATCCAATTTCTATTTTATAAAATTAAAACCCTTTTCAAAACAAAAAACCCATAAACATATTTTCAAAAGATGGAAGAATTTTAAAACGACCGACAATCATGTAAAGAAAATTTGCAAATCCTAAGCTTAGTCACTAAATCTATGGTTAAACTGGGAGGATACTAGCTCTCACTTTAGTGGTCCCACTTCCCTTCACCTAAAGCCTAACCCTAGCTTTAGTTACTAAACTTTAGGACGAAATTGGGGATTTCAGCTTGTCACTCTAAAACCTCCAAATCGACACCCATTAATCCATATTTCCCTATTTATTTGCACTCAATTCTCATGAACTATGCAACTCATTCATGGACATTGAATGGATTCTCCACTATTTTTTGTAGAACACTTAGTCCTTTCGGATAGGATGTTTCACAACAGATTTTAACAATTCATTTGGCCAGATCAAAAAGTAAATGAAGTTCAAAATAAAAAATCATCACAATTTCTTTAACATTTTTATGACACATCAAATCTACATCAACACTTCACCACATCTCATTGCAATAAGAAAGACAAAAAAAATCTACTCAGAACTCATGAGAAAGATACAACAAAACATAGATTTTATATATAAAAGCAAAGTCATACAAACCACAAAAGTAAATACAACTTATCTCTTTCTCTTCCCTAAGCAAATCTCTTATAGTTCATTTGAATCTTTTTCTCTCTTCTCTTCAACACTCAATTCTCTCTTTAGAATGGTAAGGAAGAAGCAATCTCTCGCTTTACTCCTTCTTCTACACTCCTTGGAGAAGAATCCCTCACAATACAAGAGTTCTGCACACTTTCCTCACACTTAATACAAACCCTAACACAATCTCTTCATAGCAAAAATGAGTTAAATTATATAGCAAAAATCTAATATATTTTTGGTGCATCACCCCACTATTTTCATTATTGCATTTGACTATTTCTCTAGATTTCTTAATCATTTTCAGTTGAATCACCCTCACACTCAATTCTCACATAAGGCCAAAATGTTGGTTAGCCACTTGGCTTATGCTGATGATGTTATTATTTTTGCCAATGCCTCCAAGGGTTTGATCAAAAGTTTAATGCAGGTTTTAGAAGATTTTCGAAGTTGTTCTAGTTTGGCTTTTAATTGTGAGAAATGCCAACTTTATTTGGCAAGCATGTCTCAAGCTCTAATGTTACTTGCGGTATTACTTATACTGGTTATCACCAATCCTCTCTTCCTTTAAAATAACTTGGTGTAAATTTGCTCAGGGGTAGGAAAAAACAAGGTCAGATGGATGATGTCATTGACAAAATTAAGAAGAAAATTGCTGACTAGAGGAATGTTTCCTTTCTAATGGGGGTAGGTTGACTCTACTCTCTAGTATTATTCAAAGTATTCCTCTTTATGCAATGCAGGTTTTAAACCCCAAAAAAAGCTCTTTAAAATCTTTAGAGAAGTTGTTCAATAAATTTGTATGGTCTGGGGGTGGTGCTAAAAAGCTTTGGATTTCTTCAAACAAAATTTGTAAGCTCATAAAGTTTGGGGGCTTTGGTTTCAAAGCCTTACAACACATTATGGAGATAAATATGTATAAACTCTAGTTTAAGTTCAGGTTGGGAGCTTTTCTATGGTCTACTTTCATGCTTCATAAATACTGTAGGTCTACCCATCCTTCTCTAGTTACCTGGAAGGTGGGTGACTCAAAAATATGGAAGGCTATACTGAATGCTAGATCAGTGGCTAACAATATTATATTTTGGGATCTTAGGGAGGGGCATATATCCTTTTGGTTCGATAATTGGGGCATGCCTACTCTCCAAGATTACCCTTATCCTCCTCATACCAATCATTTAATTGTCTCTGATTGCTGGATTCAGGGAAATTGGAATGTAAATATGTTGAATTCTTTGGTTGGAGAACAAAATGCTTTAAAAATTTATACACTTCCTTTTCAACCCACACTAAAAGATTCCCCTACGTGGAAGAAGGATCCCTCTTAGGCTGTGAGTAAAATGATATTTGCTAAGCTGCACTCTTACCCTGATTGATTTTGGGGCTATTAGATTTGGCATAAAATCTTCTCCCCATCTATCTCTTTCTTTCTTTGGAGGTTTTTCTCCTCTTTGCTTCCTTTGGATGACATTTTGAAACTTAAGGGGGTTAAGAATTGCTTATATTTGCCCTCTTTATAAAAATTTTGAGGAGAACTATTTACATATCTTTTTTGAGTGTACCTTCTCTTTGGAGGTCCGAAATCAGTTTGGTTCATATTTTAGTATTGACTGGACTCATAGGGGTTCTAGTTAACTACATGTGGGAATGGAAGAATTATGCAGGTTTGAATGTAAATCTTCACCCCTTCCCACTTGTGGTCCTCTGGTTCCTCTGGAATGCTAGGAACAATCATAAGCATTCCAGCTCCCCTCCTTCTCCCCTCCTTTCTAATTATTATATACTGGCATATTATCATAAGGCACATAAATTATCCTCTAAGGTTTTTCATCTTCATAGGAGGTCAAGTCTCCCTATTTTGGTTTGCTGGAAGCCTCCTTTTATGGGTTGGGTTAAGTTGAATGTTGATGGTAGCTATACAAATTGGTCTGCTACAGTGGGTGGAGTCTTTAGGGATCATTTGAGCAAGTTCTTATGTTATTTTGTTTCACCTCTACTTGCGGAGGTCCCTCTACTTGTTTAATGTTAGATTGTTTTCTTGCTATCAAAACTGCAATATCCTTCAGATTTAATTACCTCTGTATTGAAACTGAATCAAAGCTCCTCTGTGATATTTGGCTGGTATCTCTGCACCTCATTGGAATCGCATCTGTCTTCTTAAAAGAATTGAAGCTCTTATCTCCTTCTATCACCTGACTATGGAGTGGAGTTTCATATTTAGGGAGGGTAACTCCTCTACAAACTGGTTGGCTAGAAATGTTGGAGAAGTGCCTGCTGTGGGGTTAACCCCCCATCTGCTGTTCGGGGATTCTTTGGATTTGCCTAGTTTTTTCTCCTACATCTGCTCCCTTTTCTCTGTTATCATATTGCTCTTTTCTATCATTTTTCATCACTTTTGATTTGGGGGCGTTTTCATTAATACACATAAGCTGCATTACTAGAATGATTTGGCATTTTACTGAGAGTTGTTTTCAGGTTTGTTGGATATGTTAATTGTACTTCTGCTATGAAGGTTCCTCTGTTGTTTTTAATTTTTCTTCTCCATCTTTATTGGCAAAATTCTGGATGGATCCTGTGTTCACTTTTTACTACTCAAGGTTTGGTCTGCTGGCTTACCTTTTGCTTTTCCTGCTTAGGAATGTTTCAGCATTTTGGGTTCTACTGTTCTTGGAATCGCTCCTACTGAAGTTTTCTGATGGCTTGCATATGACTTGGATCTGCTTTATGAATTTTCCTTTTTATTCTGTCATACACACATTTTTTTTATTATGATTTTGTGCTCAGGTATACTTATTTTGGGTTGTGGTATGTTTTGGGGTATACTTGTATTTTTTGTGATATTTTTTACGTGGGTTGTAATGTGGGAGGTGAAACCCCTAGGGCTGAGTCTCTTAATATAATTTTTTGGTTTTTTAGATTGGGGATCCACCTTCCCTCCCCTCTTTGTAACTTTTATTGTATATATATAAATATATATATATATATATATATATATATATATATATATATATATTGCACTAAAATATAATTTTTATTAGACTAGGATAATTTATTACATCTCAAATGAGGAATAGAAAGAAGATCCCCTTGTAGAAGAAGACTAAAGGCATACAAAAAGAAAGTTCTAACCTCAGAATACTCTTAAGAACAACATATAGACACATTTGAGGAAGAAGCTCTAGTGGCAAGCCAATTAGCCGGTCGGTTCCCTTCCTTGTACACATGGCTCCAATTAATAATCTTAGAGGAAGAAATTTGAATAATTTTGTTGATCCAGATCTGAATATACCAAGGAACAGGAGCTTTATGCAATAAAATGTTCAACAAGACTGTAGAATCAGTCTCATTATGAATGAAGTGATGATTATTCATAACAGCAGCCTTCAGTCCCCACTAAATAGCTATAACGTTAGCCAGTAGTGCATTAGTAGCAATAATAGGAGCTACTAAGAGCCATAAACACTTCCCATTATGATCTCTCCCAAAAGCACCAATACCAGCTGTATCAGATTTATAGCTTCCATCCACATTAATCTTAATCTAAGGAAATTTAGGAGGTCTCCAATAAATCAGCAGAATTTTAGTAGAAAATTTTTTTTGCTAATGTTAAATTATTTTTTTATCTTATACAGATAAGCCAAACAATTCTTTATAACTAGCTGAGTAGAGAAGTCCTCATTCTTAAATATCACCTCATTTCGGGATAACCAGATGAACCATAAAATTATTAGAGGAATATAGTAATCAACAACGCCTTTCCAATCCTGCCAGTAAGCCTCAATGTTACTCCATCAATAGAACTTAGAATTTGTGTCAATGCTTCTCATAACAAAATTTCAGATCACCTGACTTGCTGGACAGTTCAGAAAAATATGATTGATGGATTCTTCATTAGAATAGCAGAAAACACATCTAGAAGGCCCCATAATCCCCTTGAGCTTCAAAATATTATCAGTTGGTAAGAAAACTTCTGAATAGCTTCCCACAAAAGAAGGACATAGAAGGTGATATAAATTTATTCCATATTAACTTTCCCGTCATTCTCAGTCCAGGAGCCATTTGAAAGATAAATGAACTTAGAAAGACTTTGATAAGCAGGATTCTTAGTCATTAATCTGTCCTTTTTATCAGCCTCATTAGGAACCGTTAAGATTTTATCCAGGGTCTCCTTATTGACAGCAGTATTGAGTAAGGATACATTCCAAGTAGAGTTATTCCAGCAATCTAAAATTTTATGAATTGAAGTGAAATGATCATATTGCTCTATCAGAGATTCATTAAACAATCAATTACCCAACCAGAAATGAATTTGGCCATCACCAACATCCCACACAAAAAGTTTTTCAGCAAAATCCTTGATCTTCAGCAATTCTTTCCAGGTCCTAGAATCCCCTTGTCTGGCCTTCATCTGAGTAGGATGAGAATTATAGCAATACTTTTCATGAAGAAATCTATCCCAAAGTGAATTTTTAGATCTAAAGTTTACCCACTGTTTATAGTAATAAGCAAAACTCAATTGATGAAATCTCTTAAAACCAAGTCCTCCACTTGACATGGGCTTACATAACTTTTCCTAGTTGGACCAATGCATCTGCTTATGTTGGCCTTCCCAAAGAAACTTATTGAAGATGATGGATAGTAATTTTTAGTGCTTTTCTTCATTCTAATCATCTGTAGAATATAAAGAGGGAAGGTAGTTAATACACTTCTAAGTAGAGTAATCCTACCTCCATTAGATAGAAAGAAATTGGACCAACATTGTATTTGAGAATAAATTTTGGTAACTACATCATCATAATGAGAAAGCCTCCTTCTACCTTTAATCAATGGAAATCCCAAATACCTGAGAGGATAATTTGCTTCTTTAAATCCAGTGAAATCAGAGATCCAATTCCTTATATGCACATTCATCAAAGAACTTGGTAGAAACTGACATTTGGATTTATTAAAAGTCATTCCAGAGGCTTCTTCAAAACAAGTTAATGTTTTCATTATGCATTTAATAGAATTTTTACTATCATTGCATAATACAATAACATCATCTGCATAAGCAAGATAACTAACCATTTGATTAGATCTGTGCTGAAATTGAACATGAGGATGCTTATGCTACAATTGATTCAACATTCTGGATAAATAATCAAAGACCAAGATGAAGATATAAGGCGACAAGGGATCTCCTTGTTTAATACCTCTACTAGCTTGAAAAAACTCCCGACATCTTCCATTAATCAAAAGACTATAGTAGTTGTTTTGAAGCCATCTAGAAATGAGATTACAAAATTCAGCTCCAAAGCCTCTAGCAGATAACACATCCAAAACAAAAGACTAGCTGATGGAATCAAAGGCTTTGGAAAGATCTAACTTGAACATTAAATTAGACCCTCTACAAGGCTTGTCAATATTAGTAATTAATTCCTGTGCAAGAAGTACATTATCACTTATGCATCTGCCTTTAAGATAAGCAGATTGATTTTCAGCAATTAGATCAGTTAAACAAGGTTGTATTCTATCTACAATTACCTTACTGATTATTTTAGAAAAGATGAAAATAATACAAATGGGCCTGAAATCATGCCAGCCAGTTTTACTTTTATCTTTAGGAATAAGAACAATAGAAGATGCAGCAAAGTATTTAGGAAGCTCAACCCCTTGAAAAAATGCTTGGGCAGCAGGGATCACCTTGGCTTTGACAATATTCCAATACTTTTTATAGAAGTCTGACGTAAAACCATCAGGACCAGCTGTTTTATTACCATCCATGGATTAATAGCTTTAAGAATCTCCTCCTCATCAGGTATTTGAATTAATTTACTTCCATTACCTATGAAAAAACCCTCTTTTAACAGATCAGCTGAAAATAAGCTAGCATTAGTATGTTGAAAAGAAAACAGCTTTTGGAAATAATTTATAGCATCATTAGCAATTTCCTAATAATCACATAACCAACCTTTATGGTCAGATTTGGTTTTAAAAATAGTATTCAAGGATCTCCTGTACTTGATGACAGCATGCAAATATTTAGAATTCCTTTCCCAATGGAGGAAATGATTAGTTGAAGCCTTTTGTAATAGAAAAAGCTCTTCATTTAAAATTGCAGCATTCAGTTTTTCATTAGCCTCTAAGAGTTGAATTTCAGAACATCTACCTTCCTCCACCTCCTTTTCCAGGGCTTCAACTAGTTTTTCAGCTTTTAAAATGTTATCCTTCAGATTCCCAAAACATTCCAATTCCAAGAAATTAAAGCCTTAGCCAACAATTTCTGAGATTGCCATAACTGAACAATAGGATTGGCATCTGAAAAAAACTGAGGACAGTACCAATTATGTTCAATTACTTTGTAACAAGTAGGATGGGTAGACCAAACATTCAGGTATCTAAAATTGTTTTGTTTGACAGCAGGTAGTACAGAAAAAGTGGACAACAAAGGAGAACGATCAGAACCTAGTCTAGCTAGGTGCTGCACTTTAGAAACTGGAAACATCTCCAGCCAATCTTTATTAACAAGGATTCTATCAATTCTTTCATAAATGGACCCTCTTTTCCATGTGAAAGGAGATCTCTCAAAACCAAGACCAAAGAGATTAGCATCTTTAATTTGATTAGAAAAATTAAGCATATCCTGCAGAATAGGATTTCTACCACCTTTTTTCTCACTTGGATGAGCAATATAATTAAAGTCACCCCCAACAATCCATCCTTCATTAACCGTATACCCAATAATATGTAATTGATTCCATAAATCCTTTTTATCATTAATAGAAGAAGCAACATAAACAAAGGAAGCAAATCCACTAAATTGTTCAAGTTCAAAATGAAAGTGCAGAAGTTGAGGATGATCTTGAACAATATCTACCTTTAACTATTTTCTACAGATCAGCCAAATCTTATTAGAAGAGTTAAAAGTAAAATTATAACCAGGGAAAATTAGACTTCACTAAGGGTTCAAAAAGAACCAACACCCAAAACTTGTGAATCCTGTTTAAACTTAATAATCTATTAAGGGAGCCAGGATTTGCCAATCCCCTAATATTCCAACATAGAAATTTAATCATTACTAGCAAATATTCCTCCTCTTGTCAGCCTAGAAAAGGAAGATGCAGAAGAACTTGAAGGAATAATATTTGCATCAGAAAAGTGCTTCAATTTCAGAGACTTCTTCTTTTTACTTTTCTGCACCACCCAGTCATTATTCAGCTCCTTATTCACAGCAGCCATGTTATTAATAACATCTGAACCACCTTGAGGATTATACTGAAAAATAGGATAATTCATTTCTTTTAGCAGTACTTCTTTAGAATGATATTGCTTATCATTGTTAACAGCATCATTAGCAAACCCCTCAATAATTTTTGTATTGAAAGTCTCCTCAATTTGAACAGAAGAATCATCAATAATAATTTGAGGTTGAACCACCTCCATATTAATTCCATGTTGAAAACCAATCACCCTATGAGCATCTGTTGTAGATAATAACCTTTCAGAATTAATTTGATCTCTACCAGACCTTACAACCTCAGAGTTTTTTAGATTGTGATCAGCAACAGCAAACTCAACAGCATGTATCATTTCAGAGTCCACAATATTAATAACAACAGAAATATCCTTCTAAACAGCAAACAGGTCTTGAACAGAATTCACCACAGCATTATTGATAGCGGTAAAAGCAGTAACATGTTCACTAACATCAGCAGCTATAGTATTTTGAACTTTAACAGTCAAATCCTCATTTATAACATTTCTATTAGAATTGTCATTTTTGCTTTTGATTGGCTTCAGATTTGGCTGTAGTCATTAACATAACTCCTTAGAATGCCCAAACATCTTGCAATGGTGACAATAAACAAGCCTTTGCTCCATGACAATAGGTTGCCAAAACCCATTATGTGGTGATCCAAGCCAAATCTCATCAACATCAGAAAGTGTGATGTTTCTTTCAACAAGGATTCTAGCCAAGGATGGCCTAGATAGATTAAAAGTAGACATATCCAACTTCAAGGGTCTCACAAGTGCAGTCCCAATAGCATAGATTACTTGATGGTTGAAGAAATGAAGTTTCAGATTAGGTAATCTATACTAAATTGGAACAATTGGTGCTTCCTGGTTTTGGATCAAAATCCGGAGACCATTTCAAAATCTTCATATATTTCCCCTCCATCATACTGAACTTCTTTGAGAATAAGTTAGCATAATCCTCCTCTTTAGATAAATGAATCATTATGTGTCTACCATCAAATAGACCTACTTTCCAATTGCCTACCAATTTAAAATCTTCAAAGCTTTTCCTTATATAATCCATCTTAGGATGTCCATATTGAAACTTACCAATCAAAGTGAATTTATGAATATCCACCAAGGAAGAGAGCTCATTATCAGAAAATATAAGGGCTGGTTTCCCAGCCTTCTTAACCACTTGCTTAATAAATGGACAATCTCCTTTGCCTGCAGTCGAATCATGATAAATCTATGGAACCCATTTTATCCTGTTGACCATCCAAACCATTCCCAACTACTTCAAGAAAAAAAGCCTTAGAAGGGATATCAGCCATAGTAACAATCAAGAACCCGAGAAAGTAAAATCAAAATGGAAACAACACTAGAAGAGAGGAAATCAACCAGATATCTCAATAATCAGGTCAGTTAAAGAAGAATCTTTAACAACAAGATCATCAAGGACCCACAGAATTTGAAAAAAATAGAGCCCGGGAAACAGCAAATCAAGAGAACAAAGTTTTGAAACTAAATGGAAGATTTTAAAGCCAAGAACAGGTTAAAAATTAACCAAGCAAGATCAAAACCTGAAGAGGAAAAGGGGATTTCAAAATCACCAAAACCAACTACTCCGTATAAATCTCCATTCCTTTCACCTTATATATATATATATATATATATATATATATATATATATATATATATATATATATATATATATGTATGTATGTATGTATGTATGTATATATGTATGTATGTATATATCTACATATATACATACATACCTACATACATACATATATACATACATACCTACATACATACATATATATATATATAAATATATATATATATATATATATATGTATGTATCTATATATATATATATATATATATACATACATACATATATATCTACATACATACATACACACACAGATATATATATACATACATACATTTATATATATATATATATATCCGTACATATATACATATATACATTTATAAATACATACGGATGTGTATGTATGTATGTATATATATATGTATATATGTATGTATGTATATATGTATATATATATGGTAAACTCGGTTACATTTCGAGGAGATGTCTTATCAAAAATCGGCTTCATCCGAATCAACCTAAAGGGTAAACTCGGTTACATTTCGAACTTATATATATAGATTATTATTTACTAAGTAGTATTTTCATGAATTTCCTATCATGTGAATACCTTAAGTAATTTAATATTGTAATATATAGTCATTCTTGAAATAAATAGAAGACTAGAAATCTTAAACTTGATGACTAAATAATCTTATATCTATAGAATTAATTTAATTATCTAAAAATCTTTCTAATAAACTTTATTATAATATTTATTTAAATCAAATTCATAGTATTTCTAAATTAAAGCTTTACTACAAATAATCATTACTTTTATGTAGTATCAAGATTACTTGAGGACAAGTAATAATTAAGTATGGGGGATTTTGACCAAAGAAAAATGTATTGAGAAATTTGTACCAATTTTATATGAAATTACACTTTAAAGAAAGGTATTTTCTATGTTTTATTACAGGTATGAAGATTTATAGGTAATGGAGCAAAAAGATGGGAAAACGAGCGAATCTAGAATAAAAAGGATGAAAAGAGATAAAAATTGTACTAGCCCACCGACGGCGAGGAATAGGCCGCCGACGGCGTGTTTTTCCCAAGAGCATTTGAATATATTATAAAGGAGCCCACCGACAGCGAGCCTGAGCAGTTGGCCTATGTTCTAGAAGCCCGCCGACGGCGCCAACGAGCCCGCCGACGGCGAGAAGGTCGGTTCAAGCAATGTTCAATGAATCTGGACGCTTTTTGAAGAGGTGCTTAAGAAACCTTTGGAAATATTTCTCCCTCTTTAAATTGAGACGATTTTAGGCCGAATGTGTCTTTTTTGTGTCCTTGGTGTGTCATTTTGTGTGTCTTATTAGTGTATTTAGTGTGTAAGTGTGTTCTAGAGAGTATATTAGTGAGTTTAATTGAGTGTGTTGTACAAGAAGGAAGAGTCAGAGGAACTTCAAGGAGTCTGCTTGGGGAGAAGATTCAAGATAAGTTTTGTCTATTGTTTTTTACCTTTAATTTTATATGAAATCCAAGTTTTGTGTTATTCTTCCTATGCATTCTGAGTAGTTTTCTCTGTCTTTCTCCTTGTTTTTGAGATTTTGTGAAATGGAAAATTGAATTAGTTGTGCCTAAAATATTAAATAAAAATTGTGATAATCTTTTACTTAAATCTTAATTTACTTTCAATATGGCTAATTGAACTGTTAAAATATGTTGATTTCACAACTAAAGTAAAGATTACATCCAAGATTCAGGGAAAGCAAAGGCCTTAAAAGGAGGGTGCAAATAAATAGGGAAATATTATTTATCGGGCGTAGAATTGGATATTTTAGAGTGACAGACTAAAATCTTCAATTTAATCCTATCGTTTGGGTGCTGAAGTATAGATGTTAGCCCTCAGGCGAGTGGAACGTGGGAGCTCCGAAGTGAGAGTCGGCATCCTCCCAGCCTAGCCGCAGATTCAGTAACCAAGCATAGGATTAGTCAATATTCTTTATGCCTGGACCAAAGGGTAAAGAATAGGAATGCTCCTATTTGGCACAATATAATTCTAACTATTTTAATTATCCATTCACTTAATTATCTTAACAAGGAGAGAGATACTTTTCTAAATTGCAATCTTCCATTCAAAAATTAGTAGTAGAGTTTAGTATAAGTGTTCTTTATTTCTGTATATTATATAGTAATTGCAACTGCTATAATTAGTTCATAATCTCTAACTTCTCTATGGGGATCGATATCTAGGACTCCCATTAGAGTCTTGTATTACTTGAACGATGCGTATACTTGCGTTGATAAAATGGGTAACTTTGCTATTATTGAAAATTATTTTTACACTGGTTAAACACTTATATAGTTACATAGCCCCGCCTGTCAAGTTTTTGGTACCGTTGCCGGGGAAGTAAAGTAATTATTAAAGTAATTAATAAAATAATTATTAAGATAATTACTAGAGTAACGAACTATTTTCAAATTACTTAAGTTGTGTATACGTAAATTTGGAACCGAAAATTTAATACCTTACGATTCAGAATTAGAACGCACTATTAAAAAAATTAGAAAACAGGAAAGAGAAATTATAAATTTAAATCAAATGGCAAATAATCCAGCAATTGAAAATACAAATCAACCGAGACCTTTAAGAGATTACGTAAACCCTACATTAGATGAAATCCACTTAACTATCCAAAATCCTGATGTAGCGGCTAATTCATTTGAGCTTAAACCTGCAATTATCCAAATGGTACAGAATAATCAATTTAGTGGTTCACCAAATGAAGATCCTAATTTACATCTCGCTAGTTTTTTAGAACTTTATGCTACTTTTAAATATGACGGAGTATCTAATGATGTTGTTAGACTTAGGCTTTTTCCTTTTTCTTTAAGGGATAAGGCTAAGATGGTTCACCAAACGAAGATCCTAATTAAGTATGGTTCACCAAACGAAGATCACTTAGGCTTTTTCCTTTTCCTTTTTCCTTTTTATAATGGATTAGTAGGATCTCTTAGATCTATCATTGATGCTGCCGCTGGTGGTTCATTAATGTCAAAACCATTTGATGAGGCTTATTCATTAATTGAAAGAAATGGCTACCAACAATTTTCAATGGCCTTCTGAAAGGCTAAATCCTAAAAAAATAGCTAGTATCCATGACTCTGATGTAATATCTATGTTAGCTTCTCAGATTGCTGCTATATCTAAAAAATTAGATTATTTTGGAATGAATTATTCTCCTACTATAATAGAAGAAAATTCATCTGGACAATTTGTGGATGCTCAACCTTCTTATGAAACTTTAAATGCTATTAATAATAGGCCCAATAATCCTTATGCAAATTATTACAACCCTGGTTGGAAAAATCATCCAAATTTTAATTGGAATAACAATTCTGCTAAACAATAATGGATGAACAACTCAGTAAACCCATTAGGAAATTCATCTAACTAAGGAAATTCTAATTATAAACCTTCTTATCCACCTGGATTTAATAATAACTCTCAATTTAAGGAAAAGAAGTTATCTATGGAAGAATTGATATTAAATATGGGTCAACATTTGCAGAATCAAGGAAATCAGCTACAAATTCAAGGGAACCAACTACAAAATCAAGGAACTGCTATTAAAAATATTGAAACTCAACTTGGGCATATCGCTAATGCACTTAATAATAGAATTTCTGGAACTTTTCCTAGTAATGTGGAAATTAATCCTAAAGACCAAGGAAAAGAACAAATCAAAGCAATATAGTTACGAAGTGGAAAAGAATTAGAAACAAGAGTACAAAAAGAAACAGAAAGTGAAAAAGAGAAAGTGGAAACTGAAAAAGAAAAGGAAACGCTAGATCAAGATTTAGAATATCCACTAATACCTATGAAAATTTCTGTAGAAAAGCCACCACCACCATTTCCTTAGCGATTAAAGCGACATAAAAAGAATAAGCAATTTTCTAAATTCCTTGAAATCCTGAAGAAATTAACGGTTAATATTACCTTTGTAGAAGCATCAGAACAAATGCCCAATTATGTGAAGTTTATGAAAGATATTTTAAACAAGAAGAGAAAGTTCACAGACAATGAAACTGTTGCACTTAACGAAGAGTGAAGTGCAATTATTCAGAAAAAGCTTCTTGAGAAATTAAAAGATTCTGGTAGTTTCACTATACCTTGTGTTATTGCAGAAAAAATTTATGGAAAAGCTTTATGTGACTTGGGAGTCAGCATCAATCTTATGCCTCTATCATTTTTTAAAAGATTAGGATTGGGAGAAGTCTCACCTACTTTAGTAACTATTCAGTTAGCTGATCATTTAGTGACATCCTAAAGGAGTTATTAAAGATGTATTAGTAAAAGTGGATAAATTTATCTTTCCTGTGGATTTTATTGTTTTAGATATGGAGGAAGATAAAGAAATACCCATAATGTTAGGAAGACCCTTCTTAGCTACTGGAAGAGCTATGATTGATGTTCAAAAAGGAGAATTAACTATGAGAGTAAATGATCAATAAGTAACTTTTAACATTGCAAAATCAATGAAATATCCTGCTATTGAAAAAGATGATGAATGTTTTCGAATGTAAATTCTTGAACATTTGTGAAATAAACATTTTAAAGATTACTTTGAAGATAAATCAGAAATAGAAAATACAGAATTATTTGAAGAAACAGAAAATGAAGAATTAGATTATATACAAGAAAGATTTGAGATGTTGGATATTATGGAAAATGCTGAAAAGAATATAGTTCCGTCGATTATAAAACCTCCTGAACTTGAGTTAAAAATTTTACCTACTCATTTGAAGTATGTATTTTTTGGAAATTCTTTAACTTTACCGGTTATTATATCGGCAGAGTTAAACAAATTACAAGAGCAAAAACTTCTGGACACATTAAAAAAGTATAAGAAAGCTTTTGGTTGGACCTTAGCAGATATTAAATGAATTAGTCCTTCAATCTGTATAGAATTATTTTGGATAATGAACATAAACCAAGAGTTGATCCCCAAAGGAGATTAAACCCAATGATGAAAGACGTAGTCAAGAAAGAAATATTAAAATGGTTAGACAATGGTATTATATATCCTATTTCGGACAGTGCTTGGGAAAGCCCAATTCATTGTGTTCCAAAGAAAAGAAGAGTGACTGTTGAAGCCAATGAAAATAATGATTTAATACCTATTAAACAAGTTACTGGATGGCGTATATGTATTGATTATAGATAATTAAATGCAGCCACCAGGAAAGATCACTTCCCTTTACCATTCCTAGACCAAATGTTAGATAGACTTGCTGGGCACAAATACTTTTGTTTTTTATATGGATATACTGGCTACCATCAAATTCCTATTGCTTCCGAGGATCAAGAGAAAACTACATT
This sequence comes from Papilionanthe hookeriana x Papilionanthe teres, assembly GCA_022702705.1. Classification (NCBI taxonomy): domain Eukaryota; kingdom Viridiplantae; phylum Streptophyta; class Magnoliopsida; order Asparagales; family Orchidaceae; genus Papilionanthe; species Papilionanthe hookeriana x Papilionanthe teres. The sequence goes on from CM040431.1 coordinate 55,085,264, forward strand.
TACCAGTCCTTATGGAACATTTGCTTTTAGAAGGATGCCTTTTGGACTATCTAATGCACCTGCAACATTCCAGAGATGTATGATATCTATATTTAGTAATATAATTGATGATGGAATAGAAGTATTTATGGATGATTTCTCTGTGTTTGGAACATCATTTGACGCATGCTTGGATCATCTTGAAAAAATCTTGGAGCTATGCGAAAAAACTAATTTGGTTCTAAATTGGGAGAAATGTCAATTTATGGTTGTAGGAGGGTATGTATTAGGGCATAAAATTTCAAAAAATGGCATGGAAGTAGACCCTACAAAAATTCAAGTTATAGCTAAATTACCACCTCCTACTACAGTGAGAGGGGTAAGAAGTTTTCTTGGATATGCTGGATTTTACAGAGGCTACATAAAAGATTTTTCAAAAATTACCAAAACTCTATGCCAACTTTTAGAAAAGGACAAGAAATTTGAATTTACAACAGAATGCTTAAATGCTTTTGAATTATTAAAAGAAAAATTAATCACAGCACCTATAATAGTTTCACCTGATTGTGAGAAACCATTCGAACTTATGTGTGATGCTAGTGATTATGCTATAGAGCCGTTCTTTCGACAAAGATATGATAAAATTTTTAAAGTTATATACTATGCTAGTAAAACTCTTAATAATGCCGAAATTAACTATACAGATACTGTAAAAAGAATTATTAGCAATCGTATATGCTTTTGATAAATTTAGATCTTATTTAATTGGAACTAAATGTATCAGTGCATATCGATCACTCGCTATTAAATATTTAATGCAAAAGAAGGATACCAAACCAAGATTAATCAGATGGATATTACAGATGCAAGAATTTAATTTTGAAGTAATTAATAGAAAGGAAGCTGATAATAAAATTGTAGATCATTTGTCAAGATTAGAATATTGTGAGTTATCTGACACTGATAATGAAATTATAGACAGTTTCCCTGACGAACAACTTTATAATATAAATGAGTGGAAAATATCTTGGTATGCTGATATACTTAATTATATTGCAAGTGATATTTTACCACCCATGCTAACTCTGCAACAACAGAAAAAATTCATTCACGATGCTAAAACGTATTTTTGGGATGAACCATATTTATATAAGCAATGTAAGGATCTAATTATTAGAAGATGTGTGTCTTATGAAGAAACTGAACAAATCATTCAAAAATGTCACGATTCTGAGTTAGGAGGACATTTTGGGACTGATAAAACTGCTTATAAAATTTTACAATCTGGATTTTATCGGCTTACTCTTTTAGAGATGTTTATAGATATATCAAAACTTGTGATAAATGCCAACGAGTAGGTAATATATCTAGAAGAAATGACATGCATCTGAATTTTATATTAGAAGTTGAAATTTTTGATGTTTGGGGATTAGATTTCATGGGACCATTTATTCCTTCATTTGAAAACTCATATATATATTAGTTGTTGTTGATTATGTTTGTAAATGGATTGAAGCACAAGCCTTACCTCGTTGTGATGCTAAGAGTGTTTCAAAAATTTTAATGAAAAATATTTTCACAAGATACGAAATGCCGAGAGTGATTATCACTGACGGAGGATCCCATTTTAGGAATAAATATATTCAAAAATTGGTAGAAAAATTCAATATTATTCATAAAATATTGACTGGTTATCATCCACAAACCAGTGGATTAGCTGGAGTTTCTAATTGAGAAATTAAACGAATTCTTGAAAAGACTGTAAACCCTAGTAGATTAGATTGGTCTACAAGTACTCATACATCGCATTACGTGCATACAAGATCGCTTATAAAACCCCGATTAGAATGACTCCTTACAGACTTATTTATGGAAAGACTTGTCACTTAGCAGTTGAATTAGAGCATAAAGCGTATTAGGCGATTAATGAATTTAATTATAATTTGAAATATGCTGGTGAGAAGAGATTGTTGCAGATGAATGAATTAGAGGAATTAAGGAATGAATCCTATAATAATGATAGAATCTATAAAGAGAAAATGAAGATATGGCATGATCGAAAGATTAACCAAAAGAATTTTAAACCAGGACAAGAAGGATTGTTGTACAATACAAGGCTGAAATTATTTCCTGTGAAAATGAAATCTCGATGGTTAGGACTCACTATAACTCAAGTAATTACATATGGAATTGTTGAAATTGGAGAACCAAAGACTGGAAACAGATTTAAAGTAAATGGACACTAATTGAAAACATTTTTTGAGGTTAAAAGACCAAATTTTAAAGAGGTTTTAATGCTCAGTCAACCTGATTAACAACCTGAATAGGTCGGGCTGACGACGTTAAACCAAGTGCTTTATGGGAGGCAACCCATAGTTATCTTTATTTATGTGTAATGATTGTATATTTGTTTGATTTATTATTAGTTTGTTGTATGAATTAATTCTACTACTCGAATTTACCCTTATGATCATCACGATATTGGATCCATAGAAAAATTTGGAAAGCATTCGGACTAGAGTGAAACTGGACAAATTTTGCCTTAGCTGCAGACGGCGAGTTTTGCCCGCCAAATTTAGTTTATATTATTTAACAATCCCGCCGACGGCGAGATCGACGCCGCCGACGGCGAGATCGGCGAATGGACGGTTTAGGGAGTTATTTTGACAGTTTCTGGCGATTCTAAGTGTTTTAACTCCGTCAAAACTCCTAGAACTCAAATTCTAAACTACCTACTTCCTAAAAACGATTTGAAACTCCACCAAAACTCATCATTATGACATCCAATCACCTTGAAATACCTAGATCTCGAGTGTTCAATCAAAGAAAATTTATCAGTTGCGAGGCCCAGCGAATCTTCAATAAAGTATTGATGAAAAATAAATTGATCAAGGAACAAGGATTCATGAATAAAGGAGTGGAGAATTCGATGACGCTTATCGAGGAGATGATTGTGCGACGGTGTTGGGAAGTATTATGCTATACCACTTCTGCAGTAGTCATCCCTGTGGTAAAAGAATTCTATTCCAATTCTACACGGAATCAACAACGGAGTCGTCTATGTGCAAGGCAGATGGGTAACTTTCACTCCTTCTAGAATTAATGAGTTATATTCATTAGAGAATACACCCGTTTGCCACTACTCCAACTTTGTCCCTACAAGAAATAATATGGATGAGATCTATCGTTATTTGACTGATGAAGCGGAAGATTGAGAAACAAGAGAAGACACGTATGTTAGTTTTTCTGCATCACTTCTAAACCCTGTTTCTAAACACAGACACTTCTTTATTTCTTCAAAACTTTTTCCCACTATGAGGATCAATAAAGTTTCTAAGGAGTGTGCGATTCTGAATTATTGTATTCAAGCAGGACTACCTATTGATGTTGGTTCAATTATTGTGAAGTCTACTTGTAGCCCGATTGTTCATGGATCAATTTATGGGCTTCGGACATCCTTCTACAATTTTTGCACTATGCGACAAGTACCAAGTTTCATATGAAGCATGGGAGAAGGTACTTCGCTTGGAAACCTTTAGATCCGACTGATATGTTTCCTACACTGGATGATGATAATGATGGAGCCATTATTTTGGATCAAACATCTCAAAATTCTTTTTCAATCAGGCCCTTGACTGATAAAACTGACCTGATCTTACGAAAACTCAAAGGACTGGAAAAAGAGGTACAAAACGCGATGAATTCAAATAATAACATCTCTGACTTATTTGATCATATTGAGTGGAGGATGAAGGAACACTTCGATCATTCTGGACATCTTGAAGCTAGTTTCATACGGCTTATGAGAAAGAAAGGATGGATAGAAGAAGATTCTACTGAAGAATTTCCTTACATACCCTTCTACAATCTATTCGTTCATTTACGTTCTATCGGTGATATCAGAGATGAGTTTAACACTGATCCTGAATAGTAGAAGACGTTCGTACTTGTTTATGTGTTGTATTAGTTTGAATTTAATTTTATGTAATCTGTACTTTTGATATTTTAGATTTTGATATTTGATCTCAGTATAGATGAGATTATGCATTGTTTGTTTATTTTCAGCATTTCGAGTATCGTGGTTTGGATTGCGACGCCGAATTCGATGTATTAAGGTTAAGAAAATACCTTGTTAAGTAATGTTCGTACGAATATCGTAAACACTCGGATTTTATATAAAATTTGCGATGTTTTCATGTTGTGTGAATTTATTTGAGAAAATAGTATCTAATCATAGTAAAATATATTTAATCGATTGATCGGACGTTAATGAGGCTTAAAATGAATTAAAAATTATAAAATATTAAAAAAATTTTAATTTTTGAAAAAGCCCGTCTACAACGCACTCGACGCCGCCGATGGTGACTTTTTCTAGAGACTTAAGCCCTATTTTAATAAATTAGCCCGTTGACGGGGAGATTTTACATGTTGACGGCGAGATCCAGAAAAATACCTTTATTTGACTAGTCAACCGCCACTATTCATCGTCACCTTCCTTAAAACTTCGAAAAAACCGATCTAGGGCATGAGAGATCTTGGATTTGGAGCAGTTTCAACACATTTTGACACCGGATTTCATCTTCCCTTGATAAGAGCTTCACTCTCATGCAAAAATTTTTGATTTTCAACATGTATTTCTTCCACATTTGGGAATTTTGGAAAAATCGAAATATGGAGAAAATAGTTGGAAGAAATTCATGGAATTCATTTTAGATTACTTTAAATCACCTTTGGAAGCTATTCTAGTGTTATTTTGGAATTTAGTTGAGATTTTTAAATTTGATAGATTGAGAATGGCTCCACAATAAAAGAGATGACTAGATTTTGACGAGACACAATTTGTGAATGCTAAAGCTCAGTCAAGATACAACTTTAGTATCAAAACGAGAAAATGCATTCAGGATAAAGTTTTCAAGAATCAGGGAGGAGAAGTGGAACAGACAATCAAAGAGCGAAAATGGGAAAAATTTTTGTTATACGACGAACAGAGCTGCAGTTGAAGTTGTAAGGGAGTTTTATGCCAATTTGACCCAGATAGAGGATGGACCTATAAATGTTAGAGGATTTTTAGTTCATTTTAATGCTTCACGAATAAATTCTTTCTACGAAGTACAAGATCTTCATACCAGCGAATACGATACATTTGGAACAATGGAAGGAATGCTGGAGGAGGTGATTAACTTTCTCACTGATGGGAATGGGACTTGGAAAATAAAGCAGCGTGAACGGGTAAACTTCCCTCTTTCTATGTTAAATGCAACTTTTAAGGCTTGGCATTATTTTATTTGCTCTACTTTTCTACCCACCTATCATCACAGTGAAGTTTGAAGAGATAAAGCAGCTTTGAATGTTTGTATTCAGAACCACAGAAGTATAAATGTGGGAAGTATTATTTATAAAAACATATTAGCCATCGCAAGAAGTGAAGCTGGAGGAGGACTAGGACATCCCGGTCCGATTTATGCACTCGCCGCTTATCCGGAGTAGAGGCGAGGAGATGATGAGGAATGGGTCGAACCTATGAAACCCATTACCAAGGCTAATATAAAGACTTATGAATCTCACGAAGGATGGAGATCCGGGACTAGAGCTCGCACCTTCGACTAGTAGGGATATTCCCTCTACTAGTTATGACCCTCCTACCTATAGTTCTCCTACCCTTTATGACTTGATGAATGAACTGACTCTGCAATGGAAACGTTTTAAGAAAATTGATGAATGCTTGGAGCAAATAGATCAAAGGATTGAAGGATTAAAGCAGAGGCATGATTATGACAGTGAATATCTCCAGAGGCATTCTGAATTTGAGATGACCTACTATGATGCTAAAAATCGTTATAGGAGAGGATAGCTTGATGTTATATTTCTTGAGTGCCTTCGTTATACTCACTACCAGCCTACTCCACCTGCTGATCAAGGAGATGAGGATATAGCTTGGGATTTTGATGCTGAAGATTAGATTCTATGATTAGATATTTATGTTATGTGTTTGTTTATTTTTCTTCAATTCAATATTGTTGTTTAGTTTATGTATTTTGATTATTATGTTGTGTAAGACATTTAAACTTTGTTGTGTAAGTTAAATTTGTGTAGCTTTAAATTTTAATATTTCGGATCGTGATCGTAACCTCGAAACCTGGATTAGTGAAATGTATGTGGATATCGTGTTAAATCGTGCTTAGTACTTTAATAGTATAATTAAATGTAGTAAGAAATTGTGTTAGTATTTCGTACTTATTTCAAAATTTCTTTACCCAAGCAAATTCTTTCGATGTTATATGTATGCGTAAAGTTATTAACAAGTACAGTTAATTAAGTGATGAAAAGAACCTACGTAACTTCAAAAGAGAAATACCTAAAGCATGAAGGTATGATTTAAATTTACAGTACGTTTTCTTTTCACCCTATATGATTAGATAGGAAAATTTAAGTTTGGGGGAGGGAAAAACAAAAATTTAATTATTAAATTGTTCTCAATTTTATATTTTCAAAAATTATTATAAAAATGATTTTCTGTAGTAAATTTAATTCAGTAAACTAGAATTAATTTATTTAATTATTATAAAAAGGTAAAAGAAATATTTTTAGTGATTAAACTAATTTTGTGGATTAAGATATTTGGAATAAAAGGATAAGAATATAGTTAACTATTTAAAGTCAGGAAAACTATATTTTAAAATATTAAATTCTTAAGTATTTAGCTGAGAAAGAGAAGATTGAAACTCGATGAAGTGAAAACTATGAAATACATATAAGATAAGGAAATATTTCAAGTTTCAAATTTAGGAAGAGGAAAATGAAGTTAAAAATTATTAACGGGCTATCCAGATACAGTAATCCTCACTTGAAAAAGAAAAAGAAGGATTAAAAAACAATCCCTGAAAAGAAAAGAATATATATATATTTATATATAGGATTGAAAAGAAATCCAAAGAAAAAAGTTAAGTGAGGAGAAGCTTGAGGAGATGCCTTATCAAAAATTGGCTTCATCTGAATCAACCTAAAGGGTAAACTCAGTTACATTTCTGAACTTATATATATGGATTAGTATTTTACTAAGTAGTGTTTTCATGAATTTCCTATCATCTGAATATCTTAAGTAATTTAATATTGTAATACATAGCTATTCTTGAAATAAATAGAAGACTAGAAATCTTAAAGTTGATGACTAAATAACCTTATATCTATAGAATTAATTTAATTATCTAAAAATCTTTCTAATAAACTTTACTATAATATTTATTTAAATCAAATTAATAGTATTTCTGAATTAAAGCTTTACTACAAATAATCATTACTTTTATGTAGTATCAAGATTACTTGATGACAAGTAATAGTTAAGTTTGGGGGATTTTGACCAAAGAAAAATGTATTGAGAAATTCGAACCAATTTTATATGAAATTGCACTTTAGAGAAATGTATTTTCTATGTTTTATTACAAGTATGAAGATTTATAGGTAATGGAGCAAAAAGATGGGAAAATGAGCAAATCTGGAACAAAAAGGACTAAAAGAGATAAAAATAGAACTAGCCCGCCGACGGTGAGGAATAGGCCGGCGATAATGTGTTTTTCCTGAGAGCATTTGAATATATTATAAAGGAGCCCGCCGACAGCGAGCCTGAGCAGTTGACCTATGTTCTAGAAGCCCGCCAATGGCACCAACGAGACCGCCGATGGTGAGAAGGTCGGTTCAAGCAATGTTCAATGAATCTGGATGCTTTTTGAAGAGGTGCTTAAGCAACCTTTGGAAATATTTCTCCCTCTTTAAATAGAGACGATTTTAGGCCGAATGTGTCTTTTGAGTGTCTTATTAGTGTATTTAGTGTGTAAGTGTGTTCTAGAGAGTATATTAGTGAGTTTAATTGAGTGTGTTGTATAAGAAGGAAGAGTCAGAGGAACTTCAAGGAGTCTGCTTGAGGAGAAGATTCAAGATAAGTTTTGTCTATTGTTTTATAACATTAATTTTATATGAAATCCAAGTTTTGTGTTATTCTTCCTATGTATTTTGAGTAGTTTTCTCTGTCTTCTCCTTATTTTTGAGATTTTGTGAAATGAAAAATTGAATTAGTTGTACCTAAAATACTAAATAAAAATTGTGATAATCTTTTACTTAAATCTTAATTTACTTTCAATTTGGCCAATTGAACTGTTAAAATATTTTGATTTCACAACTGAAGTAAAGATTACATCCAAGATTCAGGAAAAGCAAAAAGGAGGGTGCAAATAAATAGGGAAATATTATTTATCGGGCATAGAATTGGATATTTTAGAGTGACAGACTAAAATCTTCAATTCAGTCCTATCGTTTGGGTGTTGAAGTGTAGATGTTAGCACTGTGCAAGGGGAACGTGGAGCTCCGAAGTGAGAGCCGGTATCCTCCCAAACTTACCGCAGATTCAGTAACCAAGCATAGGATTAGTCAATATTCTTTATGCCTGGACCAAAGGGTAAAGAATAGGAATGCTCCTATTTAGCACAATATAATTCTAACTAGTTTAATTATCCATTCACTTAATTCTCTTTACAAGGAGAGAGATACTTTTCTAAATTGCAATCTTCCATTCAAAAATTATTAGTAGAGTTTAGTATAAGTGTTCTTTATTTCCGTATACTATATAGTAATTGCAACTGCTATAATTACTTGAATGATACGTATACTTGCGTTGATAAAAGGGATAACTTTGCTATTATTGAAAATTATTTTTACACTGGTTAAACACTTAATAGTTACATAGCCCCGCCTGTCAATACACATATATATAAACACACACACACACACACACACACACACACACACACACACACACACACATATATATATATATATATATATATATTTGAGAACAAAGTTACTTAATTAATAAGAAAAAGAAGGTTTACATCTAATATAAGGTAAGGACACATTGTCCCCCCATATCAATAAAACAAGATCGAAAGGAGAAAATATATGTAAAATAGGAGAAAAAGACATAACACACACACACACACACACACACACACACACACACACACACATATATATATATATATATATGGCAGTGTAGCTAAGAAGGATGCTGGTTTTGGAGGTGTTGTCAGAAACCATTTGGGTAAATGTCTCCTGTTCTTTGCTTCTCCTACCTATGTTTGTCATCCGCTGGAAGCATAAATGGTGGCCATCTTCTGGGCTTTGAAGGCAACTGCTAACTTACAACATGATAAGGTCATCATTGAAACTGATTCTACTCAGGTGGTGCAAATTTTGAAATTTCAACAATCTTCCTGGGATTTTCTGGAGTGGCTGCACAAAATTAATGGGTTCTTTAATTCCATTCATATCATTTACTCTTATATTCCTAGGGAGGGCAATAGTACCGACTTAACCGGTTAGCTAGACTTGGTAGGACTTCGAATGTATTCTCGGTGTCTAATTCTCCCCTCTCGCTCTAGATTGTTTGTTACATGGTGATGCTCTTTCGCATCCCTTTGCGAGATCCATGTAAGTTGTTTTTCATATTAATAGATCTACTGGGGTATTCCCCAGGTACTTTTAGAATATATATATATATATATATATATATATATATATATTGAAAGGAGCCTCATGGGATCAATCTTTGTTAATACCAAAAGGGTTATACAAAACTAGTTAGGGGCTCTCGAACAAACTAAAGGAGAAAAACCCACCTAACCCACAAAAATACTCTCAAGGATTACAGGACAACTTACAAGACAAAAATGTGTGTATATATATATATATATATATATATATATATATATAACATTTGTATATAAATGTATACCAAACAGAGAAAGAAAGCGTAAAAGTAAAATTAAGCCTATAGCAGTGGCCCAACATGGCCAGGAAGAAGACAGCTTCGGGAAAGGCACCCGGGGCTCCAAACACCTCAATATGAAGCCAGCAGGAACAATCATTACAAAATTCTTATGTAAGGAGTAGGGAGGTTGTCCCCCCTTATGAAGGTAGCTAATTTTGGGGGAGGAACAGAGAAGAAACACCACAGATTCGAGAGACAACTCCACTTTAGCTAGCTAGTCAACGAGGCCGATGCACTTCCCTGCTGATGAAGAGGAATTTTACATGGAGTTGTGCGTTTAGGTTCTGGATTCTTCTCACCCATTGATAATGGTGCCAAGGGAGGTGGGCAGGTACCCCATTCAGATTGGACTGTTGAATAACCAGCTCAGAGTCCCCTTCAACCTCAATATAGTCCCACTTGAGAATCTTAGCAATCCTCAAGGCCCAGCATACAGTAATGAATTCAGACTTTCCGTAGCATCGAAGACTACTCACCGGAGCATGGAACAGCAATAAGCAGTTCCCTCATGGTTCCTAAACAGAGCCACCAATACCAAGCATTGCCATCCCAACTACCATCACAATTTACTTCGAGGTAGGGGGCTGGGAGGTGCAAGTTACTGCACCCAATCCTAGGAGGTGGTCTCGGTGTGAAAGGTCTCAAGACAAGAGATGTTGGGGAATTTAGTATACCCGATCAATTTATGGATGTAAGATAAGCAGCTTCTTAGTAACTCTTCGCTCCCCGGGATTGATATCTTCATAGGTGGCTTTGCTCCTAGCCATCCAAATAAACCAGGCAAGAATAAATGGACAAGACCAAGACCAAGTCTAGCCCAACTCGAGCCAGTAGGAGAGAAGGCAATCCCAGCCAAGGGTGTGAGTATTGATGTGGAAATGCTAGCAGAGGTTGCTCCAAACAAGTCGGGAAAAGCCGCACCCGAAGAAGAGGTGGGGGACGACTCTTCCTCCATCCAAGAAAGTCTACAGCATGATGATCCTCTAATTCCTTCGAGCTCGAGGATGTCATCAGTGGGGAGCAGCTGAGGAAGGTTCTCCAGAGAAGAAACTCATGCGAGGGGATAAAGATTTATTCCGTGGGGACTCTCCCCACCGGACAGCTCTCCTGGTACAGCTTTGTTGTAGATGGTTTTGGATATGCCGTGATGGGCACAAGAATGCCAACTAATAAAGTCTTTCCTTTTTCTCGTCAAAATTAATGGTGGCCACTCGCTCGACAGACTTACTTTCCGAACAACGATAAAGGGAATCGAGGGACCAGCTATCTCCGCATCAGACAGTCACCACTTTTAAGTTAAGATCGAGACCGGCAGCACAGGGATGAGCCAATCAAGTGGACACCAGTGATCCCGCGCGTAAGGACGTCTCCCCATGCCCCAAGTTCCAAATGTACATATGTTCAACTAAGTGTTCGACTTTCAACACGGCTTTCCAAAGTTCGGAGTCACCAATTCCGCTAGTGGCTCCGGAGGGGTGTAGATGCCTCGCAATATTTCGCTAGCAATGAATCGGGCCCAAAGTGAGGCTCGGGATCCGAATTTAATCCACAGCCTTACAAAGATTAACTTGTATGATCCGTCGCGTACTCTTAAATCCCATGCCCCCACCCTGATAGGTTCGCCACTTTCGAGCCAAGAAGACCAGATGAATATTCTTCTTCCGGCTAGCCCATAGAATTGATTAAAGGCTCTTTCAAATAGGAGTCGGGTACTTTTATTCATTGTAGTCATTTGTAAAACATAAGCAGTAAAGTGTAGTAAGAATGCTCCTCGAGATGGTAATTCGCCTCCATTCGAAAGATATGTATGGGTCCAGTTAGCCGTATAAGAGATGATTTTATTAAGGATATCATCAAAGTGTCTTTGCTTGGTTCTACTCATATTAAGATGTACCCCTAAGTATTTCAGAGGCAGGTGAGTGCTAGTGAAGCCTGTATAGTCAATTATCCAGTTCTTCATCTCAGTAGGAAGTTTATAGGGGAAAAGAAGCTGGCTTTTATTAGGATTAAATTCCATTCCAGAGGATTGTTGGAAAGAGTGCAGGCATTTCATGATGTGCTTGACAGCATTTTTGGAGGCATTAGAGAAGATCATGACATCATCTGCATAAATTAGGTGAGAAATGAGAATATTTGACTTATGATGTACCTGATGGAGCAATGTGAGTTAGCATTATGGTTTAGAAGCCTTGAGAAGTAGTCCATAGCCAATATAAACAATGTAGCGGATAGGGGATCTCCTTGTTTGAGACCCCTGGTAGCTGAAAAGTAACCCCAACATGACCCATTAAGAAGGATGGAGTGAGCATTAGCCTTTAGCCATCTCGTAATAAGATTGCGTAAGTCGTTTCGAAAACCCCTGCAGAGAGAGTCTCAAGGAGGAAGTCCCAGCATGATAGTATCGTAAGCCTTTTCGATGTCCAACATTGTAGATAAGGTTACCACTTCGCACTTTCTATTCGAGTCCAACAAAGATCTCCTGTGCCAATAGGATGTTATCAGGAATGGATCGACCTTTGACAAAAGCAGATTGATTGGGGCTAATTATTTTGTCCAATAGGGGTTGAAGTCTGTTTACAATAACTTTACTGATAGTTTTGCTAATGACAAAAGTAAGGCAAATGAGTTTGATTTGGTCCCAGCTTGAGTGTGCACTGTCTTTAGGTATAAGAACAAAATTTGAGGAATTGAAAAAATGGGGGATATCCCCACCCTGAAAGAAGTTAGTAATGGCACTAATAACATCAGATTTGATGACCTCCCAAGCTTTCTTAAAGAAGTCGAGGTGAAACCATCGTGGCCTGCAGCTTGGAGTCACAATAGAATTCAAAGCTCGTCGCATTTCGGTTTCGTAGGGAGGGAACCGAGGTTCACTTCACCAACGAATTGGTAATGGTCCTTTAACGTATCAGTCGAGGATAGGGTTTGTTCCACATTCGTCGTTGCAATAATCTTCCGATGTGTTGGATGGCACTTCTACCAATCTCCGTGTGGTGCGAGGTCCATTCCCCAGTTGTCTTTTCTAATACCGCGAATGTAATCGCATTTCCTTATGTACTTCGTATATGCATGGAAATAAAAGTGTTCCTATCTCCATCAGCAAAATGGTTAATAGATGCCTTCCGCTTAAGGTACATGTCCCGGATTTCATTAGATTGCATCGCCTTAGCTTCGCAGAGCAATTAGTCGGGGGTCGAGTTCATTATCTTCATGAGTTTTTTCTTTAAGTGCCAAAACATCCTTCTCACCTCCTCCACCATAGTAAAATACATTTCCAACCGGAGCCGCCCGCTTGCTTAATTTTACTCAAATTCCCGTGGAGGTGACACAGCTTAATCCAGGGGTCCCGGTAGTGAGAGTCCCTCCAATGGTCTTCCACAAATCGCGTAAAGTCAGAGCGAGTGACTCAAAAGTTCTGATACTCGAAAGGAGGATTGGTCAGGTACTAATGGGCAGCAGGAGGGTAATAAGGAGAGGCTCGTGGTAAGAGAAGGCTGTGGCAAGATGGGTAACTGGGTGTGGAGAAAGTGAGAGTGCCATAGCTCATTAGCCGTGAATCTGTCAAGCCTTTCCCCGATAAGTTGCTTTTCTGTGCAAAAGGGGGCCTCTAAATCCCAATTCATACAATCCAACGAAGAAGGATATTGTCACCGAAGGTAGTCATAGTCTTCACATTAGGCTTAATACCACCAAATTTCTCACCAGTGGAGATACAATCGAAGTCACCCCCCACAATCCATTGGGAGCTAATATTAGTGATCGATGTTATGAATTTATTCCCAAAGAAGAGTTCTATCAATGCTTCTACAACAAAGATAAGCAAAGGAAACAAGTGCATAGGTGTCCAAAGAACCGAATGGAGAGATGGACCATCCTGGGGTTATCCACAGAAGATAAACTCAATTATGCTCTTTCCTACGTAAGATCCAAATTTTATTGTTCGAGTTGGCAAAATGGGAAAAACCATGGAGTTTTTTATGATTCTATTAGGGTGTTGATGGACAAGGGGTTCAAGGATAGCAAGCACCAAATTGAATGTTTTTTTGTGAGGTAAAGAAGTCTTTTAAAGGACGGGGGATGGGCCACTCCTCTAATATTCCAACAAAGAAAGTTTATCATGAGGTAAGGGGGGGGGGGGAGTGGGTGGGTGAGATCTTGATCTGGTTCTTCCCCTGGTAGAAGGAGGAGAAGGTCCAGTTAACTGTTGTGAATGGGAGTTGAAACCACAAAGGAGATCAGCTTTGCTTCTTCTTTTCTTTTGCCGTCTTAATTTCCCAAGCATTCCCCATCGAGTCCCGAAGTTCCTCGCAGGGAGGACCCGAGAAGTATCGTGGACACATCAATTAGGGGATCAGCAGGAGAAGGTTTAAACTCGAGGTGCTAGTGGCAAGCAAAGTGGGAATTAGAGAGGTGGGCGAGGTGGGATTAGGGGTGAGGTAAGGTTAGGGGTAAGGGTTCAGTGAAGGAGGTTTACCGGGGAAGCAGGCTAGGGGGAGGACCAAAATTAGTGGTGGTGGCGGGGGATAGGAGCGGGGAGGAGGGAACAAAGAGGGTGGGGGGTGTGGCAACAGGGGCTAGTAGTAACAGCAGAGTCTAAATTAGACGCGTATCGTAACACTTTCCCCGCCGGCAGAGGTAATGACAAGACCATCAACAGCTCTAGAAGTATGTTTCTTTGAGGGTGGATGCAATCTATAGCATTTTTCAATGGTATGACCAAACATTTTGCAATTAGTGCAGTAGTAGGGCTTTTTTTGCATTATAACTTCCTGCCAGTAGCCATCAACAGCTGACCCCACCTAGATTTTCTTGATTTCAGGTAAAGAAATATCCCTTTCAATTTGTATCCTAGTCGCCTCAGCCGGCCTCTATCGAATGTAGCCGCATCCATCCCGAGGGAGTTCCAATGGCTCTTCCAATCTGAAATAAAGTATTGTGATTGAAAAACCTGTATGAGAGGTTAGCGAATTTGAACCAAATTGGTACAATGGGGTGTTCTTTGCTTGGATCAAACTCTGGTGTCCATTTCAGGAGCTTCATATCCATTCCAACAATGGTAA